>SWBT01000210.1:0-133937 GCA_005298045.1 Pleurotus ostreatoroseus
AAGTATATCGACGGCAAACTTGCTTTGCACGGCTACGCTACTATCTGGAGTTCAAAATACGGTTGGTCGATGAATGAATAAGTAGGTATGAAGCTCGGGATACCCTTCGACATGCTGTCTGAAACACCGTGGCCGTGCAATTAGCAACTATAGCGGTCGCTCCAATCGTGTCGACTAACGAGACAGTGGCGAACTGGAACCCGGACTACATCTGCACAGGGCAGAATAATCTCAATCAAGCTTTATTGGATGTAACATAGTTTTTTTTGCAGCTCCTGGTGTTATTTACGAATGTTACCGCTATTCTTTACGTTCTTAACGCGTTATTTACGTGGCGCTAATCGTGCGCTAATCGCGAGCGCTGGAGGGTAAGAAACGTATCTGACCTGAGTTTTTCACCTACTTATCGGACCATATGTTACTTACCACCTGTTACTTACCGGCCGGGAGTTTCTTCCCGAACACTAATCCGGGGTCGATATGACCATCATATATTTATTCGGATGCTGAGCGTTCGTCGTACTCTGAGCATGATACAAGCGAGGTCCAGGGCATTTGAGACGTTTGTTACGCAATGTACAATCGCTGTTCCACCCGGGAGAGCCGTAGTCTGAGTGGCATCGCAGGCTGCCACGGAACTGAGCGCCTATGAGGTTGGAACACAGGACCGGCATCTACCGTGTTTAACCTTAACCTCAATTCCAAAATGCGATCGAGACCTCTGCCTAGGGCGCTAACGCTTTAGAAAACTCTCACCAAAAATCCCACGCATCTTACAGTCAAACTCCATCATCCTCTGAGTTCACTGTACGCTGGCTTGTCATATTGTACTTCAATCAGCATGGCTCCGCCGAATATACACCGGCTCATTGCAACATTCTGCTCAGGCACATCACCATAAACAGTCTTGCATTGCGCTCCGTTACGTTTTGGTGCGCTCTTCGGATACATCAATGATAGCTTGGCTTCGACAAGCACTTTCTGGCTTGCGTCTCTGAGCAATCTGGTCTCGATCCACAGGAGTATTTTCAGCCCAAGTGCCTGCTAGACACTTCCGCCTTTACTCCACTTTCTTTCGGAGCAATTTCCGGGACGAAGTTATGTAGCTGACTTTTCACGCGCCAGGTTCAACAATGTATCTCGTCACAAGTCCCTCAAAGAATGCAACTAATTGATCTCGACCCTCCCATTGTGCCGTTAACTTTTATGCTTGGCTTTCCAGATACCCTTACTTTGCGGCTGGAGAAGACCGTAGAGTTAACGCGTAATACAGCGACCATCTCGTGATGCAGCTTGGGATGCAGCCAAGAACCATATTCCAGCGCATCCTGGGATTCCACCATCAAATTACGACTTCTGGGTATTGGAAAGGCTCGTGTGGTATCTCAGTGAAACGGCGCGGCCTGATGTACCTGCATAGACCTCGTATAGTTGGACGTCCGGGCACTCACGAAGCTGCCATCGCCAAGCCTTGGGTACTTGCGGCCAGCGTATAAAATTGAACGGACTCCACAACGTTGTGGCCCACCAAAGCAATTACTCTCGCCTCCTCCCGACGCTACTATGTTCTTCAAGCTCTCTACACTCACTGCGCTCGTGGCAGCTTGCCGATTCGTGACAGCCTCTCCGTCTCCTCAGGTTCGCTCTGCATTGTGTGATTTTCGCAATGGCTATTGATTATACAAATCACTAGATCACGACCCAGTTCGGTACCTTTCTGACACTCTGTACGGAACCGGAATTCCAAGGCACCTGCACGTCGGACTTCTTTGTTGAACACGACCAGTGCACCCAGTTCCCCTCCCAGTTCCAGGACAACGTGAGCAGTCTAACTATCCCAGATACATGGGTTTGCGGCCTATTTGTGTAAGGATTCGAAGCATCGTCCTCTGGGTGAAACTAATTGTCCGCCGTAGGTCCCATGACTGCAACCCTGCCTCTGGCACCGTGACACTCCGAGCAGGTGGTTATGCCGATCTGGCTACTGGTGACAATGCGTACAGCTCTGTGATATGCTCGCTGGATAACGCTTGATACGTTGATGCGAATCTGGTAGTCGCGTTGGCCATGCTGATCCAAACATGTATCTCCGCAATGCATTGCTTTCCTCACCTTGCAGATGCCCTTGTCCTACGGCTGGGAATGATCGTAAGGCGGATGCCGAGTACGTCGGGCCTTTCGTGGTGTGGCCTGAGGTGCAAGCTAAGGCCGATGTATAAGCGCGTCTTCTAAGCCGCTCTATTGATCGAAGTGCACGGTTTGTTACACACAGGTCTGTCGCGCATGACAATGAAACGACGCGCCTTGATGCACTTGCTCGTCAAGCTAAGCCGCCAGACGCTCAATGTGAGCATATAGCATTGAACGGTCGAGGAATCGTTTTGTTCCAAGACAGTCACTCTCACCCTTTTAGTGATATGCTTCTCAAGCTGTCTACACTCACTGCGCTCGTGGCTGCTGGCCAGGTTGTAACGGCTTCTTCTTTACCCAAGGTGGGCTCTTCGTCCCGATCTGTATGAACATTCATAGCGCTGACGCCAACATTTATATCACGACCCAGTTTGGGACTCAGTTAGACATCTGTACCGACCCAGACTTCCGAGGAACTTGCACGTCGGCATTCGTCGTTGAGCCTGGGGACTGTACTCCGTTTCCCGCGCAATTTCAAGATAACGTGAGCAGTCTGTCCATCCCCGGTGCATGGGTTTGCGACCTATTTGTGTAAGCTTTAGAAGTGCCGCTTGCTCAGTAGAACTAATAGTCTGCCCTAGATCTCAAGACTGCACCCCTGTCCCCACTTTCGTGACTCTCCAGGGAGGCAACTATTTCAGTCTGGCCAACAATGACAACGCGTTCAACTCTGTCATATGCTCCTTGAAAAACGCTTGATCGCGTTGAATCTAGTACTCGCCTAATCCGCTCCGATATGTACTCCCACAATGCATCGACTCACTGCTAAAATGGTCGTCAACATGATGTGCTCAGACATCGGTGGTTTCTTGGTGTGATACACACAGGTTACAGAAGAGAACGACTGTCTTTTCTTTTCGATTATGGTCAGCAACGGAGACTACACACAGGTATGTATCGAGCTGATCAACTGGCACTTAGTACGCTAACGTGAACCCTCCATGCAGCCTTTTGTTTGGTCATGTTAGGATCGAAAGTTTCTGCGGTGCTATATACGGACGCTCGCGTTCTATGTAGTTATGATGAGCAAGTCTCTGACTCATTTCGATTCCGTTTTCGCTGAATCTCCCGCTTTCGAGTGGCCTGACCCTCGTTCGTAAATTCAGCATCATTTCTCATCGCATCACTCGGATCAGGAGCTGCTATGAACATGCCATTTACCTTTGAAAGGTCACCATCATAGAATGAAGACTATCAGCCAGCGTATCGCTGGCTACCCATCTGGTGTTCAAGCGGGTCCGGTGTCAATCCATCGACATACGTAACGGGTATTCGGATCTCTGTTGGGATCAACGCCACAGGGCCGCATTTACATCTGTAAACACGTCAGCAGTGGGCATCAATGGGCCCGTCGGACGCATGGTCTATTGCTTATTGTACAACGCGTCGTTCGAGACTTTGACCGCGTAGTTCTCATATGCGCTTATACCCCTCTAGACAGGTTTTATATCCAAACACGAAGTAAGTCTACGCGTTTAGCGATGATAAAGTCTACCACATGACTAAATCTCTACAAGGTGTACGGCGCACGTTCCACAGGTACCGCAGCACAATGGTTGGGCTCATCATTCCATATTGCGGGTGCCACCAGCTGCCGATGTGGTTCCGTTACATGCGCTAGTCTTGCTCTACAAATATAAATAAGTGATGAGTTTCCAGTAACATCAAGCCCAGTCTCTCGTCTGAACAAGTTCGCGACCATGCAGTTCAAATATTTCTTGCCTTTAATCGCTTCAACGACTGTCGCGGTGGCCTTAGTATGTCAATCTTTATAAAACGAGGTCTCCCTAGGAATTCACGACGATGTCTAGCCTCAAGGCGGTCCCCTCTTGGGTAGCATCCAGCTGTGGACCGGTCCGGACTTGACAGGGTACAATACGACCTTGTTGACCCCTGTCGGACAGTGCATCCAGTTCCCCCCGAACTTCGACAACGTCGTTCGCAGTGTGGCGCCTCTCGAGACCTGGGAATGCCAGCTCTTCACGTACGTTTCATCACCTAACCTTGATACCGAAGCATTGCCTCATACGAAAGCATTTTCAGCGACCATTACTGCGACTCCATCTCATACGCCGTAAATGGACCCACCAATCTTCCGGCGTACAACAAGTTCAGCGCTGTCACCTGCACGCCAGATTCCCAGTCCTAATTACGATATGTTTGGTGATGTGAAGATCAGACGTGGCCGAACTGCCATATGTGGAGAATACGATGCATCATCTATAGTCCTTGTGTATGCAATCACATACCAAAGCTTGAACTTCAATTGTAGAAGGTGCACCATTGCTCATCGCATTGGCCGGATCATGGGCAACCATCGACCCCCATTCATATCTCGTATACCTTTGATGGAAAGGCCACCATAATAGAATGCAGACTATATGCCAGCGCCTCGCTAGCAGCCTACCTTATGCTCCAACACGCCTAATGTCAGTTCACTGACATACATACCGGATATCCGGAAGTCTACTGGGATCTGTAGACGTCTTCAGAGCGTGACAAAATCGGAGGCGCCGCGCAATTGCATAGGCTGTAAGGGTCTGTGACATGATGTGACATTGCTCTCTCATTGTGCTTCCATTTCGCAACGTTCACTGTTCCTCAGAGACGTCCCTCAAAACCCCCAAAAACTCATACAAGGCGTATTATAACGGCTATTATTCATTCCGGAACACCTGAGTTACACACAGTTTACCCTTGGTCAACGGGACCAGAAGTGAAAGATTTCTTGCACTTGAGGGTCATTAATAGCATACTACACTGCTCACGCTTCCCAGGACAGATGTACAGCACATGTTTGACGTATGACTCAGTCGAATGGAAAAGACCGTCACTCTATGTCGCGGGGGCGACCAGCTGCCGATGGAGGTCCGCAGTCCGCGCTGCTCTGTGTCTATATAAGCTGAATCGCTATTCCCAGTAAGCCCCACTCTCAAGTCTTCGGTCTAAACCTTCCTCGCTATGCAGCTCAAGCTCTCTCTGTCCATTGTCGCTTTATCTACCCTCGTAGTAGCCGCGGTAAGTCTCACTTCATTCGCATAAAGTGCGTTTAAATTCATGAAAACTTCTCAGCCCCAATGTGGCCCTATTGCAGGCAGTATCCAGCTGTGGATTGACGACAACTTCATGGGAAATAACATCAGCCTTTCCACTCGCGTCGGGGACTGTGTTCCTTTCCCTGAGGGCTTCCGTGACGATGTTAGCAGTGTAGCGCCTTTGTCCGCTTGGGAATGCAAGCTCTTCACGTAAGTTTCAGCAGACTCCGTTGCTTAAGCGTAGTCTCATATTCAGACCTTTCCAGCGATTGTGATTGTTACTCTACCTCATTTAATGTCACTGGGCCAATCACCCTCCCCGTGAACGATAATGACAAGTTCAACTCTGTCATGTGCGCGCCGAGTATCCAATCCTGATTAGCGATATGTTTGGTGATGTTAGGATCGCAAGTCGCCGAGCTGCCATATTTGGAGTATGCGGCGTATCGTAGTCAATTTCTATATGAAAATCTACTTCAATCTATTTCTATTGAAATAGCCCCCAGCCACTAAGTTTCCGGTGTCATCTCCCACAAAACGGAGACGGGGTCCACTTACCGTGTTCACGATGCGAGCGCTAAGCAGAACGCTTCGGCCGGCACAATGCCGACCGGGACGGAGTTCCTACCGTCATGTTCCCACATTCTGCCAACATTCTGCAGTCACTGACCCTCTCATGCTTATCCCGAACGCGACCCCAGCGATATTGCTGGCAGCGATGCTCCTAATACGAGGGTTTTGACCTATATCTTCCATCCTACCTTACATCGGCCGCTCCTAGATCTTTAGCCCGAAGTGCGAGATTCAATTTTCCTTCCACATTTAGTGTGTTTGACCAAGCCTCTCTCCATTGAGCTAGGCGTATCTTATAGAATGTTATAGATTGCGGAAGTGATTCTATTTGCTTATCCGTCGCGCAAGCGTCTCATATGGGCCAGGAGAAAAGGCCGCATCGTGCCGCATCGCTGCCGCACCACTGCCGCATCCCTAACGCACGGCTGCCGCATCACTGCCGCGGGCCCGGACCGCACGGCTGCCGCGTCTACACGAGCGCTTCTCTGTGTCAGTGCCGCATCAGCGAATATCTTTGGTTGTCTGCAGCGCTGTCTAGCTCTTGTATCTCTTGTAACCGTCAGTGCAGAACTGCAAGCCCTCCAAAAACCATCCAGCCCATCTCTTGCTGTGATAAGTGCTGTATAGCGTTTGTAAAGGTGAAAGTAGACATCTATAACACCACTCATAGTAGACTCTGAGACTTGAAGTTACCGCCTCATGAGGTAAACTCACACCCATTTCATCGGGGCTTAACATAGCAGGACAGCGAGACACACAGTAGGTGCTTATCAATATCTGTTGCACCCAGAAACTAATGTTTTATATGATATTGTAGAAGATCTATCGTTCTGGTCATATCCCGAGACCACGCATCTCACGGCTCGCCTTCAGTACGTACCGGACTGTCTGCATGTCATATAGTGATGCGTCGGTGATCCATGGTGCTGCCGCATCGACGCACACCTACCGCACACCTACCGCATCACTGACGCATCACTGACGCACGACTGCCGCATCGATGCCGCATCGCTGCCGCCTCATTGACGCATAGTTGACGCATCGCTGCCGCATCGCTACCGCATCGTCGCCACATCGCTGCCGCAGTTCTACCGCACCACTACCGCTCACTTACTGTGTTTATATAGTCTGTTATGTGATGAGTTTCTCCATTATTGGATCTTCTTTGTGAGTGATTGCTTACTGTTATATAGCAAGTCCGTAAACGAGGCTCACGACGTCACTGTCAGACATCTAAGCTGATATTCAGTAAAGACTTCAAGATCTGGGACGACTGAGTTCACCAGATGTATTTAAGACCTTGGCAAAGCACAGATCTCCGAGACAAGCTACCAACGATGCGAGTCGCAAGTCTCACCCGGCTCATGCGCTTTAAGATTGTGTCTCCGTTACTGGGTCTAGCTACGACGCGCCCTCCTTGCCTATGCTCTGCAACACATCTCAGCCTATACCCACACGCCAGCAGTGCATAGTCACACTCCCAATGTCCTCCCGCATTCGACGGCCGCCTTCCCATTTTCGCCATACAAGTTGTCCAGAGGTGATCAAGTGCATATAACTGCAAGAATTCGCGCTCAGCCCCTCATCACACCGTGCGCTTACCTCCGCTTTGTCACTCTCTCAGTGATACACCAACGGCGCGTTCATACCTCTACAAATGCCGATGCCATGTTATGCAGAGACTGCGAGCCACGAGCCGCAGAAACTGGTGAGTGAAAAATCAGTTACACGCCACGGACATAGGAATTATCCTCTGTTGTTAGGCAGTATACAGGTATGCGTCGGTGTAGCGGTAGAGATGCGGTAGGGACGCGTCAGAGATGCGGTAGGGATGCGTCAGGGATGCGGCACCGATGCGGTAGGGGTGCGGTAGGGATGCGGCAGCCGTGCGGCACCATGCGGCAAAAGTTCCGGGTCCGTCTCATATCGATCTTATGACTGTGTCTTGTGATGACGTCTGTGGCGCTACAGCAATAGCTGTCTGCAGGACGACCAACCAAAGTCCTCATCCCTTATCCTAATGTTGCAATCAAGTCAGTGCATTTCCTTCTAGTAGCTGATCTCGCAGCGAATGACGATCTTTGTACCCCTCATCAGCAGACAACCATCGTGGGCTTGACGCTGACCTGCGGGTCGTTTACGTACAAGACAATCAGACCCCGACGGCATCAAGGCGTATTATCGGCCCATACAGCTCGTTAAAAGTGCTGCTCATGACGGCAGCCTTTGGTCTACGCCAGTCGTTGAGGGCTAAATCTTCTTAGGTTCGCTCCTGGCCTTGGGGTGAGTGGTCACGAATCGGTTCCACAATGCCGTTCACCCTAAACACTGTCTGCCGTTCATAGTCATGCAATCCATCCGCGAATATGAAGGACGCTTTGCTCAGGAGCTCATTGATGTCATCATCGACTGTTTGCAAGACGACAACACATCCCTCGCCTCATGCACACTGGTCTCGCGAAATTGGCTCTGGCGAGCATCCATGTACCTCTACCGTCGCCTGCGTGGAAGGTTCAACCATGATCTGCGTATATCGGACTTATTGTGCGCAGTCAAGACTTCCCCTCGTCTCTCGCTTCATCTTCAGGAGCTGGTTCTAGAAAACCTAACGTCTGGATGTCAAGAGTCCGACCTCCTTCCGGAGGAAATCCATACTCTAGTTCAACAGCTTCCTGCATTGCGCGTTCTCGACATCAGAGGTTTCAATCTGGCCCCGCCTTCCTTAGTTTCTAATGTCGTACCCCGGTTAATCTCTGCCTCCCGCCAGCGAACAATTCAGAAGTTGCGGATGGCACAAGTAGAACGGCTTGATCATCTTCCGCACATCCTCACACTTTTCAGCTCGATTCAAGAACTCGAGTTTATAAATATCTGCGCACCCACATACTATGCTCCGATGACAGCACACTCTCAACCCTTGGTCGAGACTATATGCTTTCTTGCAAGCGATCCTGACGCTCTAACGGCCATTTTAACCATGCTTTCTACGCAAACCGTGCGATTAAGGCTGGATGACGGCATCTTCATGAGTACGGAATTGGCGCTCAAGTGTAGTAACTCGCTACAGCAGATCGGCTCGCAGCTGAAATCGCTTCACATCGACCTCTTCTCGGGAAGCCGGTCCCTGGCTGTACCAGGTACATCTGAACCGTGTTTCATACCTGTATCACATCTGATTTTCTCTAAACCAGACGCTGCACTATGGGGTCTCCATACCTGTTCAAAACTCCGAACGATCACCGTGCACGCTCATCTGAGCGACATGCACTTGGATAACACCTTCACCTTCACCGTAATTACCGAGATAATTTGTGCAGCTTGCTGCCGTGCACCCTCCACACTCGACGGCGCGTGGCTCACTCTTGACTATGAGCCGGAATATAACGCTACGCGTCCGGTAAGCATCCCCGGACTGCGATCCGTCAGTTGGCACTTCATGAATGCGTGTCTGGCAAGCTTCTCCAGAGGTAGACCGCATGTGGGCCAAGATCAGGGGATCTTCTTTGCGTTAGAGAGGAAGGAAGACAGCGGCGAGATAAAATCCTGGCTGGAAGCAGAATTCAAGCACGTGATTACACAGTCGATGACCCCAGAGGCACTCTCTGTATTGCACTTTTCCTAGCTGGTAAGCAGAAGAAGCTTTGCTATCCGATTCACTATTCATCTGATTTGTGACAAGTTGCGTGTAGCACTAGCCAATGGATATCAATATGTCGGTTCTACGCATGGAAGATAATATACAAAATATCGGTATAAGGTTTTCATACGATAGAGGACGATCAACGCCCAACGTATGTGGGTATCATTCTGAATGATATCGTCAACCTTGGTATGGGGGTTGCATAGATTGTGGTGTAAGTCGCGACGGAGAATTCATGGGAGGCATAATAGCTGGCGGATGGGAATACAGCGTCATTTGTCCAGACGGTGCCAGAGATGGTTGACTGAGTGTGTGGTCTACCAAAAAGCGATACGTGAGCTGACCAGGGGCGACTAAGACTGAGTTGAACATACCCGACCAGGAATCCCACGACGGCGGAGGTTCCGCAGGGTACGATGCTAGTGGTTGCTTAGGCGCCTCAAATGCCGGAGGTGGGGCATCCGTATCCGTATTGGGCGCAGTCTGGTCAGTCGACTTGCTCTTGTGCTTTCGCCATGCTTTCTTGTTGAACTCCTTGAGGCCGGGATGATTAGCAGCTTCGCCCTCGCTGTAAGAAAAACGTCAGCCAGAGAAGACGTATATATGCAACACTGCGACACACAATAGGCGACCACCAGGCTCGTGCTCGCGCCTGATGTCTCTGAGGACGTCGATTTGGCTACAGCAAGATCAGATATTGTGACACGTGCGATGGCCATGAGCTTACCGATTCAGCTTGTGCTTCTCCTCGGCTTTGTCCCTGACCTCTTTGAGAAGTTGAGAGATTTCCGGCACTAGCTGGCGACATAGGTCGTCCAGGTACTACATAGAGCGCGTCAGATGGACAACAGACAGGTAAGATACGCTTGGAGCTCACGTTCTCGACGTTGTATATCACTTGCTCTTTCATCGTGCTTCGTACTGTCTCTAATAGCTCCGTGAGCTGTTGAGCGTGCTGGGTGTCCATCAGCTTGCCCAATTCTCCGAGATACTATGCATACGTTCAAGTTAGTAAATTGCAAGCATAGCCAAGACTTTAGAAACATACGTAGGAAATGTGCAAGGTGACCTGCTGCTCGATCGTGGTCTTCATCGAGTCAAGAAGGTTCGTGTACTGATGATCACCGATGGCTTCCAACTGTCTAGCCATTTCCTCGAGGCACTGGAGGTGCATGAGTGAGACAGAAAATAAAAAGTTCGTCGCACTCACGTTCGACAAGGCATTGGAGGTCTGCTCCTGCACTGCACCGCTTACGTTTCCTAGAGCTTCTTCGTGTTGCCGAGCTACATCCTCTCGAATCCCTATACACGCTGTAAGTATTGAGTAACGACATGTTTATAACTAGTCTCACCATTCGCTGAAACGTCAAGCTGCTCGCGTAGTTGGTCCACGTGTTCGCGCAGACGCTCCTCAACAACCTCTTGAACGCCTGCGAGATGTGTTAACTCAGAGAAGAGGACCAAGAATGAGACCTTACTTGGTTTGTTCGCAGCCTCAGCTCGTTCCTCATCACGCTGGATTCTATATTCATCAGTTTTACGACGCTCATCAGATGCGCCCTCTTCCATCTTATCTAGTTGTGCGGTAATTTCGCCGTGCTTGTCAAGTTGCTGGGTCCAACGCTCCTCAGAACGCTCTTCGATACTGATAAGCTTGTCTCGCAACTCTGTCAACGACGCAACATGCTGTTCGGCACGCTCTCGCGCTTCAGCAAGATCGGCTTCCCGTTGCTCAGTCGCATCTGACTTCTGCATAGCTACTGCTTGTTCGTACGCAGCGCGAAGGACCACGAGCTCCTCCTTGAACTCCTTGACTGCGGCGTCGTACTTCTCAACAAAGCTGCGCTCTCTTTCCAGGGCGACGTCCTTCTCGGCTTTCTCGGCTTCCGCGTGAGTAGCTTCCAGCTGAGCTACGTCATCCAAGCGCCGCTGTATCTCCTTCTCAAGCTCCTCGTTGACCTTGTCGAGCTCCTGCTGAAGTTGTTCGATCTTGGCCTGAAGCTCTGTTTCACGCTCGACTGCGGCCTTCTGCTCAGCCGCATGAGCATCTTCCAGACCAGATTTCTCAGTTTCCCAGTCTTCCTTCGCTTGGGCGTACTCTTCCTCGAGTCGAGACACAGTCGCCTGCAGCCCCTCAATCGCTTCGGTCTGCTGGGAAGCTTTCTCGATGTGGGAAGCCTCACGAGACGACACCTCCCCTTCCCGTTCAATCGCTTGTTGCAGCTCAAGAGTCTTCTTCTCCAACTCCTCTCGTAGAGCAGCTATACAAACCTCCCGCTCAGCGAGGACTTGCTCCTTCATCAGAGCGTCCTCGGCCGCAAGTCGATCCTGCTCAGCAAAAGCCTCCTCGCGTTCGGCATCGAGAGCCATGTGCAATTGCTCGTCCTGTGTCCTCTGTTCGTGCAAGGCTGAGATCTCCGCTTGTAAAGATTCGATCTCCGCGCGGAGAGCGTTGATGGATGTGTTGTGCTCCTCAACTACTTGAAGATGAGCGGCCTCGCGTTCTTCGGCCTCGGTGTGGGCTTGTTTGATGGCGTCGTCGTGCTCCAGACGCATCGTGGCGCTGTCCTCGGTCAATTTCGCGAGGTCGCTTTCTAGGTCCGTAATACGATGTTCTTTCTCCGAAACAAGCGACGCAAGGAGTCGTTCTCGCTCAGCGACCTGCTCAGCCGCTTGTGATGTGCGATGCTCGACCTCACGTTCATGGATACCTTGAAGATCAGAGAGTTTGTTCAGTATGTTCAGAATCTGAGAGTTTGATGATGCCTTGGCGTCGTCGAGAGATTCTTTCATGGCTACCATGTCTGCCTCTAGCAAAGCAAGTGTCTCATTCTGTTGATCCTCCGCGGGAGACGCTTCCTCTTCGGTCAGAACCGGCTCGTCCTTGAGGGTCACCTCTTGTGCGCGTTGGACGTCATCCAATAACGCCTGCGTCTTCCTCAGGACCTCTAGAGCTTCATGGGCTGTTGTTTGTGTGCTCTCCATCAGCAAGCGGAACTGGCTCGCGGCGTCGTGCCACGACGAACGCTTGGCTTCCTTGTCACCGATCATGGATACGGCATCATCCTGCGCCACTATCGCCTTGTCAGCCATCTCACGTGGAATGGCGTCAGTCTCTGCAGGTTCTGTTTGAGCTACCGCATCGTCTTGTTCATGGACGACCGTCGCTATGTCTGCGATAGGGCTGAGTGCCCGTTCAACATGTAATCTTGGGCTGGCAATGTCTGTGAGCATTTGGATTGGGGAGGTAGCAGTGGAAACGGCTTGAAGAGATGTTGTAGCATGTTCAAAGGGATCAGTCTGTGAATCAGCCGCGACCATGACTGCAGAATGGAACGGAGAGGTCGAGGCGGACACAACAAGAGGAGAGTTAGGCAGGCTTTGAGTAGCCTGTATACCAGCGTGATCCTGCAAGACAATCACGGGCGATGTGGACGCAGACACAGTCTTCGGGCTACTTGAAACTCCTTGATCAACGTATTGAGTTGCATCTCTTTGCCGAACTTCAGGGGGGACCTGCGGAGCTGGTTCCTCAACTTCGGACTGTGTGTGAGCAAAGAAAGACGCGTCATTTGCGATAGGAGATGTTTGAGCGTCCAGGAAAGATGCGTCTCTTATGATAGGGGATGTTTGTGCGTCCAGGGGAGATGCGTCTCTTGTGATAGGGGATGTTGGAGCGTCCAAGAAAGAGGCGTCTCTTGTGATAGGTGATGTCTGAGCACTTGAAAACGAAGGTGGAACAACAACGACGTCGTGCACTTCGGATACTGATGGAGAGGGTGAATCGCCAGAAGGCTGACTGGAACCTAGCTCACGCGAATCAGCAGGACTGCCGTTGAACAGCATACTCTCAGCTGGGGGGAGCGGCTCTTGTACAGGCGCCTCGCTGCTTTCTGGGCCGTCGCTTGAGGCAGCGTCAAGAGAAGACGGAAGCGAAGGGGGTTCTATCGCCTTAGGCGTAGCAGAATTGACGGTCGAAGAAGGGGATACAGTAGCGTCCTCTTCGTTCGCAGAGGAAAGTAGAACTTGAGGCTTGTCATCAGTTGCCGGGGATGGCTTCACCTGGTCCGGAATTGTAGAAGCTTTCTCAGATGAGGGCGATATTATCAGCGACCTGGAGCTCCGAGGTGTTGCAGAAGCGGGAGACGAGGTAACTGCAGGTTGTGCTAGATAGATAGGGAGCTGACTGGCGACAGTAATGACGGAAGCGGGAAGCGGTATGTGCGCAGGTGTCGCTAAATCAGCAGACACTACTGACGTGTTTACTCCTCGGACCACGACGGATGGGGATCTCGAGTCAGAGATAACAGAGGACGACGATGACATGGCGGGTAACTGAGCATCGTTTAAGCCTCTGCTTGTGCATTCTGAGCACGAAGGCGACAACACAGGCGCAGGCACAAATTCCGCTGGAGGTGGAGGTATTACGGGTTCTACCACGTCATGGATTACAGGTTGCATGAAAGGTGGAGGAGGCAGAGAGCTAGCCGTCATCTGAGGAAGCAGATATGCTGGCTGGGTTGCTGGTGTCGGATTAAGGTAGGCTCCAGGCGGGTACGAGGGATATCCGGACACGGCCTCCGAGAATTTGCTCGCAGGTGATGGATTTGGAACATGCGCAGTATATACCATAGGCGATGAGAACGAAGTCAGAGGTGGGATGCCCATGGGCATTGAGACTAGGAAGTGATCAGGAATTATTGAGATACAATCTTCAAAACGTTACTTACCTGTTGGCTTCGATGATAGGAACCCTGCCAGTAAATCCTTCATTTGTAGTAAGTTCGCCTTCATATCCTCCTGAGCTAAGCGGTGCTCCTCGTAAATACGGCGATTCTCCTCCTGGGCCAGGCGGTTTTCCATGTGCATTCGCATGTTATCTTCCTGCAGACGCGCTAAATTTTCCTGTAAGGTATTGGTGACGCTGCATACATCTCCTTTATAGAAGACACCGACCTGTAAGATTGATGAAGCAACTGAGGAAGGAATACTCGGCGAAGCACTCTTCAGACGGACATCAGCAAACACGGCAGATATTGAGATCAATTAACAACAAACCGTATCGACAACATCGGCTGACCGGCTCATTGCAATTTGCGAAGGGGGTGCGCTTGATGAAGCCACTTGCACAGCCGAGGGCGATCCAGCCAGCTTGATGTCACGAGCATGAAACTGAACAGACAGTGTAAGCGAATAGCATGGGTATATCATGATATTTCCGCGTACCATGGGAGTGTGAATAATTCTGGTTGGCGATACATCAACGTCTTTTCCAACAGCTTCCGTCTGTAAATCAGCCACTACTTGCGGTTCGGGGAAGGCCATTTGGGACCCCTGTACATCCTCCTGTGCTTGCGTCGCTTGCGCCATCTGCACGTAGTGCGATGGAGGGGAGCTATCCTTCAGCATGGCGGCAAGCTGCCCGTCAAACGGCGATCCAGCACGCATAGGTACAGGCATATGGATTCCTCGGGGCTGTTCTGCAGCAGTGTTCTCTTCTGAGGTGATCACGCCCGCGGGTAGCGTAGGAAGTGTGGCTTTGCGTTCGCTTTCAGCAACAAGTAGCTCCGCTACGAAAGGGGCAACAGACGATTGAGTATGCGAGATCGTTGACGCCGGTTCTACAGCGACATCGGGTTCAGTGACATTCTCCTGTGGCATGGCCTCGGTGATTGCAGGGGGCGTGGTCAGTCGGGAGACGTGAGATGGCTCCTTTGCAAGCTCTTCCGTGAGCTTAGACAAAGAGCTTCCATTGGATAGGTCGTCGGACAAAGTGCCCGACCAGGACGGCGAAACAGGTTCCACTTCGAGACCAGCGGTGAGACCTTGCGCATTGAGCTCCAAGTCGTCGGAATAATGGGATGACAGATACGACATGCCGTCGGTCATGGAATCTGCAGATCTGGGTCGTTGAGGTGGTGGAGTTAAGAGAATGACCTGTTCTTGTTCTGCAGCTGGAGGTGCAACAGTGGACGCTGTTTTGGAAGACATAGCGTCTGATCCCGAGCGCAGTTGAGTACGAGAGGGCGAGACAGCAGCTTCACGGGTTGAAAGTGGCGGAGAGTATAAAATACTGCCACCGACAGAGCGGTCGATTCCACGTACTGAAATCGTGGCGTCTGACTCGGAGTACAGTCGAGTACGGGAGGGTGATACAGCAGCTTCACGGGTTGAATGTGGCGGAGAGTACAAGATACTCCCACCGACAGACCGGTCGATGCCACGTACTGACATACATGGAGATGATGCAATAATGCTTCCACCGATCGAACGGTCAACGACCTCATTTCTGTGAACCGATGGAGCAGGGGATGAGGACAAGATGACACTCCCACCCACTGATCGGTCTAGCCGGTCAGTCCAACGTTCAATGACTCGGGGCTCCTGCTTAGCAAGCTCAAGAAGCTCTTGCAGCATTCCTTTTACCTCGAGCTTATCCTGGGTCCTGGACTGCTCGAAGACATGGAGTTGTTCGATGATTCGGTCGGCCTCTAGTGTCAGCTTGCCACTGAAGTTGAGGGAGGCAATGTCCTCGGCGGAGTCGCATTGCACGGACAAGCTTCGAACAACCGGGGGTTTGATTGTCTGTACAAGCAGTGGAAGTGCGAGATTAGTGTTGAGAGATGGTGAATCATGCGTAGACAATGAATGTCCGTCTAAATAGCTCTACAAGTCTCGTCAGATATTATATCATCAAGGTTTATTATCACGTACGGATGGCACTAATGATCCATCGTCGCGATTCGACGCCTCAGGAACTCGAAGAACTTCCGCCTCGACCTCAGACTCTCCGAATGTAGAGGAGCTCATGGATTCCGTCTCGGAGATGGATGAGACTTTGGACTCGGGCACGCGAGCCATCGCAATAGACACCAAAGATGCATCGTTGAGGCTAGCTTGCACCTCCGATACAGCTCCGCTCTCTGTTACCGCGCCCGTTTCGTGAAGTCCCAGGCTCGGCGTCATCAGCGAGTCCTTTATGGTAAGCGCTGAAGCCGAATCGGCCGCGGCTTCCGGCGTCTGCGCCACGCGTACAACCATGGACGGCATTTCCGCGACGTTGTGCAAGAACTGTGAACACGACGACGGCGACATGTTGAGCACCGACGAGTCGTACGACCCGTCCGTCTCAGCACCCCACGCGTCCTCCGTAGCAGTTGCGGACGGACTCTTGTCGAGTGCTATGTGCAGGCCAGTCCCCGTCATGTCCCCAGTGCTCATCACGCTTTGAAGTACTTGTCGCGCAATAGGCGTTGCGGAACGCTCGGTCGGGGTGCGCTCAGAGTCGGAGAGATCTGTGAGAGAGACCTGGGATATTCCATCTTGCACACTACGGGGAAAGGCAGGTATGGTGAGTGAGAGCGCGGAGAGTGCATCACTTGCGGTGGGAGAAGGTGGCAGAGCGACCTCGACGGCAGGCTCGGGTGTCGGCTCGATGGGTTGGACCTCCTCGCTCTCCGGCTGCGCAGACGCTTCTTCAATGATTTCAGTAGGAGGCGCGGGTTGCTCCACAGCAGGCTCGGCTTCTTGAGGCGCAGGTACGGGTTCGGTAACAGTGGGCTCTTCGATTTCTTCGCAAGCTTGTACACTGGCATCTTCCATGATATGCTCCACAGCAGGCTCGGTGGCGTCTTTAGGGATCTCTTCCACGAGCTCTACAGACTGAGGTTGGGACTCTTCTATCTGTACTTGCGGTTCCTCCGTTCCAACTCCCTGCTCACTAAACCGTGGCGGCGGCGGCTCTTCTGGTTCCGTTGTGTCTAGAGTTTCTTCAGCAGCCACGGACGGCTCACTCACAACCTCTGCAGAAGGTTCATCTGCACCCTCCGCGCTAGGATCCGAGTCCGAGGCTTCTCCCGGAGATTCTTCAGGTGAATCAGAAGATGTCTCGGCCAAGGTATCAATGCTGTCCAAAAGTGGCATAGAGTCACCCTGTTCCTCATCCTGTTCCTCATCAGGGAAGCTCGACACGTCTGGTAAAGACATAAAGCTTTCGCTCGCTGACGGACTCGCCGCATCTGCAGTCTCGTATGCCGATGATTGACTTGGACTTGCACAATTGTCCTGGTCCACGCTCGATAATGTTCCGATTGACTCACGCGGAGTCGGTGTCTGTGCTGTGCTCCGAGAGACAGGAGTGACATACGAGCAGCTATCACCGAGTAGAGACGCGTCGGACGAGTCGCGGTATGAAAGACCGGATAGCACGATATCTGTTCCAGATTCCGTCCGTAGGAGAGAAGCCGCAGTGGGTCCGGATGTGCGTGCGGTCGTGACGGAGCTGTTCCCGCTGCCGGTATGACTAGTGAGTGCGCTGGAATAGGGCGGTGTAAGCGTCGTGAGTGTCGTAAACGTCGCAGTGTAGTCTTGAGAGGACGTGTGAGCGGTCGAGGCAGAAGGGGAGTGAGTTGGAGTGACAAGAGACCGAGAAGGAATTGTCGTGTCGAGCCGTCTAGTAAGGGTATCAGACCGTCCTATAGAAGCACTGAAAGACGTTATGGGTGTTGGTGGCTCTGTGTACTCGTCGACCGTCATCGTCCCATGGAAAACGGTTCTGAAAGAGCAGGTTAGTCAACCGTCTTCAGGCCATACGCGAAATATAACGTACTGGATGGCCGTAAACCAGTCTAGCATATCTTCTAGGGACTCTGCGCCAAGTCGCTCGATACTGTCGTCGTATACGAGATCAAACCTGGACGAGACATGGTCCCCGCCCTGTTCAGTGAGACCAGTTTCCTCGTCGACATAAGGGATCGACGGTGCAGTCCGCACCTCGAGACAGCTCAAGAGATCTAAGCGGACAACGAGACGGCCTTGATCAGGTGGGATCCAAGAGATGATAATGACCTGTGGGTAAAGGTACGCTTGCGCAAATTGCCATCTGTATGCACCGAGACGATGTGCGTTCAGATACCACAAGTAGCCTGAGCGGATGGGCTGCGTTTACGTGAGGTTATTCAGCATGTTATGTACGCGAAGCTGATTGCTTACCCGTCCTACGCAGCCGTACTCGGCGGGATCAAGAGGAGGAGGAATGATGCGGGTTGAGGAGTGCGAGCTATTACCTCTGCTGGAGTCACCTGGCCGGGAAGAGTGTCTATCATGCGTCGGCCGACTGGATTGACTGCTGGGTCTAGTGCTATTGTTGTAAGGAGTCGCACTTCGAGAGGCATCGTAATTTCCCGAGCCTGAAGCGGTGAAGGACCAGGACGAGGTTGTATTGGCAGACAAAGCGCTCTTTGTCGGTGAGGATGGGCGAGAGCTGTAAGTGTAGGTATATTCCGAGGTGCTGGCCCAGGGGGGTCCAGTCCTTCTGAATGGCGCTGGGAGCCCTCCTGGCATGGCTTGTGAGCCACTGCTCACCATACTCTTTACTGGACTGGCTGAGCGTGTGGTCGGTGGGACAAACGGGGTGTTCGAGCGCGAGGTAGCCGCCCTGTCTTCAAACATAGCTATAAGCTCGCCCGCGGACTTCCGGGAGAAGGATCCCGTCATTCCAGTGTTTCCACTGCGCGTTGAATACGAGTCAGCTTCGCCGCTACGGTCGCTTCGGGAACGAGTGTGAGAGGTTGTCCTGGATGTATGTGATGCGGAGGAGCCTTCTGTTGTGTAGATGCCCCGAGATCCATGAGGATAGAGAAAAGAAGAGGATGTTTCCGACAGAGTGTCGTCAACGGGGGATGACCTCTCCGTTCGCGAGTCGTCTTCGTCAACTCGCGAGAATTCATCGTCCAGTTCTGTTGCATCGTCCCCGTGATATGTTCGTGTATCGGAACTCGTTTTCTCGCTGGCGCATTCGGTGCCTAGCGTGGTGATAAACATAAGCAGATACTTAGAATAGATGAACGCATACTTGTGTCCGAGCGACTAGAGGATGCAGCAAGCATTGTAGTCAACGCAGTCGAAGCAAATGTTGAGAACGTAGCCGTCCCAAAGACAGGGGAGCATGGACCATCATTGGTCATTTGCGAGGAGGAAATATCCGACATGGTAAGTCAAGCAAGCCGTCGATCATCAAGCAAGAGCACAGTCCAAGATAAAGCACGAGAGATAAAGCGGCTGAGATCAGAGGAATTGTCGTCGCAGTAGTCGTGTAAAAAGGCGTAATTGTCGTCGTCAACGTCGTGCGGAGGGGGACATGAGTGAATGGTGTTGAGGTCGATGTTGAACTTGGTAAATCGTGTTACGAACGTCTCGGTTCGAGTTCGACAATCATTGATCGGAAATCACGCTTCAAGCGCTAATGAGACGCGCCATGTCACATGACCGTGTCTCGACTCGGGGTTTGCCGTCGTAAAAGCGCGTCCATGCGAAAGGAAACCGTTGACGGTTCCCAGCGGACATAACAGCGTTCATCATGGAGCTCGAGCGGTCTAGCAACCTTCCTCTCATACCTTCACATACGTTGATTGTGCACAGAAGCAGGGGTTTGGCATGATCTCACGACGGCTTTGCTTTGTGACCGCTTTTGTCTTGTTCACTTTGTCGGCTTTTGCTCACGAAGAGCAACAAGAAACTCTATTACCAAACTCTCCTCTTGATGAGCCTCGCTGGGGTTGGTCCTCCTGTGGTGAGTCTAGCTTTTGCTTTTTTGATGCGCCTGACCGAAATACCCTCCAGGCTATGACGATGATCCTGTGCATATCGATTCGATAGAGGTTTCTCCAGATCCTCCTGTCGCTGGACAGAACCTCACTGTGGCCGTTAAGGGCGAAGCTTTTGCAACTATCGAAGTGCGTTACTTTTATCTCGATAAATTTAACGTCGCTCAATTAAGGTGTAGGATGGCGCATATGCAGATGTCCTTGTCAAAGTAGGCATTATCCAAATCTTGAAGCGAGAAGTTGATCTCTGTTATGAAGCGTACGTATTTTCATCACTCATATATGCACAATAAAAATACCATATTGCAGCCGGCATTCGGATGTGGATATATCATGCCCCGTGGAAGTTGGACAATACAAGGTCATCCACACCGCGGATCTACCTTCCAGGATTCCTCCTGGTGAGACTCTTGTTGATCCGTACTGCTCGAGCTGATGATTTTCTAGCCATGTATACCGTGAATATCCGCGGATATACTGTGGACGACGACGACCTGTCTTGCCTTGACTTGTGGATCGACTTTAGGATCCGCCGTTAGATACAACCTCATGCCAACGATGCATATTTGGCCTTTTTTGTATGCTTCCAGTGGAACTCACCTTAGGCTACGCAGTAACTGTTACACATGACACCGCGTTGTCTTAAGCCTGTGAGATGCTAGCAACGTTTTACTGGTCTCATCAGTGTCTAGCAATCATCCACGATCAGGCACACTCGAATCAGTACGATGCTCGTACCGATCTTCGTCGCAAGCTCTATTTCTGCCGCCGTTGACGAATAAATCCAGGATAATACCAACTGTCACGATTAGCGCCCACAGCCTGCAAGCTCATAAGCTCATATGGGAGACTCGAAGCAGGTCTCCTCGTTCACTTCTTTGCCCATCTTCCACAGTTCTACGATGCTCCTCGTCAGCGTTTTGTGCGTTTTTCCGCTATTTTCCTCTCTCTGCCCAGTACTACTTCCCGGTCCACCGATTAATCAAGCCGGTCACATCTCCCGTTATGCAGGCTGGAGCTGGGAAGACTGCAGTAAGCCTTTCATATTCTTTCTACACGTATCAAGCCTGAACAGAGTCGCTATAGGCACACCGACCGACCTGGTTTCGATTAAATCTATTGAAGTCTCGCCGAGTCCGCCTGTGCCAGGCAAGAATATGACAGTGACCATCGTCGGGGATATCTGGGAAACCGTTGAAGTGTGCATTTGCTGACGCGGTATCCCATGCTCCTGCTTACACGCTGTAGGACGGTGCATACACTGATGTGCACATCAAGATCGGCGCTGTGGAAATAGCTCAAAAGAAATATGATCTTTGTGAGCTTGCGTGAGCGTAATCACGCATATACTCCGTTATAGAATCTCTTACACTACCAAATTTCAGGGAGAAATACGACGTTGGGATGACTTGTCCTATCGAGCCTGGCTCATACTCAGTGTCGAAGACGCTGACCATGCCGCAAGAGATACCCCGCAGTACGTCTTCTACTGGCTTAAATCTTTTTAGCGTCCTTTCTAAGGGTTTCAAAGCCAAGTTCAATATTCAAGCGCTCGGATATTCCGCCAACGAAGACGGGATGTTTTGTGTCAAGATCATGGCGAACTTTGCTGGTACCTGAATTTGCGGTCTCGTTGTCGCGAAGTTGACTTTCTTATGAATGTCGGAAAATGCAAGCCACGCAGTCCGTTTATTGATATGGAGATCCCATAGCGGTGGCGTCTATATATGCTTCGTGGATATCGAGCTTATGTACAGACCATGGGCTACTTGAACGATAGACGAAAAATCATTACTGGCCGTTATGTGGGGATGCTCTCACCCAGACGCATGGAACAAGCAGCTTATGGACTGGAAAGCTGGGTCACCACCCGGCACAGACGCCAGTGTGCCGGGTATAGAGAACTCAGAGTTACTGTTCTGGCAGTTCTCATCGCTGTGCGTGTGAGTGTCAGATCCCTCAATGATAGGCTGAGCACTACAGGATAATGATAGGAACTCACGTGAACAAATTGCATGTCCAACGGTTCTCGACCATGATGCTTTGTATAGTGAACGGCACCTTTACGCATCCGCCATTGACGATTGTCAAGGTCACGTTCTTCCCGACGAAGCCTGGCTCGGACCATACTTGCATTTGGCCGGCGAAGGGTCCCGGCCCGAGAGAGGTTTGTGGCTTGGGCTAAACCCAAGTGCAGATAGTCAGCGTTTTCCGTTGCGTGGTAGGTAGGGACATACCGTAGCGGCAGCCAAAGCAACCAAGGCACCGAGGGCAAGAGAGAGCTTCAACTGCATGACTGAGACTTTGAGGGGATACTCGCACAGATCTTGAGGATGCTAGAGTGCGAATGAGCGGGTATATATATACCTACTAATGACACGATCCCAGATGCTCGCTTTGATCGTTAGTCGACCTCAAACGTTCTACCTCGCAGCGCGCATGCGCTCAAGTGTGCAATATGATGGAGTTGCATGAGCGTGCGATTAGTCCTTTGAAATGCGGCGCTCGGGATGAGAATGTATAGTTGGTATTGCGTGGCCGCATTCAACGACATTTACGTACTATGGACGAGCACTGTAGGACATAGTTCGCCGAGATGAGTGTTACATTTCGCAAGTAAGCAATCAGAGTAAGCGGCGCGAGCAACTAAAATGAATGTACCTTCGTGTCCCATGTGAGCATCCGCGTGAGCCCGCAGCAATCATTCACTCCGATCCCGACAAAGGTTCGGACATAGGTTACGTTGACGGGCGAAATAGCCTTTCTCCGCATCAACATGACGCTGCATACGAGTGATGCGCTGTATCATTGGATACTCATGGTCTGCATTTCGTGATGGTGGCCGTCCAGGTGCAAGTAGCAGTCGCGCTTGTAAGCGCTGATGGCGGTCCAGGGCACTGGAGGGCTGCGAGAGGAATGATGGCTAATTTGCGAATGATACGGTCTGAGTACGGGAAGTCATAGTATCGTATGCAAAGGCGTGTCGCAGAGTAGATCCTGCCGACTGTGGGGGGTCGAGACTCGAGATGCTCCAAAGCGTGGGAACGTATCTTATTTGGCATTCGTGAAGCTTCCGATCCTAACAAAGCCAAACAAAGCACTCGAATTTCATTACGATTTCGGGCCAGGTGGGTCATATTGCCTGACTGTATGCAGTTCCAACAGGCTTTATAGATATCCTGCCAAACTGGCATGATCATGAGCCGACTATCTTACTGTTGGACTACACCATATGCCTATTGCGGAAGTGTGCAAACGACGGAGTTGAACGTGCGTTCTCTGCTGAGAGCGCAATAGGCTCGTAGATGGCGAGCCATTTTGACACTCGCCATCGCTGTATAAACGTGAGAACCATGAATAAACAATGTTCACTATGATTCCCGATCATACGGCCGTACATCACGTTATATGACTGTGCGCGACTCTGACAAACTTTCAGAACGTTATGACAGACAGACATCTAATCATAGGCTGACTGTACTCCTATTGAGCCACACAACACGCCAGTCATTGCAGCGAGCAAATGGCTGAGTTGAAAGTGCCAGCGGGGAACGTGGTAGGCGCAGAGACCAAAACAGCGCCGTTGCTGCAATCACCGTCGCTGAATTCGAGCGCAAGGATGAGAGCCAATTCGAGCAATCGCGATAGATACTCACGTGTATAAATTGCACTGCCAGCTCTCCAAAGGCTCGAAGCTACTCGTTTTACCCTGGAATCCAGCAGGGAATGGGAAACACCCCCCGTCGGTAGTTGTAAGTTGAGCGCATTCACCAGTGATGTTTGGCCCAGTGCACAACGTCTGGACACCCTCTAGAGGAGTGCCCTGTGGCTGCATACGGTATTTAATATTGGTTATGACAAACCAGCACCATGAGTGGGACGTACCACCGCGGCCACAAAAGTAGACAGAGCAGCGATGAAGAGGGAAAGCTTGAACTGCATGATTGAAGTAGTGGAAAGCTTGAGTTCGAGTTCAATCCTAAAACAGTGAGCCGTTATATATGTGTTGAAGAAGTGTGTGACGCCTTAACTGGACCCTGGCGGCAGGAAACACCTTGATGCACCTGTACGTCTACGGGATTGACTGCAAAGCTGCGATGCATATCGGACTAACATGGGGCGATCAATTTCCAAGCGCCATGCCGTAAAGCATACAAACGGGCCAGACTTACCGAGTGTCGTGAAGCATAGCCGTCTACTCAATGTCGATGGAGATTATTCTGACGTAAAAACGTAACAGACTGTAGTATTCACAACACAGTCTGACAATGATTGTAAGGACACAAAGCACGGTGAATTAGGGCAGGCGCACCTTTCCTCTACCTCCCCCGGTCCTCGCCCAAGGTACTATTTTCGGAACAGGGCTGTACGTATGATGAGGGCATGCCAGAGGGCCATCAGAGGTCATCAGGCAAAGGATGGTCAGTCAGAGGATAGTCTGCATTTCAACGGCGACCGTTCGGGCCACAGCAGTGGCTGGGCTCTGAAACACTGATAGATGCCCCTGATGCGCAGCTTGATGGTCGGCAGTGGAGGTCAGAGGGGGCTTTCAGTGGCTACACCATTGTTGAACGGGCCAGAGGTTGAGTCATAGTCTCCGTTGCTGACCATTCGAAAAGAGAAGACAGTCGTTCTCTTTTCTGATAAGTTGAGTCATACGATATCGTAACAGTTGTCGCATTGCACGGCGACACTACGCCGGCGGTAGTAGTAGTACGGTCGCGGTATATTTTGGGCGCGCTTGAGACCTCTGGCTGTTTCAGGAAGGCGAAATGAATAAAGAGCTTCAGGTGGAATTCTATAACTTCATAGAACTCACGTTGTTGTGTTATGCAAAACATCCTCCGCCGCGCTTCGGCGTTTCATCGGCCTCAAGTCCAGACCTCGCCCAAGGTAGGGTTAGCTGAGACCTGAATTTTACCAGTGTCTCAGCGGCGCCCACATCCCAGCAGAGATATCGCAGACAAGGGAGGGAAGGAGAAGCCCAAAGAGAGATATTGTGTTGTATTCAAGGGTGAACGACTGCAAACTCCTAGATTTCCTGTAAGAAATCAACGTTTACGCCTAGAACAAACAGTCACGGCTGTAACCCCTGAAGTGGTAACATAAAGAACACACGCACTCTCTATAACCTCTTGCGATAGTGTGAGTCTTCTCCAATAGAAGTCTTTTTTATCTCGGACGGCGTACTTGAGAAGACCTTTATCGGCAAGTGGCGCCATTACAACGCTGGCAATGTCCGTGACGAATTCAACGAGACGTTCTTTGTTCGAGAATCCCAACACAAGTTTTTGCATACTGTGTAGCCCCGAGACGTTCTCAGTAAACTGAGTCCAGTCAACGGACTCATTTGTCTTCTCGTGGTAAGGTCCTGGCTTGTTGAAGTCAAGTGTTAACGCGGATATCTCTCCGATGGTAGGATCTGGGCTGCGACGGCATATTATGTGCAGAGGAGGAGCCAATGCGGTGGAGAGGTCGTTGAAGTCCTCTTGACCGGTGAACATCAGGTCGTATTCCACAGCTTTGGATGATCAGCCAAGTCAGCTATTCACTCGGCGACTGTCTTCGATATTAATTACTCACTGACACCAATGTGGTCCGGTGCAATGGTTCCATGGAAGGTCGCTTCGACATGCGAGAATCGTTCCTGGGCCACTCCGGCTTCTATTGACTGCACCAGGTGGCCCGCCGCTATGATGTCGTGCTGGAGTAGAAACAACGCGTCACGTCGCTTGTATCCTACAAATAGCCACACCATGGCCCAATTCTCCGTGCATTCCGACGCCAGGACGGTGTCCAATCTCGTCCCGGGCACCACTCGGCGCACAGGCATGACTGCAGGTGGCGTGTCCCAAGTGATCTTCGTACACACCAGCCTGTACAAGTCCGGAAGCTCGCCGACGACGTACATCAGCTCGATGAAGCTGCGTAGGTGGATATTGTTCAGATGTAGATGTGCGAGCGATGTAGAGAATGCTGGGTTGGTCCGCGGGAGTGGACGGTGGATGGAGCGGAGGGAACCACGTTTTGGGTTGATGGGGCCGTCGAAACGGATTGACGTCTTTAGTGACTTCGGAACTAAAGGATAAAGGGGCGGAAGGAGATGTAGAAAGGGTTTCGTCTTAGCCTCGTCTCCGAGACTCGATTCGGGGACATAGAAAGACTGGATACTGCTTGCTATGAGGCCTCCAGTAGATTGTAGTAACAATTGAAGCTGCGACACATCCGCCGGACACTGCAGCGTTATCTCTTCGAAGAGCTTGGATCGGGTAAGTTTTGCCCAGTGGCGGCACACCAGGGTCGCCATGTTCAGATCATGTTTGCTTACAGAGGCTATCTGTCGTTGATAATCTTCGCTGGCATATGAATTGAGATTGAGGAAATCGAGGATGAGATCGAAAAGTTCCGGTGGTATGTCCGCGGCTGTAGCAGGCATCTTCACTGAACGAATAACTTGATAGTGGGCGGGACGAAAGTGTTATCTCCAACCTTATCATCTTGTACTACTCTGGCGCCCGAAACCCATGGTCATGGAACACAGTTACTTCGTACCAGCCTCAGAGCACAAGATCCCGAGCTACGCTAAGGAGCGAGTCGATGTCTAGGTTGCAGCTCTGCCGCACGTATTCCATAGCCTTCTCCACGAGACTCTCCATCAGTTCCGGCTCGTCCTTCATGTGCTTCTGCAAATACACAATGGCGAGCAGAGTAGCCCACACCGTCGACGATTCAATGTCCTTTCTTGCATCGAGGGCGGCTTGTCCCACGATGACTGCGAACTCGTTGGACGGAGCAAAAGATCCGTCGAAGGATTGTAGGCGGACAAGCCGGGTCGCGTCGTCTTCAACCGGCTTCCGCCGGGGTAGAGCAATCTCTGGCATCTGTACATTTTCATCCATAAGCACTGCAGTGGGACCAGAGGAACCAACAGCAGAACGCACCTGCGCTCCGGACGGTCGAGATCTCTTTCTCTTGCGTAAGCCAGCTTTCTTATCCCGCCCAGCTTCCGCAGACAACTCATCAAATCGAGCCCTTTTACACGCTCTCCCGGGCTGCACACGCTCAGATTCCCGTTCCCGATCCCGCTCAGCACCGTCTGCCTCAAGCAGGTTTCGTCTAGCAGCTGCAGGCACAGGGGCAGCCGCGGTCTTGCGCGCGGCAGACGAAGCTAGCTGCATGCGCGGTGCTTTGCCCCCAGTGGACACTCTCGGTGGGGGCCCTCTCCCGTGAGCCGCCGCGTCAGGCTCTGCGAAGTCGGGGGACGGCGCGCGGTCCTGAGGCCTAGATTCAGACGTCTCTGCGCTTGATTCAGCGTGCGGGTCTTTACGTTCTTCGACTGCGATGAAGGAGGTAAAACGGCTCGCGAGCTGGTACTGCTCTCCGAGGTGTATGATGGCGCTCTTGGGGTCCGGAAGACTGGGGTGTTTGTTGTCTTCCAAGTCTGTGATGATGCGCTTGGCGGCTAAAGTGTGGATCATAGGTCGTTGAGGGGCGTCGGCGGGCGCATCTTGGAGAGTTTCGACGGGAACGGGGAGCTGGAACACCTTGTCTACCCCTCTGCATTTCGCTGTGATGTTAACTTGTTCGGGAATAGCGAAGCTAGGATCTTGAGACAAGGCGAAGACGGTAAAGCGGGCATTATTGAAGAGCGATGGCACGCGAGAGGGGCCTTGAAGCATTGTGACCATTTGTAGGTTTTCTCCCTGAGATCCCACTGGAGCACCCCAATCGATGTCGATGTCGAAGATCGGAGTCCGGCTCGCTTTGACCAACTTGGTGCACTTGGCAACGATAGACTCTTCCGATGCCGCCATGAGACAGATGCCGTTGCCTGTACGGGCGATGCCCTCGCACATTGCCGTCGAGGTACTCTCGCCGATCCCAAGAGTGTATACTCGCAGAGGCGCGTCTGCCCGCGCAGCGGAGACAGCTTCGGTCACTTGAGAGATGGTGCCTTCCACGTCGTACGACTATATGCAGAGTCAGATACAAGGAATAGATGTCAGGAGACTAATGAGCGTACACCGCCATCCGTGAGCACAAAACAGGCTGTGGGTAATGTGACACAACGGGTCTTAAAGACTGCTTCGAGTGCGCTTCGAATTTGAGTCCCACCGTAGTTCGCCCCCATGTCGTCCACGTGTTCAGTCTGTGCCAGCAAATGAAGATGAATGCGAAGACTGTGAGGCATAGCCACTTACCGCAATTCGTAGAGATTCCTCGTCGTATGCCTGACTTTCATCCCACAAGCTATCACATAGGCTGCCGAAACTGAAGATATTGAACGTCGTCCCGGAGGTAGGCAGAGCGCGTAACAGCATCATTAATGCACGTTTCGCGGTCTCGATGCGACCCCCATTCATGCTGCCGCTCCTGTCCACAAGGAATATGTACTCTTGCTGAGGTACATTGGGCAGTGTGATGTTAGGTACAAGGGTCAGCTGGATGGCGACGGAGCTTGCAGCGTTTCGCTGGGCGAAGCAACGAGGAGCGTCCAAGCCCTCCGACTTGATTGATAAGATGAAATCGCGAGCGAGGAAGTAAGGCGAATGGTATTGTGCAGTCTTGCAGCGAGCACCGGGAGCGTCTGATAAAGCGATCCCATCTACGATGCTGAAAGTGGGATGTGACGGACTAGTGATGCTCATGATTTTGCCCTTCATAAAGACGTCCACGCTGATCTTGATACGCTCCTCAGGGACTATAGCAGCCTCCTTGACGCCCGCAGGCGGTGTTCCGTATCGCATGCCAATGCAGACCGGCAGGAGCAGACGCACTTGGTCCGTGAAGTCGTCTTCCAAGAGACTCATAACATACTGCTGACGTAATAAGTGCAGGGATAACAGAATATGTCAGACATAACCCACAGTAAGCTTGGTCGTTACCATCTGTAGTGCAGGAAGGCAGCCGAGTGAGATTGTGAAGACTGTCAAACAAAGGATTGAGTCGTTTGCATTGATCGTGAGGGCAGGACCTTACCATCTCCGGCGACAAGTTCAACGAGGCCGGTCATGTTGCCCCTTTGGATAGCTTCTTCATGGTCTTTCCTGGCAGTTTCTGTCTCCTTCGCGACGGCGGTTATGACAGTACCAGACTCGGTACGCATCTCGAAGCCGCAGATGGCAGCGCCCGCTGGGATAGGGAAGACATATTTGGCCCGAGCTGTTGGCGAAGGCATATTCTGCCAGAACGTTTGGGTTAGCGTGACTGTGGCGGACACTGTTAACGCGTTAGCCACGTAACAGAAAGCTCACAGCTGCGATGCTTACCATCGATGATCTGAGCATGAACATCGACTTGTTCGAGCGAGAGATGGATAATGTTGTCGCCAGACTGATGGACAATGCCATGAGTCACCCTATGATAATTGGCAGTGTTGTACTTGGTACGAGCCATGATGCTGAGTTGTCTATCCCATGACACTTGATGGTTTATATATGCGTGTGTTCACTGCCTTTTCATAGAAGGGGATCGTGACTCCGGAGGTTCGGGTCCGGCGCACGCTATCTACCAAAGAGTGCCTACACAGTCGTGGATAAGCCTCTGCAACGCGTCCAATATGCTTCTACGTACCTCATCGTCGTCTAATGCAAGTTGCTCGCTGTTGCCCGCGTTGCTCGCGCCTCGGCTGGACGCGTTCTAGGACAAAGCGTGTGATTGCGTTGAGCGCCCGTTAGGAGAGGAAATACTCCCGCTGTGATTGGCTCCGGGGTCCCCCGGGACATGACGGCCCTTCGGCCGAGCGTCTAGACAACCGTGTCTAGTCTTCCGTCTCAAGCTCGCCTTCAGTCTCCTCCTTACCGCCATCCCCGTCGTCGACCTCGTCAGTCACGACCGCCGCCATGCTCAGAAAATCCGTCCCAAAGGTCCTCAAGACCGCCCAGAGATCCTTCTCCTCCACCTCCGTCGCCCGCAGGGTTGTCGCGACCAACCCGGTCAAGGCTGAGGAGGTCCAGGTACGGGATTTTGACCGTCCTTAGTCTTTCCTTTCTCATCCGACCCCTGTCCAGTCGTGGGCCTCCGGTAAATACCCGCTCATTGAGCATGAATACGATGCTATCGTTGTGTACGTCGCTGCTTCAATGCGGGGTAGATTCGTACTCAGATGAATTCTACAGCGGTGCCGGTGGTGCAGGTCTACGAGCTGCCTTCGGTCTGGCCGAGGCCGGTTTCAACACAGCATGCATCACAAAGCTCTTCCCGACCAGAAGTCACACCGTAGCTGCGCAGGTACGTCTTGCGCCGTCTTATGTTTCGCTTGCCCCTCTAAACGACCTCTTAGGGTGGTATTAATGCGGCACTTGGTGTAAGTGCAACTTACGAAGGCGTTCCACGCGTTTGTTTATTGACTATGCTTGAAGAACATGACCGAGGATGACTGGAGATGGCACATGTACGACACGGTAAGCACGTGCCGTGCATCACGCGTCAACCCCCTATGCTGAGCGCAAATCCTAGGTGAAAGGTTCAGATTGGCTCGGAGACCAGGATGCTATCCACTATATGTGTCGCGAGGCACCTCACACGGTCATCGAGGTGTGTTCATTCGTCGTGTGACGACTCCTCGCATATATTGACGTCACACAGCTCGAGCACTTTGGTGTCCCCTTCTCACGTACAAAGGAGGGCAAGATCTACCAGCGTGCGTTCGGTGGTCAATCACTGAAGTTCGGAAAGGGTGGTCAAGCTTACCGTTGCGCGGCTGCTGCTGACCGTACCGGACATGCCCTTCTTCACACGCTTTACGGCCAGTCGCTCCGTCACAACACCAACTTCTTCATCGAGTACTTCGCGCTGGATCTGATCATGGAGGGCGGAGAGTGTGTCGGTGTCATGGCGTTGAACATGGAAGATGGTACCCTCCACCGCTTCCGCGCGCACAAGACCGTTCTCGCCACGGGCGGATACGGACGTGCCTACTTCAGCTGCACTAGCGCGCACACTTGTTCCGGTGATGGTAACGCCATGGTCACTCGTGCCGGTCTGCCTCTGCAGGACTCTGAATTTGTGCAGTTCCACCCGACTGGTATCTATGGTGCTGGATGTCTTATCACTGAAGGTATGCATACACGACGTGACGCGTCATTGAAGCCTGAGACTGAATGCGTCGTATAATGCAGGTTCGCGTGGTGAGGGAGGATACCTCTTGAACTCGGAGGGTGAACGTTTCATGGAGCGTTATGCGCCTACCGCCAAGGATCTCGCCTCCCGTGATGTCGTCTCTCGTTCCATGACCATCGAAATCCGTGAAGGTCGCGGTGTCGGTCCGGAGAAGGACCATCTCTACCTGCAGCTCAGCCATCTCCCTCCAGAAATCCTTCACGAGCGTCTCCCTGGTATTTCTGAGACCGCCGCTATATTCTCTGGCGTCGATGTTACCAAGGAGCCCATCCCTGTACTTCCTACCGTCCACTACAACAGTACGCTAACTATCATCCTTTTTGGTGTGTTACTGACCAATATATAGTGGGTGGTATTCCCACCAAATACACCGGCGAGGTCCTCACAATCGACGAGGTGCGTCCTGGGCTTGGTTGTTGACCCAACTGTTCCGTTGTTTATGCTCGATATTAGAACGGCAAGGACAAGATCGTCCCTGGTCTCTACGCAGCTGGCGAGGCAGCATGTGTCTCTGTCCACGGTGCTAACCGTCTCGGTGCCAACTCCCTCCTCGATATCGTCGTCTTTGGCCGTGCTTGTGCGCACCACATCAAGGAGACCCTCACACCCGGCAAGCCGCACAAGAAGATCCCTGAGGAGGCCGGTCTTCACAGCGTTGAGTTCCTGGACAAGATCCGCACGTCTGACGGTCCTCTCCCCACCGCGCAAATTCGTCTCAACATGCAAAAGGCCATGCAGGCCGATGCTGCTGTCTTCCGGTACGCATATATGCACTTCTAATCATTGCGGTGGTGCTAGGTACTGATTGTGGTACGTACAGTACTCAAGAGTCTCTCGACGAGGGTGTCAAGAAGATCCGCGAGATCTTCAAGAGCTACGACCAGGTTGGTATCAAGGACCGCAGCATGATCTGGAACTCGTAAGTACCCCCAGCTCTCCGTATAAGAACACCCGCATATACCCTGCCACAGCGACCTCATCGAGACCCTCGAGCTCCGCAACCTCCTTCAGTGCGCCATCCAGACCATCACTGGCGCTGCCGCCCGCAAGGAGTCCCGTGGCGCGCACGCGCGCGAGGACTTCCCCGAGGTACGCCGTGTCTTCTCTCCTCCCCACACTCCTTGTGCTGACCGTGACTTCACTCTCTTTCCCCTCTTCGTTTACGACAGCGTGACGATAAGAACTGGATGAAGCACACGCTCGCGTGGCTGCACGACTCGACGAAGCCCGAGGTGGACATCAAGTACCGGAACGTCATCAGCGCGACGCTCGATGAGAACGAGTGCAAGTCCGTCCCGCCGTTCAAGCGTGTCTACTAGATGTGACTACGGACCGCCGATTTGTGTTCGCTTCGAGGCCCGACGACATTCGCACCTTTTCTTGGCGTGTTCTTCATGCACCTGATAAAAGTGGTGCGTGCAGTCGACGAAGGACGAGACGGCAAGCAGAGCCGCAGCATGCAGAGTACAGTGAAAGATGTCTTCGTGTACCTTTCTGAATAATGTAATCAAAGACTCTGAACTTCATGCTGTTGCTCTAGCGTGCGCATGTGGATTGCAGGACTAGATTCACCTATGCGTACACTACACGGCTGCCCCACTCTCTCTTCGGTTTATTTGTCGTTGTTTGGAACAAACGACGAATCCTAGCCTCAAGCGGCGATACGAATACGAATATAGCAGTGCTGCTATGTACTAAGTATCGCTAAGTCGACAGAAAGCCGCGATCTTTCTCAAAGTTCTGTGTTCCAACGCAGAATGATTCATTCCAGATTGTCTGAAATATCTGTTAACAGCGTCTCAACCAATACATCCGTGTCTGCCCTGTTCAACCAAGTTCGTCACGCACTAACGTAGCATGCACTGCGGACAGTGCAGGACGTGCGATGTAGTAAAGGTCTTCAATGTGGCATTTTGCGCGGCATCATCTAGGAGTCTTCATTGAGAAAGCGAGATCTAGCCATAGTCGTTATGGTGTTTGACTTCGTTGTATCTTGTGCGGTCGGCTCAGACTTACTTCGTATGGCTGTAGACAAATATCCAGTGTGAGCACGATTTGAGATCGTCAGCGAATCTATAGTATTCGTCAATACGGCGCATTCACGTACTGAAAGTACAAGCGACTAACCAGTACCTTTTGCGGAGTGATAAGATGTCTACGCTGGGTCCTCATCAGCGGCGGTGTGCTGCGTCTTTCGTGTACTCCAATAGTAGTATATACCTACGCCGAGAAATATCGCACTCAACGAAGGGGCTAACGCTGCACCAATGATCCATTTTGGGGGAGACGAGGTTGAGCCGCGGAATGGAGGGCAGGGGAGTGCTCCAAACTCGGCAAGGTCGAGACAAGACGTAGCGTTCGTGTCGGACGAAGCATTTACGCCGAATATGTCGGTATAGACTGGTGATGGCATAGTCACGATCTCAACACCTGTAGATCGGGAGGGCTGGAGACGTAAATCAAGGTAGCGAGGGGACGAAATGACGGAATGCGGAGACAATGACCCTAAGGTACATGGCAGATACAACAGTGCTTTATGCGACACGGGCAATGCGTAGTAAAATGCAAATCAAATGCACACGACAGCATGCAGATGGACGCCTTGGGTAGCCTCGGTACGGACCTTCGATGATTCTAGCGACGTGTTCACAGCTTGCTGCGTTGTACGAGAGCTCATCAAGTTCTCCATGAAATCTTATCAGGCTCTTCCCTGTGAGCTGTGTTGAAGCGATACGCTGTAGCAAATAGTGAACGCTACAACGGAACAGCGAAGAAACATCGATGAACACTGGGATTCCTGATGGCTATCCAGAGGGCGTTGTACAAAGAAGACATCGATGACGCTCAGCGTACGGAATGGTTTACGGATACGTCGTCTGGTCCAGGAGATTGTAGAGCGCCATAACGGTTCATATTCTCGGTCCCAGGCACATGGCCAGGATACAACTGCGCAATTCGAGCCAGCCTGAAGAAATGGGTGATCGTGAAACACCGGCTATATTGTGACTGTGGTTGGGGGAATGACCGTGGTGATAAATATTGGAGAAAATAGATATAGATGGGCCGGCGTGATGCGTCGAGTTCTTCGGCACTTGGAAACACTGGGGGGATCGTAGATTAAGGAGCACCTTGGATGTCGGGGTCTTGCGAGGCCGTGTCCACAATCACAGTGGGAGACGTGCAGAGTTGTCCATGTCGGGGTTTCGGTAGGAAATCACGTCATACCATGCAGCGCCGGGAAGCAGTTTATTGAGGAGTTTGAGGACGATGCGTGCGTCTTCAGCGGAAGGCGCCAGCAAAACGCATTGTAGAAGCGAAAGATGCTGTATTTGAGTTTTATGGGATAATACGAGGCAAAGAAGAGCTTCCGAACTGATTTCCATCTGGTAGAATTCTAGCTTCCCCAAAACTAGGTCTCCTAGGGCTTCGCGCAATCCATCAACGACTTCGGAAGCACAGCTACTAAAACCCAAGGTGTGCTTGAATGGTACACGCTTTAGAATCGCGGTCATGCATTCTATATCCAGGCTGGAAGATCCGCAGCCACGAACATAGACAGCGTAGAACGGCTCGTCTCGTAAGGTGCTGAGTTCATGTGCCTTGGAGGCCACAGATAGGATCGATCCGAGCGAAGGCTCGCCGATGGACTCTAGTATGAATGTTCGCGTCTCTTGCGTTGAAACCGCTTCGGGCCCTGGACATATGCGTAACTGATTGTTGGACAAGTCCACGGTGAACGCAGTGAGAGCATTCAAATCAAGAAGGTGTCGAGGATCAGCTGGAAGGAATGTTTGAATGGAGTCCAGGTGGCGCGACTTGCATTGAAGCCTGAGAAATGCTAGGCTGTCGAGGAAGGAAATGGCGGAGAGGATAAATAACATGTCCCTCTGGACGAGCTCTAATTCGACATGTTTTATGCGAGGCAGCCGTATTGAACCCTCGGTTTGCTTGAGCGAATCGTGAGCTTGGCTTGCAAATGGGATAGAAATAAAAATGTGTTCGAGATTGGGCGACCCGCGCAAGACTCCTAAGATATCAGGATATAGAATCAACATGCCACGGAGTCTTACATGTAGCTTCGTAAGACCCTTGTATCCTCCCCAAGTGGATGGTAACCAGACCCCAACAAGGGTCAAGGAGCGTAGGCTTGGTAGTGTGTTCGATAGTATACTTGGGAGACAGATGTCCGCGTTACGCCCCAGGGAATCTGGATGGTGCAGGGCAACAATGGAAAGCTTTTCCAGAGATGGCATACATGTGTTGGCAATCCAGGCTGAGTCGAAGTCGTGGGAAGAGAGAAGATGTGAGGATAGTGCCCGAGGAATAACGAGAGCGAACTCCCGTATACGGAGTGCTTGAAGGTTACAAAACATGTCGTGCCAACAATGGTGGAGCTGGAGGTTAGAGACCAAGTTCATAGCCAGCTTCAAAGAAAGCGGCCGGCCTCCGCTACGCGCGAAGAACAAGGCAGCGACCTGACGAGGGACATCGATCATGTTGAGGTAGGTCCACATATTGGAATCATAGACAACTATGTCTCTCCATCGGCTGCATGTTTGTGAGACTGCCACAACCGACTTCCAATCTTCTCGCATAGAGCAGAATATCTGCTGCAAGAGCTCCACTGGAAGCGAAACCGCTTTAAGCAACTTGTTACGTTCGACCTTGACTTCGACTTCGACTCGTGAGATGTTTGAGGGAAGCCGATTGGATATGTTGACGATGTTCTCCAGCGGTGAATCGATTTCATGTGACTCTCTGGACGACACGGTGCGGCAGTGTCAGAAAGTGGTGAAACAAGACTATACAAAGACCTCGTACCTGGGCCAGCAACTCCACATTAGAGAAAGCAGCAACTTGAGCGAACCGGATACGAATGTTTGATTGCCATTTGGCCCAGAGGAGTTTAGCATGTTCGTAACAGCGTATTTCGTGATAGCGTAGAGGTTGAGACAAGTCCGCTCCTGCCAAAAAAATTTCAAGAGTCGTGGATAAGCAGGTGTTATAAGTATGGGATTATCGTGAGTATCACGGAGCTAGAGTATGAATGCTTCCAGAATCAGCAACAGCGATGCTATACACCGGTGATTACTCACGTCGCGACTTGACAGCGTTAACTGATGGGCACGAGATTCATTCCTCCCGAATGCCCATTACTCGTAAAGTGGTCCTAGGGTTCTGCGTATCTTACGAGAACAGACGCAGCCCTTGAAACGAGGACTTGTAGAATCAAACTTGCCAGTACAGTATTGCGGGTATTTGTAACATGGTTGATTTATGGAGACGCCATAACGAGACTTGATTCCGTATGATAATCAAGGCAGGGACATGAATGATACTTGGAATCGCAGCAAGGCATGCTATACACCTGGCTTGACATGGTACACACGGAGAGAATGGTGTGGCAAAGCGTCGCAGCCTGAGGCCCTGAGCGAACAATTTCCGATGCCCGGCTAACGCGGACCGCCTTGAAGAAAGTACAAATAAGCACAAACAACGACCGTCGATTTGCGTCTCGTCTTGGTCTCACCATCTACACATTCTTACGCAGCACATTCACGAACTAGCTAATAAAAGAGATGCTTACCCTTATACTTCTAGCGTTGGAATTTGATACATTGATTTTGAATCTCCATGGTCTCATGTAACCTTACGTGCCATGCTTCAGTTGCCCTGGCTGATGCCAATCGCAAGGCCGGCGGTCTTGCTCAGAGTGAGTGCTGTGTGTGTTCTAATATCAGCTGGACATCGTCATATAGACACCCTACCGCATTCCGTCGTAAACAAGGCCATCGAAGCGATACATGGAACCTACGCAAAGCATAGCACCGCATCACGACCGGGTGATGTACTAGCTGTCAGTGCTCTGGTGGCTCTGGTACTCGTCTAACTACAAACGCTTGTCTCGGACGTCAAATCGGACATCAGGAAAACATCGATTAGCACTGAGATTCTTAATGACCGGCGGGCACTGTACAACAAAGACAACGGCGACACTTGTATAAGACTCGTTACGGATACGAGGTCCGGTCCAGACAATTACAGAGTGCCATATGGTCTATGTTCGCAGTCCTAGGTATATGACTGGGGTCCAGCTGCGCAATTCAGCAGACGCCAGCCTGAAAGACTGGGCGGTCGTGGGCAACAGGGTATGCTGTGGCGGGAATGACTGTGTTAATAGATATCGTAGAGAATAAGAGGTGTTAAATATGTGAGGCAGCGTGATGTGTCGAGTTCTTGAGCGTTTAACACCGCTAAGCGAAGATAATAGATAAAGGACGGCCTTGGATGTTACAGTGCTGCGAAGTTGTGCCCACGACACAGCTATTCAAAGCGGAAGAAGCGCAGAGCTGTCCATGTCGAAGGCTCGGTACGAGATCATGTCGTACCACGTAGCGCCGGGAAGCAGATTATCAAGGAAGTTGAGGACAATCGATGCGTCCTCGGCGGAAGGCGCTAATAGAACGCACTGTAGAAGCGAAAGCTGCTGTATTTGAGCTTTGTGAGAGAGCACAAAGCGGAGGAGCGCTTCCGAGCTTATTTCCATCTGGTAAAATTCCAGTTTCCCCAAGACCAGTTCTCCTAAGGCTTCATGCAACCAATCCACGATGTCAGAAGCACAACCACCAAAACCCAAGGTGTGTCTGAATGGTACACCCATGAGAACTTCGTTCATACACTCCATGTCCAGACTGGGAACTCCGCAGCCACGGACATAGACAGCATAGAACGGCTCGTTTCGTAGCGTGCTAAGCTGACGCGCCTTGGATGCTACGGATATGATCGACCCGAGCGAGGGTTCGTCGACGGACTCTAGTACGAATGTTCGCGGCTCCGGCGTCGAAGTTACTTCGGGCCCGGGACATATACGCAGCTGACTGTTGTACAGGTCTACGGTGAGCGCAGTGAGAGCGTTCAGACCAGGAAGGTGCGAAGGATCCGCCGGTAAGCATGTTAGGATAGAATCCAGGTGGTGTGATTTGCACTGAAGTTTGAGGAATGGTAGATCATCGGGGAGCGAAATGGAGGAGAGGAGATAGGACATATCTCTTGCGAGGAGTTCTAATTCAGCGTGCCTAATGTGAGGTAGAGGGATCGGGGCTCCAATTGCATCGAGGACGCGCTCAGTTTGCGTCGCGAAAGGAATAGATAGATAAATGTGTTCAAGATCCGGGGATTCGCGGAGGACTTCTAAGATATTGAGATCGAAAGGTAGCGGTTCTGACCCGCTGAGCTTGATATGTAGCTTTGTAAGACCCTTGTAACCTCCCCAGGTATGTGGTAGCCAAACTCCAAGAAGGGTTAAAGAGCGTAGATTTGGCAGTGTATTCGATAACAGACGTTGGAGGCAGAAATCTGTGGTGCGCAAGGAATCTGGAAGCTCTTTGGTGACAATGGAAAGCTCTTCGAGTAATGGCATCTCTGTGTCCGTGATCCAGGCTGAGTTGAACGCGCTGGAAGAGAGAAGATATGCAGACAGAGTGCGGGGGATGACAATTTTAAACTTCCGTATACGCCATGCTTCGCAGTGACAAAACATGTCGCGCCAAAAGTTGGGGAGCTGAGGGTGAGCAACCAAGCTCATAGCTAACTTTAGAGAAAGTGTACGGCTCCCGCTACGCTGGGAGAACATTGTAGCGACTTGATGAGGGACATTGACCAGGTTGAGATAGGTCCACATGGTTGAGTCATGAACAACAACGTCCCTCCATCGGCTGCATGTTTGTGAAACTGCAACAACCGATTTCCAATCTCCTCGCACAGACCAAAAGATCTGCTCTAGAAGCTCCACTGGGAGAGCCACGGCTTTGATCAGCGCATTTCGTTCCACCTTGATTTCGACGTCGACTTGTGAAATATATGAATGGATATTGTGGGATGCTTCGACAATGTTCTCCAGCGCGGAGTCGATTGTGTGGATCTCTCCGGACGATATACTGCGACAGTGTCAGGGCGTTGCATGAGGGCTACGTAATAGTCACATACTTAGGCCAGCTATTCTCCACTAAAGCAAGCAGCACTTGTAGTGATTCGAGCACGGATGCTTGATGGCTGTTTGGCTCGGAGGATCTTGACATATTCGTAAGGACGTATTCGTGATAGCGCAAACGTTGAAACAACTTGGGCCGTCGCTCCTGGCGAGTTATCAACGATGGTCGTAGATAAGAGGATATTATAAGTAGAAGCCTATTGTGAGCATCACGGAGCTGGTGTATGAATGCTTCCGGTAACAGCAACAGCAATGCTATACACCGGTGACTACTTACAGCGCGCTTTGACTGTGTTATGTGATGGGCACGAGGCTCATTTCCCTTTAGAACCCGGAATATCCTTCGCGTCCAGTGACATACCTTTAAAGCCCTGTATATCTGATGACAGCAAAAGCAATATTGAAAGCGAGGGCCTGTTGAATTTAATTTCCCAGGAGAGCGTTATACGCATTCGGAATATGCTTGAACGATGTTGACACCTTGACAAGACTCAGTTCCATGCAATGATCAAGGCTGAGATGTGGATGAAAACGCTCGGAATCGCAGCAAGGCATGCTATGCATCTAGCTTGATAGTATGATGTATGGGACGAAAGTGTGGCAAAGCGTCGCAGCGAACAATGTCCGATCCCCGAACGCGGACCGCCAGAACTTGGAAAATCCAAACATGTGCAAACAGTGACCGTCGAGCACAACAGCAGATCACTTTGCGTCTCGCCACTTACACAGCACACTCACGAATCAAATCATGAATATGTTTATATTCATACCTCCAACATTGAATACCAACAAGTAATCCGAAGGCTCCCAGTCTTGTGTCACGTTGCGTACAATGCCTCAGCTGCCCTAACTGATGATCGCAAGACCGGTAGTCCTGTTCAGAGTAAGTGTTGTGTGTTACAGTCAAGTGACATATATCAGCTGAGCATCATCTTGTAGGTATCTTACCGTGCCTCGCCATACTCGGAATCATGAAACGATCCATTGAACTTTTGCAGAGCATAGCCTCCCATCACGACCGGGTGATGCGCTGCGCTCCAGTGACTTATTCGTTTACTGTCAAAAGATAGTCCGGAACAGTGAACATTGGTTGTTCTCTTCGATAAAGGGCTCGTAGCGAGCTATCACAAGAAAGGTGTGTCTCTACACTTTGTGTTTTCCAACGTTTTCTGAACCGAATGCAGGGTCATCCGTCCCATCAATGAACCATCAGTCGCCATGGACATGTTTGACAGTCACATATTCTACTGATGGCAGAAAGGCCCTAAGTCAAGGGATCCCCCACTGCTCGACTCGATGCGCTTCGCGTCTTCTCCGTCACGCCTTTGCATATGGTTCATCGACATTCCTTCTCAACCTCTTTCAGCTCTTCTGGGGGACTGGTTTCCTCATCCTGGGCACACGCTATCGTATATGTAGCTCTGACAACACTTTTGTTTGTCTCTGGGACACTCACCGCTAATTTGGTCGTTGACACCCCAGTGGACGTGACGACCTGCAACGCAGTCGAGCTTTCGTGGTCGGGGGGAACAGGACCTTACATCCCCAGTATCAGCTGCTCCAACGTGAATGTCCTCGGGAAAATCTCACAACTAGATGCCGGAGGCCGCGTCTGGGTGCCGGCGACGGTGTACGCGGGGTGCTCTACACAACTGATCATTGTCGATGCGGACGGAGACAGAGGTCTAAGTTCAAACTTCACTATCGTTAAAAGTCCAGGTACTCCCTGCTCCGACGATGTCTCTGTCGGTGTTACTCCCCCTGCATCGGTAGTTGGGTCGTCTACCGCAAGCGCAGCGACTAACTCTGCTAGAAGATCGAGTGCTGTGGGCTCGAGCAGCGGCAGCAACGCGAAAACGGACACCACTTCAAGCACAGCCGGTGCAGTCAAAGCCAAGTCTTCATCTAACGCAAATACGTCGTCTTCAAGCAGTTCGAGGTCCTCCGTTCAGTCCCTTGTTGGCTCTTCCGCAGGAGCGACCAAGACTTCGAATGGGCCTGCCCCGACCCGCGCCACCTCGCACCCGCGCAAGAAGAACAATGCCGGTGCTATTGCAGCGGCGGTCGTCGTTCCGGCTGTTATAATTGTACCAACGATTGTAGTCGTCTTTTGCTTCGTGAAAAAGAGGCAGCGCGTGCGGAGACAGAGCGTCTCAGGGGCTATCATGGGCAGTGAGTATCATATCCAGTCCTTCAATCCATAACGATGGTCGACTGACGATATCTTTGAAGGCGTGGACCCCTTTGTTCAACCAACATCTACATCAGGACCGCAGCCCGGCCTAGACGCCATCACGCCGCCTAAGGAACCACAGATGCGCGAGCTGAGCGAGGCGCAGGACGCCGCCTCCGTTGCGTCTGCACGCCACTTGTCAACAATGAAGCGCGCAGCCAACGAAGTGCGCCTTGAATGGCGTCCCACCGAGGGCGAAGTACGCAGCAGGCCTTTGCCCGCGCTCCCACCGCCCGACGGCTCCGTTCCTGCATCGACTTCGAGCGCGAGCGCGGGCACAGCGTCCGCTGCGGACCCCTCGACGTCTCGGCCCTCGTTGCCTGTGACACCTCTGGAGAGCGCGGCACAGCGTCGAGCGAGCAGGGCGAGGGTGCCGGTGCATGAGCAGGACGGTGGCGTGCGGCTCGCAGGCGGGCCGCCGACGAGCTTTGTGGACCCGCTGGAGGACGACGACGATGCCAGGACGCAGTACTCGACTCTCCCACCGCCCTACAGCGCGAATTTCGATTGATTTCTGTTCGGCTCTGATACCCAGCAACGCCACCGCGATACCCCTCGAATCACATATCAATTTCTGTTCAGCGGATTATGGGACAGGTATTAGTTAATTTGCGCCGAACAGGTGCATTCCTATCTCCACCGTTGGCGAACACGGCCCAAAACGTTGCAAGGATAATTCTGCCCCATGTAGCATACATCATGCGAAGAATCGCCCCAAAACAACTGTAACATTGTCTCCCAGTCCGCCCGCCATTCCCACTCATCGTCACCCTGAATTCTCGGACCCCACATCTGTCCCCCGTTTGCTGCCAGAGCAAACGTCCGCCAGTGAGTATATTTTTCCGTTCCCGTCCGTCCGCCAAAGTTGACATGGACCACCTCCATCAGTTCGAAGAAGACGCAGGCGATACGGTTCGTTATCGCCTCTTGCGGAACATGTGCTTGTGCGGTGTCTTGCTCAGATGGCTTCGCGTTCTCAAGCCCCGACCTCGAGGCCCCTCGCTATCGACGGCCTCTCCCAACACGGCCTATATGCCTCACGGCTTCGCTGCAACTGAGACTACGACTGGGGTGCTGGTCTTCGTTCTCCCGGCCCAAGGCACATTGGCCTGCAATGGACTTCGTGACCTTCGCGACCTTCGCGTTCGACTGTCTGATTGAAGAGCTGGACGATGTCCGTCTCCGACGACGGCGTGGGCCTCTTCCTCTCCCTTTCTCTTCGGTTCCGCGTACACCCAGCCTCGACCCTCGACGCCCCCCTCGCGTCCTTCGCTTCTCCAGCAGAAACCGCGCGTGAACCGCGGAAATGCACGCCAACGTCTCCGAACGCGGCCATGTGCTAAGTCCCGCCCGTATTTCTCCTATACAGAGAAGATATATGTGTACGCGCACCGGGATCTTCGCTCTTTACGCGCAAGCTTTTCCGAGAATAGCTTGAGGATCGCTTGACGTCAACGCCGAGCGTGTTGAGTTGAGTTCGTCGCGGCGATCGCACCCTGGGTCACGACCCACACCGTGCGCAGAACACTCGCCGCGCGCACGCGTTCAGAACTCAGAACGCAGAAGCCTCGCGCACGGATCCGGGCAGTCGTCGGATGTACTGTGTACTTTTATTCTGCGGGATCGGAGGCACGGCCCGCTCGGACCTACTGCTCAATTGAAGGGCTGCTGCGAAACCTCGGAGCCGGGGCCGTGACCTATTTGGACGCCGCGACCTGCTGCCTCCACGTATGCAATATACACGCCTTGAAGAGGCAGACCCCGCCCGCGCCGGCGGTAGTTTACTTGTCTGTATGCCTGAAAGTCTATTATGTGCGCATGCGCGGGCTGACGTCAACTGCGTGCCGGGCACTTCGCAATTATGCGGGCTGTGGGAGAGGGGGCGGGGGCCTATGGGCGTGCTGGGATGTGTCACGATATTCTCTTGCAGTGAAGAGATTCTCAGGTGAAGAGTATGGTACGCTTGCCATTGAGACATTTCTAGGTTTCTAGGGGTCGGTCGTTGCGATTTCTCGAACGGGTGTGAGGTTAAACTGGTGTGTATGTACCCGGCACAGCTCGCGCAGAGTCTACCCTAGTATCTTATCGAAGTCTAACACAACACCATTCCAAGAGCCCAGGATCCATTGTCGTAGCCGTAGATACCAATACTCGATAGTGCAAGAATACGAAAATAGAGTCCACAGGCCTGGCAGCGCAGCGGTGCAGTCGTATGTAGAAATGCGATGTTCGAAGACGAATGCAAGATGCAAGATACGAATACGGACGTGGGGGCGCAGGGTCAGGGTGCCGGGCATGAAATAGGAGATATGATACTAATAAATAGACGAATGTTCTGTATGGCGGTGGCAACGGCGAATAGTCAATGGCCCAGGGCATGAGGTAAGATGGAGTGCGTGGCGGCGGTTAGGGTGGGGTGGCTCGAGGAAAGGGCGTCGTAGAGTACGGTGAGTGGGGTCGTGCGTGTAGCGTCGTTCGTAAATACAATATTGAGATGATTTGAGATGATTGGATCCGATCGGATTTGCGTTTGGGAAGACGTCGAGAGCGGGTCGTGCGTGCGTTCGTCGTTCGTGAGCGTTAGGCAACGCATTCGGAGGCGAGGCGTGACGTCGGCGCTGGGCGCGGCATCATGCCGGACATCCGTCGGGACACTCGTGGCGCTTTTCGTTGAAACTGGGGAGGGGAGACGTGTCAGATAAGACGGACGCAGAGACGGGACGCCCGGGAAGGGGAACGCACATGTCTCGACATGATGAGCTTGGCCATCGATATTGGTGGTTGTGAGTATTGAGGGTGAGAGGGAACTGGAGGGTGCATAGGTGAGCTGACGAAAAAAGGATAGGCATATGTGGGACGTACCAATACGGGTTCGGTTGACTTGCCAATCCATGGGCATCCTGACGAGCGATGCACCGCCTGTGTATCCTGATTGTACTATGCTGCGTTTCTCATCCATCTCCGGATGCGCCTCGTCCTCTCCGATCAGTGTGTTCAGCGAGAATGAGACCGGCAGACCGCTGAGACCCCAATTGAGGCTCCAAGACGGGAGCTTCATGGTCGTGTGCATCTCTGGTTCGGGGACATCTGCGGCAAACGACTTGTGTTGCTGCGAAAACCTGTGCAGGGAGACTGTGCCGACACGGACGACGGCGAGGAGGGACGTGAGGAAGGAGAGGATCGAGAGGAACTGGAAAAGCGATAAGGAGAAGAGGTCGCCCATGGCTGCGGGGAGCAAGCCCGGCGTTGCGGACGAGGGGACCGTGCCGTTTGCGAGGGCGGCAGCAGCGTGCTCGACGCTGGAGTCGTCTATGAGGGCGTCGTGGCCGACGGTGAAGGCGGAAGAGGAGGGCGGGGATGTGAGCGAGGGAGGAGAAAGGGGCGCGGCAGGGAACTGACCGTCTTGGAGCTTGACTACCGATGCGGTGCCGGCAAACGCCGTGCGCGCACGCATTCCGAGCCACATATCGTCCTTTCCTTGCCTTTCTCCGCGAGTGTACCAAGGTTCCGCCGCTGTGTCCGACGGTGAGCAGCAGTGCGAGCAGAGGGTCTCCAGGTGCGAGCAGCCTGCAAAGCGTGGCGAGGGAAAAGACCTCAAAATGAAACGGGGTCCTGGGAAAGAGCAACCGTCGCTAGCCCCGGCCGTAGCCAGAACCGGCCAGCCGCCCTCTCAGCTTGGGCCGTCTTCACTCTCCTCCCACCGCAAATATCTCGAATACATCCCGGGGCGAGGAAGTGGGCAGTCTGCAATGAATGCGGGGCAGCCGAGGATAGCACAACTCTGCAATTATGGGCACGGAACCTCGCCTGATGCGGCCCGCGCCTCATGCCTGCAACGTGCTTTTTTCACACTCTTTTTACCATCTTACGACCGTCTCGCTCGCAGAAAAATAGCAGCTCTTGCAGCTTACTCGTCTGTGAAGTCCATTATAGCTGCTCAGGAGGGCGGCGAGCTCTCCGCTGAGCATTCGAGGTAAGCACCGTCATGTGTTTTGCGCGACATCCGAGGCTTATCCTTTTCATTCAGCTTCACCGCTTTCATTCGTCCCGTTCTAAATGAGCCTCGCCAGCACGGGCTCTGACAAGATGTGGACCACAGTGGATGCACGCTGGGATCACCGCCCATGTTGTGCTTCATTGGCTATGTCCGTCATATGTGCAAATCACGCGTGCACCGTCTTGTTGCCAGCTTGATCTGCACATGTGTATAAACACTGTTTGAGAGCTCGAAGCTGGAGGGGCTTTGAGGTTTTGAGAAATATGACAAATGTGCTGGCCGTAAGACTAGACGGCTGATAGTGTTTGTACTCCCTTATCTTGCCGTAAATCGCTAAATTACAGATGACACAGTTCCTCGCTACATGCGAGATTGTTTTCACAGACTGTGTGTCATGAAATTCAAACCTAAAACAAGGTATGTTCGTCCTCAAGTTCTTCGCATGCAGATGAACAATTGACAGACAGAACTTCGTACTCTGAGAAGGGCACTGGGATTCGGGAAGATTTATGGGGCTGCGTTGGTGGTAAGGCCATGTATTCCGCCGATAGTGTCTGCGCTATGCTATCCTGCCGTGTCTTCACTGATCCAACGATGACACAATTCTCTCGGTAGCACAGAACTCGAATGCCCCACATGCAAGGCCGTTTTCACGATCCTAGCGCTCAAACTTGTGTGTTCGTACTCCAGTCCCTCGCATGCAGACGTACAATTGACAGACAGAACTGAAGCAGGCCTTTGTGTTAGTATTCCTCGTTTGCTGTGAACCTGTACATGTTCATCCGTGAGAACCCCTGTCTTCAAACAGTATGATGCTCACACCTGGCGCCACAATCATAGGGTTGCAATCTGGCTAGTGCAATGTCAACCACGTCGCGGAGACTTCGACGACTTGAACCCGATACCGGTCTTGGTCTTGGAGCTTGAGCTTGAGCTTGTAGGAACGCTCTCAAGAGGTTTTTGGATGGTTCAGGCGTCCCGATGATGCCGATGTTGGGGGTACCGTGGGGACACTCGCACTTTGTGAGTTTCTCGCCTTCGTATGCGACTGTGTCTGAACCCTTCTCGGGACGACACAAGTTTGTTTTACGGCACAGAGCTCGAAGCACCATACGTATGGTTCACGCTAACCCTCGACCATTAAGACGGGTATGTCGGCACAGTACCTCATTCATTCATACACAGCACTGACAGATACGACTGAAGCAGCGTCCTGTGAATCGTCGCCGGCGCGTGAGAGCCCCAAGCGCGCCGCGCCGCTGAGAACGAACATGCGTGCGCGCATCGTACTCAATCTACTTCGAGCCCGACCGCGGACGCGAACCGCCAAGTCCTTCACGTTCTCCCAGATTTTCTCGTTTCTCATATCCCCATGTCCTCTCCCACTCCACACAGGCCCGCAGCTTGCAGCCTGCGCCCCGGGAACGCCACAACCGCACAACCGCACAACTGGACAAGTCGGCCGGAGCCCTCCATGCGCGGGACGAACGTCCCATGCCGGGGGCGCGGAAGCTCAGAGCTCGAAACTCGGGCGGCGTTCGAAGTTCGGACCGCGCGGACCCTTTCCTGGGATGATGGCCGCACGCTCGAAGGCTTGAAGCGCTGCGCGCCGCCCGCGCCGGGCGATGTGCGAGTCGTTCCCACGGTGCATGTCGGTGGCCCTGGGACCCTTGGTGCGGTACGCCGTCGTCTATTCGAACGTGCGGACCCTTGGATGATAGTCTAGGGTCCCTCGATAGGGCATGCGCCTGGTGGGTTCTGTTCCCATTGTTTTGTCGTCTATGTCGGTGCGACCCTTGGTGCGGTATGTCGTCGCCTCGTGATATTCAGCGCCACACGCGGGCGATGAGGATCCTTGCATGGTGGCATTAGGGTCTTTGGGCACCGCATGCCTGTTGGTAGTGAGTTCTGTTTCCGTCGCCTTGTTGCATGGTACTCAAATAATTGCGTTTCGCGCTACGATGTCTTCCAGGTGGCTGTTCGAGTATTGAGTTGGGTTTTCGCAATCGCTCTAAGGGTGCAATTGAACCCTTGTCCGATATCCTGGACTTCTGATATTCTGCGTGGTGACTGCACGATGCGATGTGCGAGTCGTTCCCACAGTCTATACCTGTGGAATCTTTGGTGCGATATGCCGCTGCCTCTTGGTATTCAGCGCCACATGCGGGCGATGAGGACCCTTGGACGGTGCGGCAGGCATTTTGGACGCTGCATGCTTGTTGGTAGGTCCTGTTTCCGCCACTCCGTTGCGTGATACTCATGTTGCGCTATTGAATTCTCCATGCGGCTGTCCGGCTCAATTACACATATGTGTAGGTTTGAACCTTGTGCAAAGCGCGTCCTAGGGAGTCACCGCACCCGCTGTCATTCACGCCTGTACTTCTCGCAAGTTCACAACATACCGCTGCGCCACGTACTACTGAAGATTCACAATGTACTCTGTGCCAGTGCAGTAGGTATACCATTTCCCTTTCTGCGGCGGGGTTCTTCGCATATGCCTATCATATGTCTTCTCATATATTTTGTATACCCTCACAGGTGCATTCCCGAGTCCCTTGATGGAGGCAAGGCGGTGTATGGCCGCCCAAGACATATCATACTTCGACGGCGCCTCCGCCCGTGAAGCATGGAGGGTATTGGTCCCCAGTTCTCTCAGGGCTTGCACTTTAGTATCTTATCCCTGTGCAAGTCTGTGCACGATGAATTTGGTTAGGCCAGGGTCTCGACGCGCCTTGGTCTATATAAATCGTGCTCGTGGCTCACGAGCGAAGGCACTTATCTTCCCAAGGTTCCATCATCCGCAACAATGAAGAAGGCTGTCTGTATTGGTGTCTCTTATCCCGGTACCAAACATCACCTCCACAAGGCCCACGATGACGCTCTCAAGATGCGTGATCTACTCAAAAGTGAGTGTCTATACAGAGACATTACCCATTAACGTTCCTCATACGTCTCGGTATAGATCGGTATGACTACACAGACGTCAAGCTTCTTCTCGATAGCGACAGGCCCGACGTTGATGCTCGACCAACCCGCAAGCACATAGTGAGTTTTGGGCTGATCTAGTACTGGGCTCGGGCTCAATCTGTCATCCACTCATGCAGCTGAGAGCTATCGACGATCTCGTCAAAGGCGTCTCGAAGGGAGACCGGCTCGTATTCCATTGTGCGTCTGCAGCACCCCCTTGCGTCACGTTTTTTTCCAATACTATCCTTTGCAGTCACCGGCCACGGAACACAGCAAATTGAAAAGTCGACAGGAGATCGGCCGCGTGAGGACGATGACCAAGACGAGCGTAAGTGTTAAATATTGAGACAGTGTGCCTGCTAACATAAGTGTAGTTATTTGGCCAGAAGACGCGGTCATGGACACCATCAAGGACAAGTACGGAAACGACTCTATCAGGAACGCAATTCTCGATAACGTATGAATCCATGGTTTTTTGCTACTTATATCCTCATCGCCAATTTGAAGGAAATTCACGATAAGCTCGTTGAAAAGATGCCAACCGGTGCACATTTGACGGTAATTCTCAGCATACTAAGAAAGAACAGCTACTTACGAATCCTAGATTATATTTGATTGTTGCCACTCGGGCACAGCGGCGGGTACGTACTACGCCTATTATTTAGCGAGGGTTGGGGCTGACGATGTATGTTCAGATTTACCATACATACTAAAACTAGGGCCGCGCGGGCCCTACAAGCACCGGGCTCTACAGTCCGCAGCAGAACCAACTGTGGTCGAGTATCAGTCAATTTCTACAGCCTAATCATGTATTGAAGGCGAACGGATCCAGGTTTCAATCTCGGCATGTAGCGATGCACAGGAAACCCTTGAATTTGATACAGTGGGAGGGCTGCTTGTGCACGTACGTCAATTTACCAGGACATACCACATAATTTCTCACATGAATTCCTAGTACCTCTACCAAGTGCTAGGTCAGTAATCACCATAATTGTAGTCTACTACACATGTAACTTTTATCCTCTCTAGCATATAAGAAATTTGTTGGCAGTTACCAGGAATTATTTGAGGAGTTAGAGTACGTGAATTCTGTTCCATTTCACCTCCAAGGCCTTACATTTTAGCTAGTCGATTGCTGGAGGGAGCCTACGAGAAACTGAAGAATCGCGCGAGAGAAGATAAGGCTGCAAAGATTCGTAACACCTTGGCCAATGGTGATATGCATCCTATCTTCTCTATTCTTGGCTCGCATGTCAGTACTTCTCTCTCCATCGTCGAAGATTGCACACTTATCGTTGAATTATGTAGGAAACGACAATGAAGTTCTCCTTCTGATTGGCAGTGTCGGGAGCCACTTATATAAGGGTCCTTATAGCGTATGATGTTGTACGGATGATCCACACCCATTTTCCACTTACACCTGGCAGGACTGCGTATTGCGCAATGCGCCATGTCGATGTCTTGCCGTAATATATGTTATGTGACGATTGTCGTCGAAGCCCAGAATTCCCAGGCTAGAAGACCAGAGACCATTAACCCATTTTGCCCACGAATTCTCATGTTCCCAGCTGCCATTCACAGGCTGGCGCTGCCAACATCGCCGTCAGCGGCGAGTGGAAGTCGTGCATGACCTATTGCACGTTTGTGATGAGCTTTTGCAATGGTGCGTGATACGCTTCTCAGGCAGGGTCTGCAGAGTCTGATGCCAGCATAGAGATGGCGCCGTGTTCCTAGGATTGCTCAATGTTCACACACCAGTGGCGGTAAATGGCGCCTCGTTGATCAGTCTCAATATCGCAAATATGACTGTTGCTAGTGCGTTTGCTTCCGATATTCAGGCCCGGTACCACCTCAATCAATTCTTCGAGTGACAGATAACGTGTTATTTGTTTGGCGATCACCGCTTTGCTGAGTTGCCTTGGTTTCTTGAACATCGGGGCCCGTCAATGAACTTGAAACTCGAGATCGCCTTCCATCGCGGGAAGCTCTCAAAGTATGAACAGTCCGGAAACATGAGCTTACTTCCCAGGTTCCGTGACAATAGATATTAGCCAGCTACTTCTCTCAAGAAAGGCGCGCATCTCCAGCGATTCGACGAACATAAATAGGACATCAACACTCTTAGCATAGCATCCTTCGTACGCCCTCCACCCAACCCACTTGTGAAGACCCTCTTACCGGACTTATCAAATGAAGAAAGCCCTGTGTGTAGGAATCGGTTACCAAGACTCGACCAATGGGTACGTTACAAGACTTCCCAAAGCTCATGAAGACGCCACGCGCATACGTGATCTACTAGTCGGTGCGTACTTTTCCCAATGAAGAATGTCGCCTTTGATCTGACGGCGTTCAAAGACACATACGGCTACGATGAGGTCGTTCTACTATTGGATCAAGACGATTCTGACGGTAGACCTACCCGTGAGGGCATTGTAAGAAATCAATTCCGTCTTTATCGTCCTTTACGCTTCTATGATCACAGCTACAAGCCATGAACGATCTTGTAGAGAACATATCAGAAGGGGATCACCTTGTATTTCATTGTGAGTTCACTTCATGAACGATGAGGCTGATTGACTCCGATAATATCATAGATTCTGGCCATGGATCACAGGTAGAATGTGAAGATGGAAACGAGACAGATGGCTTGGACGAAGGTCTGCGCCATATTATAGATGCTTGCGATAAGAGTCTGGATGCTGAAGTGTAGAGTTCTAGCTCTTTGGCCTGAGGATGTCGATGTCACCGAAGATATGGAGTATAATGTTATCATTGACAACGTGAGTGAACGCTACTAGCCTAGCCATCTCAGATAAGGCCGACTTTCTCTTCTAGGACATTCACAATATTCTGGTTGAGCGGTTGCCTAGTGGCGTTCATATGACGGTAAGTTAGAAGGCTTGGTGTAAAGAAGTCCTTACAAATATACTGTAGATCATTTTTGATTGCTGCCACTCTGGCACAGCGGCAGGTACGACCCCTGCATCAACATACCTGAAATCTATTTCACTCATAGCTACGTAGACTTGCCGGAGCACCAGAGGTCTTTCAAGGCCAGAGGATCTTATAAAGTTCGTCAGCCAAACTCTGGCAACGAGCCGAGTGTTGTATGGATAAGCTTCTACCATTTTTACCTCAGACGCGCCGGTTAATTTTATTCTTCCAGGTTGCGTGGTCCGCATGTAAGGACCCTCAGAAGATACTCGAGTTTAAATCTCTAGGGGGACTTCTCGTCTATGTACGCACGCGTTTGGATTATCCCTAGTCACTGCTGATTTGCACTTCAGTTCCTTTGCGAAAATCTGAGTAAGTCTCACACGTATGGAAGACTGTCTTCCATACGTGTGAAATTTCTACGGAAGTGCTCAAGTATGACTGATGCGACGCAGGTCAATCGTCCACGGACTTGACATATGGTACTCTCCTACAGATGATCAAGTATGGATGATTAATTTCATTGCTCTTCTGGTCCTGAACAACAATTCAGACAGGAGACCGATAACGTCTACGATCAAGTCAATCAGTATGAATCGGTCGAAACACCGTTGGCAGATATCTCCGTGCTCGGTGACTACGTCAGTCTCATGGCTCTTTAGCATATTTACACTTTATTGACCCTATCTTTACAGGATGAGGCATTGCACGATACGGTCGAGATGTAGACTTTCGTCAGTGTAGCCGCTTCCTGGAGTCCGATATGCGTCTCTGTCTCTTCGATGACGGGACTGAGAACGATAGTTAGGAGTTAGCACCGCGCTATGACAGATTGTAGTGATGCTTCTCTAAATCTTCAATATAGACAATTTGCCCTGAGCCTCGCATACTTTAACGATGTTAGTCAGGAGGCGAGTGTGAGCGCTTGATTTGGGCGCTTTCGGAGTTTGCCGTTGCGAATTTCGCGACAAGACCTTCGTGAGTCGTGACCAAATAGCTTGAGGTCACTTCGTATTGTGTACCACGACACGCGTAATAGGCTCTGAAGAGAACAACTGATTGATGCATAGAGAATTAACTTTGTTCATGTTCAGCTGAAAATGTCTTAGCAGTGATGCAGTGGCGATATGATCCTGCTTTGTTTCCGCAAACCGCCCAGCTTGTACTCGAGGTTGTGAGAGTACGTCGACTCTTCTTGACTATTAGCCCGTTACTGATACAGATCCAACTATCACGTCTCCAGACATGCGATGTACTCGGATACGCACGGTTAATTGGGCTAACACAGCCTCAAACATTTTCTGAGAAGGTTACGTTGATGCAAGGGGGGACCCTTGATAGTCTCAAAGTGCCTAGTTGAATACTCGAGATGGATCTTTTCGAATAGCAGGTCAGATTTGGCGCTGTTACAGACTGCCCCTGACTACGCCTATAAAGGGCCCCGCTCAATGAACCTTCGCACAACGTCGCTTTGCATTCCTCTTTCATTTTTACTGATTTCTCCTTGGAGTATCGTACCCGACAGCAATGAGCTGCAAGGCACTCTGTGTCGGCATATCGTATCAATGGAATGACACTGTCCCATATAGCATGAAATTGCCCCAAGCACCGAACGATGCCGACAAGATCAAATCACTTCTTGAAGGTATGGCTTCCATCCTGGACGTCGTCGGCGCATCTCACTGATCTCTGTAGGAAAATACCAATACCCTCATATTACATTCCTGAGTGACGCAAATGCCACTCGGGAAAATATGGTAGGTCCTTTCGCCGGATATTGTAGAGATGCTCAAATGTGGCCATCTTGGTTAGATCAATGCTATGTGGAACTTGGTGGGCGGGGCAAACGCGGGAGACAACTTGGTATTTCACTGTAAGCGGAAGATGAGTACGCGACCGGGCCGATTCATTGACTCGGTCCATTGCACAGTCTCCGGTCATGGATCACAAGTACCATGTGTGGACGGATGTGAGTCCGATGGGTTGGATGAAGGTATGGTATTTACCATGATCATTGACATTGTGGTCCAAAATCTGACTCATGAACGGTAGTCATCTGGCCATCAAACGTACAATTCGATCCTAACGGCCAGGAGCAGAATTATATACTCGATAACGTGAAAATCTTTGGTCATTACTCCAGCGCGTATTTAAATTGCATGTATTACAGGAAATCCACAACATCTTGGTCGACGGTCTGCCTGCGGGTGTGTGCTTGACAGTAAGTTCGCTCCTCAGCTAGCGCGCCTTTTAGGGCAGATTCACACATTAATTGTAGATAATTCTGGACTGCTGCCACTCAGGAACGGCCACAGGTACTGTCATTGTTTGGTTATTTCACACGCACTTACGGGTGTACAGATCTACCGGACCCTCCCTCAACCCCGAAACAACGGCGCAACTTCGTAATTAAACGGAGAACTACTGTTTACGAACCCGCAATAGTGAGAAAGAAAAATTGCTTATCTTTCCATACTAACTCTTGTCAGGTGGCCTGGTCTGCATGCAAAGACCCTCAGCTGACAGTAGAGTTTAACACAGCCGGTGGGCTGCTGGTATACGTACGTGCTCATTTTCTTTCTCATTGGATCAATCCGGTGACAATCGGCGATAACTGTAGTTTCTCCACGGCACGCTAGGTATGCGTCAGCATTCAGAAGCGTCCATCTCGATCATCGACCTTTTTATGCAGCAAACAATCCCGGTGGGCTCACGAATGGCAGTGTGCTCGATTCCATCAGGTACAGTCTTAATTCATAGCGTCAACTTCAGACTGAGCTCAACACGTAAGCAGTGGTTATATCCAACAGATCTACTCTGCCAGAATGGAGCAGGATCTCGTATTCGCGCAATTCGTAAACGACAATGGGGGTGTACCAAGCCCAGGCATCTCAACGTCAGGCGACTATGTCAGTTTCTTTGACATTGTGTGCCCGAACGTTCACGCACTAACCACCGCTGCTCCAGTACCAGGCTATCCAGGCACCTATCGATCTGTAACGGCAATGGCCAATGTCTTTGTATTAGTTTTACTATCTTGCGCTAGTTGGCCTGAACGCCCGAATAATACGCAGGAAGGTCGGGCTTATAACTGCAAGTGAACTACTCTGTATGTTACTCACGCGTCTCCAACCGTCCCTACCCGGTCGTGTATCTCACCATGAGGTACGTACAGTTACGCTTTAATTATGGCGATCATATCCGGTGAGAATATGTGGCGTCATCACTCAGTATATATGTCACGCAGATAATTGATGAACGAGTACATGGGAGGTGCACGAGCACTAATTTATACTGGTATACGGGTATAAATGATAGCGAATATGTGAGAGAACGATCTTGTACGAAAGTAGTAATGATGTTTCCCAGGACACAATGAAAGGCTGCCCATAGATCCGTAAGAAGTAAGCACATGAAGAAGGAAGTTAGAGTCGGAGGGGAAAGCATAGCCAGACGAGATGAGCAGTCAATATACTACAATGAAAGTGGCGGAAAGCAGACGATCAGAGCTGTCGAAACGGAAAGGACCTACTCCTCGATCATACGCATCTCGACTAGCCGTTTGTGCTGCGCTGCAGCCAGTTTACGCTGCCGTTTGAGAGCTGTTTGCCGTTCAGTGACTGCCTGCACGTCTGCGGCCGCCTGTCGACGCTCTAGCTCCTCTGAGGTGAGCTTCTGATCCGTTTTCCGCTTAGCTTTCGGGGCCGAGGATGAGGAACCCGCGGACTCGCCAGTGGCGTCGCCCTCTTCCAGAGCGGCTGCGTCGCGCTTCTTACGAGGCCCGCGCTTGTGCTGGCCTCGCCTGCACTCTGTGGGCCACTCACATATCAAACCCCGACGCTTGCATTGCCTGAGAAGGTGCGATCAGTATGGGCGTTTCGAGAGCGTCATGAACGAGAAGGCGCTTACTTGCACGTCTGATCCTCCTGCTCGGGCGGTGGCGGTCCGCATCCTATCTTTCGCTCGCGGCAGAACAAGCAAGCCATGATCGGTTTCTTCTTCGGAGGCTCCGGCACCGCAGTGTCCAGCATGAACGTAGACTGGCCAGGATGCTCACCATCGGCGGGAAACGCTGTATCGTCTTGTGGTGAAGTCGTGTTCTGTGAGCTGGACTGATCGTCGCATGTCCCACTCTCAGAGGCGGTCGAAGACTCGGCGGTAGAGGATACGATGACCTTATCACGTGGCACAGACGTTAGCAAGCTCTTGGGAGGCCGACCGCGAGGACGCCCTGTGGCCTTCGAGCTACGCTTCTTGGGTGGGACATCGACACGCGCTTCAGGCGTGACGACGGAGGCGACCGTCGTGGGTATAAAGCCTGCGGACGGTTCTGCTTTGATCGAGGGTTCCTGAGCTCGTGTATCCGGAACGATGGGGTCGGGGCTTGAATCAGGGGCAACGGCTGTTACAAGGGATAGGGAAGGAGATGCCTCAGCTTGCTCGCTCTTAGGAGTTGACTCGGATGAAGATGTAACAGTCGGGTTTGGGGATGAGGACGGTGGAGGTTGTGGTGTACGTAATGCCAATGGTAACGTCATGGCGTCTGCCAACGTCGAGCTTCGTGAGATCTGCGCGGCAGTGGGTGGGGCGGGTAAGACTATCGGTTCGTCCCGCATTGGCGAGATCGCATAGTCAAAGGCATAGGTATGCCCACTGTGCAACGATAAGGTGTTATAGGCGTCCTACAGAAATTACATCGTCGACTTAGTTCTCCGGTACCGAAACTACGTACATACCATGTAGGCCATTCCAGACATACCGCCATCGATTGTGAGACAGTCTGCTTGGGTCTGTTGGTATGGGCTACCCTGTCCGTACTCATCCGAGAATGTGGATGCCTGTTTATCATACGTAGCGGCGTATTGTGTCTCGTAGGCGGTCTCGGGGAAGCACATGCCTAGAATGAATGATCCGTGTTAGCAGATACGACAAGAAGAGCGATTGGTAAACCAGCCATTTGGAATCCAGCTAGCCGCCCCATCCGAGAATCCTGAAAAAGCTGCGCCTATACCGCAATGGTTCTCATTCTCCGAGTTCTCAGGTATGGCAGGGCTGGAGTACGATTGCCCAAATGCGTAAGTCGGAGTGTATTGCAGCGGTTCTTCGTGCTGGACAGAACGGCGTGTTTGCATCGCGCTTTCATCCAGAGCCATCGCCAGGCTAGAACTGGAACTACTGCTGGTAGGCGTTCCGTAGGACGTGAACGGCGGCGATGACCATGTCGAATGGTCCCCAGATGAGAAATGATTATTCATGGTGGAAGGTAACTAGGGATCAGACCCTGTGCGCGGGAGATGGTGGATAGCGACGATACGATTCCAAGATCTGGAATTCAAGGTTTAGAAGAATGTCAGCATGGGAGGAATACGCTTTGACCACGTGACCACACGTATACCGACCTGCACCAACTGGTACAGCAATGTACACAGAAGAAATCGAGTCTAGGACAGTACTAGGTGGAACAGAAAGGGAGGAAAGAGAGAACGAATGGAGCAGCCTCAAGTAGTCTTGAGGAAAACTTAACCAGTCTTCTGGAAACGGGACGTGGCGGCTTCATCTCGCCAGAAGAAGTAGGATGGAGACGTCTGGACATGCGCGTCTCATGTCAGAGCCAATTAGACGACATATGCCCCAAGTGCCGAAATCATTGGACCCTGAGGTTGTTGATGGAGGCGCGCCCTTCACAATTCAGTCGCCTTGGCGTAATTCATTTAGTAGACTACTGGCTGCACTAAAAACACCCGAGGAATCAGCTGGCATTTGACAGAACGATACGCGAGGTATGGCACCGCCTTATCGTCACAAAGGATTGCAACTCTATCACAACCTTTTCAACATGCATTGCGCACGAGGCAGTGGAATCGTGACATATGAACACGAAATGAGCACATACAGGTCAGTTGAATGCTGCATTAGACACTGGTCGATATCTCGATTCTCGCCGTTTCGTCGGCATGTCCGCGTTGCGTGCGTGGGTACGCAGAAAGCAATTCCAGCTGAGTCGGTGGGAAAAAAAGGCGGGAGTGCGTCTTGGAAGGGAAGTAGCGCGCCGACACGTGTTCTCGGCCGCCAGGCGGGATACACGTGGCAACGCACCCGGATCAATCACTGCCCGGTTTGCCGGCTGCATCGCGCGACCGTGACTGGACAACCCCCACTCTTCGTCTTACTTGCAACTTGTCTGCGGACTCCCATCCTGCAAGCAAGTGAGCCATCGAGACTCAAATAGTTGCACCTCAGAATGTCGCAATTTGATCTGCAAAAGGCTGTTGGACATCAGGAAGCGGACCAGCCGGTAAGGGACCATTCCACACGCTCACCTGGAGCCCCTGCTACCGCATTCCAAGAGTAATTGTGTCTTATGCTTTACGTATGCTCAAGTGATCCTTGCAGGTTTCCTGGCTCAAACGTGATTTGCTCTTGTACTCCCTAGGCATCGGTGCGAAACATAACGACTACAGACTCGTCAACGGTATGTAGCTTTGTCTTCACATTGGACCGTTAAGCTGACTGAATGCGCGCAGAATTAAGTGAGTGCTCCCGGGATGCTGCACATGTCGTGACCTCATCTGCTGTGGGAAGGCAAAGACTGGGCACCCTTTCCGACATACCCAGTCGTCCTTGTCTTCAAGGGTAAGCATACTCATCCCATTTCCATCTCATTCTTGACCGTGTGGTTCGTAAGGTGCCGATCAGGATGTCAATGACTTCAAGAAGCGCATTGGAGGTTCCACTGCCCCTGGACTTCCCAAGTTTGACCCGAATCGTGGTGTTCGTATATACCCTCTTTGGCCACGTCCGTCAGCAGCATGTTCACCACACGCTTCGTCCGTAGGTTCATGGAGCACAGTCCATCGAGGTATTGAAACCTATCCCCGAAGTGAGTGGCCCTGGATGGAGGCTGAAGAAGCGCATCGTTGGCGTGAGCGAGAATAGTACGTGCGCTCTTCTGTACTGTTCGGGGTTATATTAAGTCTCACGCCTACGATTCTTCAGAATCAGGGATCGTTCTCGAGACCGAGTCGTTACTGGTCGATTCTCAAGGGACTGCATACGCCAAACTCTATGTAAGCCTGCATTCCGAATGTTCTTCTACGCCTCATCACATTTTCCTCTGACAGAGCTCGTCATTCAATCTCGGCGCCAGAGCCACCGGTCAGAAATTCACGAAGCGTATTGCGGGTCCAGCGCAAGCCAAGGACGTGCCGAAGGGACGTCAGCCTGACTGGTCTGTGAAGGATAGCACCACTCCGGAGCAAGCTGTTCTTTACCGACTCAGTGGAGACTACAACGGTCTACACGTTGGTAAGTCCTTCTTGATCGTGCATTGACATTATCGCCGACAGCATACACAGACCCTAAGATAGGGGAAGCGGCTGGATTTGGTGGAGTGATCCTGCATGGACTGTCGACGTTTGGCTTCGCAGCACGTGCTGTCGTTACAGCTGTGGGCGGCGGGGATCCCAGGGCCTTGAAGTACTTCGGGGTTCGCTTCACGTCCCCCGTCAAGCCCGGTGACTCTCTGGAAACCTCGATCTGGGAAGTAGGGCCAGGCCCCAATAGCACGACGGAAGTCACCTTTGTTACGAAGAACCTCGAGACGGGCAAGATTTGCCTCGGCGCCGGCATCGCATATGTCACGAAGGCTGAGAAGAGCAAGCTGTAAAAGCATGGCATGGCGCGTGGAAATATTCGAGTTTGGATCTTGTTTGTATCTGATCTGTCACCCATCTATCTTATCCTACCCTTCTGCGACGTGCGTGGGCGCGCCTCGCTAGCTGTTGGTCCAGCTCGTGCTTGAGTGCGTGCGCTCCTCGAATACGTATACGGCAGTACGGCTGCCGTAATTCATGACTTCACTAAAGGGATTGCAATTTCACTCCTTTTTGCACTAACCTTTCGCAGCTAACGCGGAAAGACAAAAGAACCCCAAAGAAATTCCATCCGTACATCCGAATGTAATGTTCTCCCTGAAGTGGTCAGAACGGTGAGTGCTTATCGAAATACGATCGACAATCGCCCCGCATCTATATTCACCATCAGTTCTTCTAGATATCGGTCGTCGCTTTCGAGCCGATCTGCTGTATGTAATAGGGCACAAAGCTCCAATCTGTGTGGCGCCGAAAACAGCGCTCACCTTTGCCACTAACTACGAGAAGCATACTAGATGCCTGGAATTTCCCATGTCTGAGCGGTTCAAGCTGGATAGTCGCTAATGTGCCAGTCTATGGAATGACCAGTGAGTGAGGCGCCGATCGTATACAACTGTCCCAGGTCAAACGCACGATACTGTCAGGAGAGGTCACGAAATTCTCAGTTTCTCGTATCTCCGTATATGACGGCATACATCCTAGAGTCAAACGCTCCATGTTATTCCGATAATGGAACGGAGTGATGATGTGGCGCGATGAGACGAGCTGCGCTGCCAATCATCTAGCTCGTTTCCGAATGTTGACTGGACATGCTGAGCGGGATCCCTGTATACAGCGAGCACACGACATCTATTGGCCGCAGCCCTTTGCGAAGGTGCATACGTGTGGGCGAATTTGCTTCCTCGCCAACCCAGGGGAGATTACAGCCCAGAATGGCTTATCTACTATGTTCAAGGCGCGTCATGTGCACGTTACGATTGCGCAGAAGCTGACTTACCGCCTTCTTTCAGAGACTTGCATATGGTGGTGGTCCGGAGTGCATAACACATAACTATAAAACCGTTACAATACAGCTTCCCCGCGCTCTGCGTGAACATTCCCCGGGCATCTTGCACTATAGATGGTTCCCAACGCTTTTTTACTCGTGGTCCTGTTTCTGACAGGTTTTACGTGTGGCGTTGTACGCGCTATATTTTCGCAGCCGGAAGAACTCGTACGCTCTCAAGGGACGTTCAATTCCACCATACATCCCGATGTCGGCCTGCGCTTCGTACGCAATTCCGGAGTGTGCGAGACGACGCCAGGTGTAGGGCAGCTGTCGGGATACATCGATTTTGGCACTAATATGTCGATGGTGCGCCGGTCATAGTCATTGAGGAAACAGACCAGCATCTTACGCGATTGATCCAGTGGTTCTGGTTCTTCGAGGCGAGAGAGAATTCAGAGACGGCACCCTTTACGCTTTGGTAGGCACAATTCATCCGGTGTTTGAGAATTACTCACTGTCTGCAGGCTCAACGGTGGTCCTGGTTGCTCTTCCATGATCGGATTATTCCAAGGTACCCATATTCTAACGTTAATGCATATGGAGTGTCTAACATAGTGCTTCAGAGAATGGACCATGCCACGTCAATCCCGACGAACAGACGACAGTCATCAACCCGTTCAGGTATTGGCATTTCTATACATGGGGATTACGCTTGCTAATGGAACCGAATAGCTGGAATAATATCAGTAACAGTGAGCGATGACGCCTACCCTCCGTCATAGACCAGCTTACATTTCACTAGTGATCTATATTGACCAGCCTATCGGCACTGGCTTTTCGCATGGGACTGTGGATGTCAACAGCACATTCGCAGCAGCGCCACCGTTCTGGACGGCCTTCCAGGTCCTACTGGAAAGTGGAGAGTTGCATAAGTTTCAAAGCCGAGAGTTTGTGCTTCGCCTCCAGTGAAAATCACACGGCCTAATTCAGTCTCTTAGGTTCATCTTCGCCACAGAAAGTTATGGCGGCCACTACGGACCGGAATTTGTCACGTTTTTCGACCAGCAGAACAAGCTGCTAGACCAGGGCGCTGCCCACGGCGAGAAGATCACTGTGAGCGCACTGATGATAAACAAGTGCGTTTCATCGGTGCTTCTATAAGTCGCTTGCTAAGCAGCATGGCCACGTACGTACACCCTGACAGCGGCTGGTACGACCCTCTCTTGCAAAATGAGGCCTATGTGACTTTTGCCACCAATGCGCCAGGATACGGACAGTTGCAAAGCGACGAGGTTCTTGCGGCCTTGAACGAATCCTTCTTCGGACCAGGCGGATGTCAGGAGCAGGAAATGGCATGCTACGCCGCTGGGGAAGGCGATGAGAGCAACGCCATTTGCCGTCAAGCCGATAACTTCTGTGTGAGCGCGACATTTTGCTGCGACATGATAATTCTGACCCTAAAACGTTCAGGTCGAGAACGTCTTTATTCCAGCTGTCGGGGATCGTGACTCGGACGACCTTAGGCAAAATTCTTCAGCTCTTTTTCCGCCCGAGTTCTACGTTACCTTCCTCCACAACTCTACCATAACGACACTGATTGGTTCAGAGGTGACGTTATTCTTCGTATTCTGACCCTCGGATTTTGACCTTCCTGCAGGTGAGGTATTCAGAATGCGGTGGTTCAGGTGGTAGGGAATTCTCCCTAACCGGAGATGATGCGAGGACGCTCTTACCTCAACTGGGTTCTCTGGTCAACTCTGGACTGAAAACCTTGGTATGGGTAAGCGAGACTGAATACGGTTCTTGAAGGCATGCTCACGAATCCGAAGGCAGGTGATGCAGACATAAAGTGAGCTTGTGAGTTAAACTGAAAGGTCACTATTGACACGCACCAAGCTGTAACTGGCTGGGTGGACACGCCTCTGTTCTTGCCATGGATTGGTTCGGAAACGAAACTCTGCATAGAACAGCCTTTGAAAATATTACTATTCGGGGAGAGCCTGTCGCGGCGGTACAAAACGTCGACAACTTCTCGTTCGCGTAAGTCATAGGTTTTAGCTATGTACCCCAAACTCTGACATATTCTGTTCTTGATAGCCGAGTATTCCAGTCGGGGCATGAGGTCGTAAGTCAACTTCCGAGAGTTCTCCTGAGAGCGGCTTGAGCTTACCACCGTGCTTCTGAATAGCCGGCCTTCCAGCCTGAGGCCGCTTTCGTCATCTTTTCCCAGATTATACACAAGGAACAGCTTCATTCTGTACCGTAGAAGATGTCAGTCTGAGAGTGAATGAGATGAGCGTATTGTCGATTAGATTTTCCTGTGTGACATGGTCGAGCGGAAAGGGCGCTTCGGCGCTAATGCTGCCGCCCACATGCTGTTCTATAGCCACCACCGCCGTCCGTCATGAACCCCTCGGAAGGAAGCTCTAGCCGTAATTCTGCCAAAGGGAAGGGCAGAGCCCTCCCTACGGATGTAGATGAAAGTACACCTCTGCTCGCCTCCTCCTCTGCTGTCGAACATGACCTCCAACCCGCCCCTCGTAGACGAATATTCCGGACCTTGCTCTCAGTGTTCTTGCTTTCCTTATGTTTTTGTATCCTTTTCATCGCTCTTCTTGCACTACTGGCCTATTCTCTTGGATCCAGCGCATCAGGGGCCTCACCCGAAGAGCTCATAGAACGCGCGCTCGTCGTGCGGGGCCCTGACCGAGTGGACGTCCTCAATATCACGTCAGAGGGTGGCATTTGGGTGAAGGTCAGGGGACGCATTGGCGTAGATGCTGGGAATGTTATGGGGATCAACATGGATGAAGAAGACAGCGTCTTAAGATATTGGTGGAAATCTCTTGGCCAATGGGGCGTTCACCAGGTCGACCGAGTCTCCGTCAATCTCACCACGGTAAACGTGACCTCCGGGGACGACCACCTCGCATTCTTAACGCTCTCTCCCCTCGACCTCCCGCTGACAGTGGATCCGCCACCTGATGACACCTGGCTTACAGAAATATCGCTCCCCGTGTATGTTTTACCGACCAAAAACATACCCACACTTGTCAAGTTCCTTCGAGAGAGTTGGCAGAACGGGACGATACGAGTCAAAGCGGATGTTAGTAAAGCTGTAGTGCGCGGGGGCTCTTTGAACGACGGAGGATGGAAGTCTTGGTTCAGTGTCGCTCGCAGCCATGTACAAAGCCGCGTACAGATGAAAAGTGCGTACCATTCATTTAGTCCAGGTTTTGAGCGCGCTGATCCTATGTGGCTGCAGTCCCACCTCTGCCAGGTCTCCCCCCTCCCGGGCACAATGATCCACTGCCTTCGCCCTCTCGGCTAGTTAGCCTTCAATCCTTTCGTCTCACGACCGAAGACAATCATGTACGACTTTACGCCAATGCCACTGCAATTAATCCAGCCCCGCTAACATTTCACTATTCTGTACCACGTCTACCATTCACTGTCTTCCTACCAGCACTCCACGATCCCTTACGCCTTTTCCCCGTAGCTGCGGTGACCACGGAACCTTTCAGCCTAACTCACCCCAACGTTTCCTTGGTCATAAACGGAACAGTCGTACCGCAACCGGCTGATGCCTCCACCACAATCTCCAATTTCCTTGCCAACTACATCTCACTTCGCGACTCTGAGGTCGTGATATCTACACCGCTCTTTCCCAACGTGACTGTCGATGCCCTGTTTCCCGCTCTACGTCCAAAGCCACAGATATTGCACAACGTGACCATCAGGGACATGAAGATAGTACCGTCAAACTCTGGAAATCAGATGGTCGCCAGCGGGACTATCTTTGCTCGTGTCGTTCTCCCTAAAGGCATACACGTTGGGCTGAACGTGACACGCGTCCTACCAGATGTCCTCGTATTTGATGGCCCTGTGCCTGATGGCCATGCCAATAACATTGAACATGTCGACGGCGGAGAGCCTGATCTACCCCCTGCCCCGCCGCTTCCGGACCCACTCCCCGAGCGCGCGTTTGCCCACATCAGACCTGATGAGTGGCTGAATGCGAGTTCCGTCCGCGTCGACGCCGATGCAGATACTGGCACTGTGGTCGAGGTGCTTTCCAAGATCACTGATGTCCCTCTAGACGTCCTTCCGGGCAGGGATCGCGAGTTTCGCAATTTCGTCGGCAAGGTTCGTCTCGACTTTCACTTGTTTAAAGGCATTTCTGATGGCATTGCTTGGATAGGTGATATTTGGTTCAAACGGGGCCATTGCGGGAGTACAGGGCGTAGCATCAGTGACAGTCCGTATCGACGGCCTGCCTTTACAGAACGGTGCTGCGGACGAGATGGAATTGGACGGTTTACCTTTCCGCAGTAGTGTTCGAATAGGTAAAAGAGGCATGGTCTGAGGCTGCTGAGGACAATGAGACTCTATTCAGTTTTACTTTGTAGACTATTTGTACGATTGAGATACTCCGCTTTGAAGACTGTATCGGTTCTCTTCGATATCACGATATCACGATCGAATAAGGCAGTCTTCCGCCTTCCGTTTCAAACAAGTACAAACAATGGTATTTCCCAATGTCAATCGACCAGTCTGGTGGTCAATAGGTTCTTCATTCACCTCAGTAATCTTAACAGTGGGAAATGACTGGGTCAGTAACCCGAAGGTGCTCTAGACCACGGACAGCCATCTTGACTGAAATACATGTCCTAGCGTGTCCAACACGCGATGCCGCTTTGCCCAACATCATAGCAAACAGCATTTCCTGCTGCGACCCTTGATAATGTCTCCTCGCTCTGTGATGATTCATAAAATGAAGGTAAATTCAAAAGATGGTGGATTTCCGGCTCATTCACTTCACTGTGTACTATATTTTTCATATCAGTAGCGATGCTCTTCGCTCACGTTGCGTGCACAGCTAATCTTCTCTTCGACGCTAGAATCATAATGGAGGTCCGTATACTTCTCACAGCCTAGTCGCATGAAACATTAATGAAATGCAAATTTCGTCATGGCGCTGCTAGACGCTAGTATGGAAGCGACAAGGGTCCTGCCAGCACGAGCACCTCTCGAGAATGTAGGATGCGACTGAGCGGCTGTAAACAAGTTCAAGCTAACGTGGCTATCGTATAACTCCCTAGCGGAGCTCTACAGGCATAGCTTGCGTTATAATATGACCTCTAAAACATGTTCAGGGTTGAGCGACGTGTACAATATACCAAGCGAGTTCAGGTATGAGCCTTGAGCTTGTCCCGGCAGAGAGCGACCGCTGCCGAAGCCCAAGGGACAGTATCAGAAATTTCTGTATGTTGCGTGGTCCGGGATATGCTACACCCGAGTCCTCGGCTTGTCATCTATCCATGCTGAGTAAAATGCTCACAAGGTGGTCGAGATACAGTAAACACAAGGCACAGCCTGCTTCACGAAGTCAGCTGCGTTTACGAGCCACGTGGAAATGGCCGGCACTGGCCGAATTCGGCGCCTCGAGCCGAGTCCTATTTTCTCTTTCACTTAATAATGTTCGACTGAAGGGCAACTCAAGACTCAAGGTATCCGTCCCAAAGAATGGTATACAGCACATAGAAAGCAGCGCGAATCTGCGCAAATCCTCAGCGCAATCAAATTATTTCGTGAACCCTGCTAAGAACGCAGGAACAGCCGCGGAAGATAACTTCTGAATCCACATCTATCTGTCACTCGATGAATGTTCTCAAGCTAAGTGTATCGCCTGGTATGTATATATTATGTGTCTTCTCAACTTATATAAATCTCTCATGAATTATCCTGGCAACGTTTTGCCCCCCGCGGACGTATCACAGCCGTAGTATCTACACCATGTCTGAGAGCCTGAGTGTCACCGACGCTCAGCCTCTTTCACCCACACTACGCTAACGGGCCGAATATACCGATCTTCGTGACGCCTATGTTGCAACATACTATCCCGTCTTCATACTCCGATGGTTGATCTTGTACTTCCAAAATACACCTACTCAATTTCCGGTAGCTGTGCTTCAGACGTATCTGTATCCAATGAACGATCGTCTGAAGCTTAGCGTATAGTACATGAAATTTAACAGGGTACGTTCTACTTATATCGTTATACTAGAGCTCGACTAATCATATCGTGACAGCAAGGACTGGCTGGAAGCTCCCTGCAGACACTTGCTTGAGCTCCAAGAGTCGCAGCTTGTCAACGGTTATAAACCCCTCGCCCACTCTCCAGTGCATGTATTCGTTGTCGGGAATGAATTCTACCTAGAGGATAACGGGTATGTCATTTATGTTTCGATTAGGGGCTGTCACTTACATTTTCTTTGATAAACGCAGACATCACCTCTGCGACATGTTTTGCTACCTCTGCCAGCATCACGCTGTTCGATCCCCCTTTCTTGCGTCTTGCGTACTTGTGTTGATTGAAAGAAGGATATCCCGGCCACTGTAATGTATGGACAAGCGGTACGTCATTTCGTCCAACGCTGCCGCCTTGACATGGATGCTTACCTCAATACGATAGCAGACCTTTTTGCCTATATTGGTGGCGTTGAAGACCAGTTTACCCGCATCCAGTAAGCCTTGAAGTCTATCGTCCCGCGCATCGGTTAACGAGATTCCAAGTTGCCCGTTGACTTCAAACCGGATCGAGAGCTGCTTTGGAGTCCTCATCTTGTTCTTCGCACGATATTTCCGTTGCGGTACTATCGGGCTATCATTCACCGTAGGTGACGGGGGATACGGTACGAAAGCAGGGATAACGGAGTTGGCAGCGCTTTGTAATTCGAATGACCGAGTCTGCCCTGTAGTAGTGGGGATCATGACCGTCTGTCGGTGCCGGTTCCAGAATGATGTAAGTATATAACATTCGTATCATGTCATATTACTTACTATGCCTGGATACACAGCTACAGCGGTATCCATATCCTCAAATTCGCCGCCAGTCTGCTCAGCAACTGAAGGGCAGCTCGAGGAATAGAGCCGCTGGTGTCTATATAAGTCATTATCGCTTGCAAACCATGGATTGCTGCTCAAGCTATTCATCGCAATGGATGGCTGGGGCAACGGTGAGCGGATTGACATATCTCTCAGCTGCATACGGCTCACTTGTGATGGTGTGTAGACGTCCGTGAAGCCATCCAGCGGCGTGTAGTTGTTCAGCATGCCCTGCGTGTGTGCTGGGGGAAGGGCGCTCTCGGCGCGCTCTGTTGAAGCAAAATAAGCCTCCGGCTGCCAATACGGCCAGTTTGTGTCGTCGACTTCCTGGGCGATAATCATGTCTACCGGTGCTGCTGCGCTGCCATCAAATTCAGGTGGATGGGAATCAGGCAGTAAAGGCATCCCAACACCCTGATAATATTCAAAGCCCTCCTGGATGTATTCCTCGGAGTGAGCAAAGTCCATGGCGTCTCAAGTGCACGGGCGGTGGCGGTGCTGCGACAGGTGAGCTTCGAGTATACACAGCCTTTGCTGTCACTTACCCAAGACTGTGCGTATACGGTTCCCAGAGAGCTAGTGTAATCGGAAGCAAGGCCTCTTTATGCATTGTTTACACGCCGCAACAGGTGTTTACTCAAGTTGTGAAGAGAGTTTTCTATGCGCTCGTGAGAGCTCAGCACAAGTTGGGGTACGTTTGATAAGGACCATACTCTTCTACCTCGTGTATCTCATGTGGACCGACGCACAGGGCCGTTGTTAGGATAGAAGACAATTGCGATCCGGCGAGCGCAGGGCGTACACGGCACTCTTCGGCTGTTTAGAAATCATCAAGTCCGTACGCACATTGCATTAGGTTCACCTTCGGGTACGCGCTATGAATTCTCTCTGATAGGGCCGCTACTCTGTATATCTCTCCAGACTGCCCCGCTCTTATTGAGATATGAAAATACCAACTATGATTAGGATTTCATGTTGCATTTCTCGATGATCTGATGATTGTTGACCTAGGCTATAGGACAACGTTCAAATCTGTGCACCAAATATCGATACAATGAGAGCTCCAGTATGTAACTCCGCTCTCGTCTGTGAAAATTTATTAGACGAACGGCTAAAACCATTTGTTATTTGAAACAGGCTGTCCTATGACGGACACAAATTCTAGATGCGTCGACATTTAAAGCGTGCTCTACACTTATGGTCTTAACGTTATGGTTTAATGTTCCACTCAATAGGGAACGACTCTGGCGACTGTACACACTCAGTCACGAAAATCTCATCTGACGTTAACAGGGTAGGTGCTTCAATCCTCGCCCCCCGTCTTTCAACGTGGTCTCGGGTCGCTCGTACGCGAATGTGGCGGCCGCAGTACCATGACATCGCACTGGATATCTTATTCGAGACTGTGATTCCTGACTACGCTGCGTCAGATCCGACTCGCTTCAGCTCATGTGTACGCAGAAACGCATCAACAACACATACCGAAATGGGCGTTGGATGCCTGGCCTTGGTCGGGTCTCAACAATCATTCCAGAGGGATCTGTTGTACGGGAGTTCCCACACATCGTGCCACTCCCGTGGCAACTTTCTCCCTCGAAGATAACCCGAATCAAGCCCGTATAACATTGGATTGCAAGGTTTTGATGTCCAATCAACCTAGTCAAGCTCGCGCATCTGGAACTGATGCTCCGAATCCGCTGACCCACGGCATTCTGGACGCTGAGCTTACATCGTGGGTGCGTGCTACTGCCTCGCTCTGAGAACGCGGACGCACCAAACCTCATGTCGCGCCTTGATAATAGTTTGAAGTAGCCTGTCATACTCGCTTGTGGGATAGCACGAGGCCCGTTTACTTATCCAACCCAGGGATCTGAACTTCATCGATGGTTCCAGGTTTGTGTGTGAGTACAAAGCGCTGCGCTCAACGTTCGCGGAAATGAATAGCACCGATCAGACTCAGAGTTCATTCCGTCAGACGTATACAGATATCGCAAGCACCGCCGTCAAATCTCCAATCGCTCCTGGCTGTCCATTATTCACGCGGATAGAAAGACAGTGAAAGTCGTTTTGATATAACTTTCTTTACGCTGACGTGAGATGACTGGGGATACTGCGTTAGAAAACCGCATGCACACGTTAGCCGTCCACCTGGCCCTGCCTATGGGGCGAAAAGGCTCTGCCAAAGGCCCCAAATCGCGTCCTTGTGTCTCAGCTCATTCCGGTATGTCATTTATCTGTGGCCTTTTCCGTCTGACGGTCATACGGTATGCAAAGACTCGAGCAATGCTTGTGGCCGGTTACTCTTCGGTTGCACAAGATTTCCCTCCAGCATGGATTCCATCAACATGCGTCTGCGGCAACGACTGACGTCCCCATTCAGTACATCTTCTCTTGGAAATCGTATGTCGACACTCCCTATCTTGACTTTGGAAAAAGGTTCACGGCCCTACTGTGGCACGCTCGTTCGAATGGCGTGCACAATCGACTCCCAGGTTCGGTACTATAGTGTAGTCTGGAAACCAGATCGGTGCCACAACATACGAAATCATCCTCTGCGAATGTGAGATCCGACATGCGAGACTTCCAATGCCAGATGGTGCCGATCTTTCCACATTCTGGCCCTGAGCACCCTTTCCACCTGATCCACTTTAGTCTTCCCCGAACCCTCGATTTCCAACTTCTATTACCTGCGTCTAATGGACCATCATTCCGCAGTCTCATGGATGCAATGCAGCACGCCCGTTCTCATGACGGCGAGCACATGCCACATGTCTGTATCACAAGGCTCGGCATCACAGGAGTAATCACCTCAGCCCTTCAACTGCCTTACGATGTGAGCATTGTACGGGTCTTTGAGGTACGTGCAAACGGCCTGTGATCTGTCTACTGGTTAGGTTATTCTGTAATCACTAAGGTCTCGGTTCCCACCTTAGTCACGAATCGGTGACTCCGTCGAGCGGGTACGTCGAAGACGTCGGTATCGAAATTGCGACAACCGTATAAGTTGTTGATAGTGCTGTGAGTAGTAGGACGTAATACGAAAGACAAGTGTGTATTGTGTCGACATCTGTTGGATATGCACAAATTCCAATAGGGTGCTGGTAATTAAGTCAAGATCGTCTAGCGTCTCGGTTGTAATTGCCATAAGGCGGCGGCAATGTTCTTTGGCTTTCTGCACCGCTGCTGCTGCTTGTGATGGTCCTCTGAAGAAATATGGAATCAAGCGGCGGCGGTGGCAGTGGCGGTAAGGGAGGCATAGAGTGGAAACGTGAGGAACGAGAGTCCGGAGATAGAGGGCCACCTGCTAACCACACGCCACCGTCAGTGGCTTGCCTGCGCTCCCATTGTAGGCTTTGTGCTTCGGGTCTCCGCACTTGGGAAGGAAGGGCGGAGAGAGACCGTCGCGCTCGTGATGAAGGTGGGGATATGAGAGTAGCGTATGAGCCAACTGTCGCTCTACGGCTTGATAGACTCGGATGTGCACTGGGTGTGAAGTTGTTACTTGCTGTATCTGGAGCAGTGGCGTTTATGCCCTTCTCCAGGTCCTCTTCAATGATATTGTTGTCCAGTGGTGGAGAAAGAGACGGAGTGGTGGATTCTGGACGAGTCAGCTGCTCTTCGGTTTGCTCAGAGGTGACGGGTGTGTCTATATGTTCGTCTGCATCAGCTACTGTTTCGTATGTAAATCACAAAAAGCCTCACCTATCGCTTGGTCAGCAAGTGGCTTACGTCGTCTTGACCTCCAGATCCATTGAGCCAAACCGCACATGAATAAGAACAACACTCCTGCCAAGATAAGCGTGGCAATCATCCAATGACCGGGTATATGTTTGATTACTGTCGGCCCAGCTGCACTATATGCAAGCGGCTGAGTACCGCTCGTCCATTGTGGGGCGGCGGTCCAGGTAGGTGTAATACTAGGGTTCGACATTGTGGATTTTACCGGCGTCACTGATGTCTCAAAAGGTTGTGTGAAGACGGAGGTGATAGGCGGATCGGGGACGCAGACGTTATTGATACATATGATAGGGTTGAGGGAAGGTGAAAGGACGGGTGGGTGGGCAGTCGAAGGAAATGATGCGGGAGTAGACAACATTGCTGGTGAGCGATTCTGTCATGGGTATGTAAATCAATCAATCAAAGACTGCACAGAGACAACCATACCAGAGTTATTCACAGCGTGTGCGAACGTTTCTCCGTACGCCCCCAATTTCCGAAGGTACTGTATGTGGTGACTGCCATTACCAGAAGGCTTATATGTACCGTAGAGGTGCATCACCGCCATCCCCGTGAAAGCGCCAATTATGTAGCAAAACAAGGATTCAGGAGCCTGAAGAGTGTTTATGAGACCGTAACCACTAGTAGGGGATCAGACGGCGCAGTTATACGTGAGTAAAGCGAAGAAGTCCTGATTACCCTTACAGATGCGTTGCAATAAAGATGAGGATACCCTCAATACAACCATGCACGCATACACTGATTGTTTGAAGTATCTTGGACGCGACTATCTAGAACTGACGGTGGGTTGGGAGTCTGATGGCACATATGCCGGTCTCCCCGAGTTCGAGATTGCCCATCATCGCAGAAAGTTTGGGACGCTTGTTCTAAAGAACGAGAGTGTCAGTCTGAATGGACACAAACAACGATCTGGAGAAATCACAAAATTGCCAACGTAACGGTTCTCCCGGCTCCGCTGAAGCGTAATGGGGATCAAGAATCTGGAATCAGAGGTGGTTAGCTTGACAAGTAGTATCCTCGATCACGTACAAAATGCAGTAGTGCTCGCAATCCACTCATTCAGCCTCAGTTGGGACATCCTGAAGGGCAAGACGGAAGTTGTATGGGCGCCTGCTGTCCGGGCGGTGAGTAGATCCTTGATCTAGATCACCTGCACGTGGCTAAGGGGCTTGGGAAACGCCGTCACGGTCGTCTGCGGCTAACCCAAGTTCTCGCATTGTCGTACGACTGAGGACGGTACGCAGATAGTCTGCTATCGGTAAGAAAGAATGTCGAAAGAGTGGAAAATCAGGCATACGAGAGGCTCGCTGCGATACTGTCCCAAAGGCAATGACATCAGTATACTGTATAGTTTCGCACAAAGCGGCTGGTCACAAGTCACAGGCTTGCTTTTGGCCGCTTTGAACGTACCGTGTCACACGTCACTATCGGTGTATCCGGGCTATCCATTCGGTCACGACAACAGCACGTCGGAGCTTGGCCGTCACCTCATCTGCTGTCCCGTTGTCCCGCCTGATTGTCATCCGCTCTCTCCTCACTGTCACATGTCACGCGACTCTCCGCCGCCTTGTTCCAATACTTGTCCGAGGTCACACGTCACAACCCCCGCCGCTTTGTGCGAAACTATACAGTATCTCTCACCCACAAACTGCCAGCCGACGTGTTGATATTTAATCGATCCTCGTACTAGAACCTTCGGGGAAGAAGCCTATAAACAAGATCTTTAGGTTGTGCTATTCGATGCATAACTGAATGAGTATTAAAGGATATTCTTATGAAACTATCATCCTATACAGGACTATATTTGCGAAGTCATCATACGGTTGATAATATAGCACAATTACGGCCGCCGAAGCATGTGTATGGACCGCGACGGTGTTCTGCGACATATTCAGTTCGAGGTTATCCGTATCTTCGTGTCCATGGGCAAGCCACCAAGTGTTCTATACAGAGAACCGCGCTTCATACGGCGGAGGTAATACCTCCTCTTCATCCGGTTCTCCCGATATCCCTTCGGGCTCCTCGTGAGAGCTCAACCCGAGCACAAGCCGGACTCCACCATCGATCTCCTGGCGCAGCCCAGTCATGCGTAAGACAGGCGCACTTCTGACACGTGTCTCTGGCGAAGGCCGTTGCGGTGCCTCAGATGGGAGATCTAGGACTGGCGGAGGATGCGGTGCACCGACTGTGGCACCGGTACTCAACACCGTTGTTATTGGGCTTGGGCGACTTGTACGGCCGAAGTCAAGGCCAGATTCCAGGTCACGTTTTTCTTCATTGTGGGGTTCATGTAGAGCGGCTGGTTCCGCGGACGTCTCAAAGGGGCTTAAAGCAAGCGAATTACTTGAATGGTCACCAATGGTGGTTGGAACAGTGTCAAAAGGCACTAAAAGACACCGTAGTGTTTTATAAGCCATATGTACTGAGTAATCTCGAAGCAGGAAATGATGCACCTACCCACTGTGACATTGCGTTGATCGACTACTCGCGTTCTGTGTCGCTTGCACTTCTGTATGAGCAGTGTTGCCGCCACGAGCAACATGATGCTGACGACGCTTGAAACAACAGCGGCCATGACGACGTGTTGGTGTGCGGATGGAGAGCTCCCGGTGTCCGACAGAGAGACGCTTGTTTGTGCGGCATCGGTAGACCTGCCGGTAGATGTGGCAGTTGAAGGAATGCCAAGACTAGTGGCAGACGCAGAGAGTGAGCCGGAGCTGGACGATGTCGCAGCTGATCCATTTATTGAGCTCGCTAAAGACCCTGACAGCGATTTCGAGCTTGTCGCGGTAAGGCTGGGGGCGGAAGATGTGCTGCTGTGTGTATTGTCTGCGTTCGCAGATGTAGTGACAGTATCCGTTGCAGTAACAGTTACGGAAGCCGTTGCTGCAAATGGGAAGCCTGACCAAGAAGAAGCCCACGATGTCTATGAATAACATAAAATCTTTATCAAAGAGAAGCACGAATAATGGAGACTTACAGGAAATTGACCATCCGAAAAACCAAACGGACCGAAACCGCCAAATGGGGGACTCCCACTTTCGTCGGCTCGCGGACGAAGCTCCTGGTGAGTGAAGATGTCGATCATGCCCTCTAGAGTTGGAGCTCTACGCTTTTTGAGAGGCCAGTCCGTGCTATAGTGGATCCGAGCCTCACGAGGGGCATGGCATTGAAAGCCGTGCAAGTCGGTGAGGGTGTGAGAAGATAGTCATATACTAGGCGAATGTCGATCGTGAGGAGATGGATGGCCCTCAAACAATCACAGTAACGCACAAGAGATCATGTCTTCGGCAGATGCAACCATCAGTGTGGGGCTGAAGTTTTCCGTGCATCTGTCGAACGCCATATCCCAAGCATAAAGAGTATCTTGGCCGCTGTTCATTCGTGAAAGACCTGAAAGCCAGATTTGCGAGCGCAGAGTTACTCAGTTACCCGCAGGATAATCGAGCGTAGACACTACTGAAAGATGCATCGATTGGCTAGTGGCAGTCGTGGAAGAGGTACATAGGTACCGAACTGATAGGGTTCCGTCATCTAGATCAGCTCCACGTGGATATGACGGGAAACGCCGAGATCACCAAGGAACCTGGGCCCCTCCAGAAAACGTCGTCAACTTGACTCTCTTAGCCTTGCTTGCCATGCCTGAGCTTTTGGAATATTATAATGGACAAGCTTGTTTTCCTTGATGGAACCAACAGCCTGGACTAGCTGACCTACTACTAGTGAGGGCCCCAAATCGGTACGCGACATGGTGCATGTAGCAAACGAACTCTGACTTATAGACTGCCTACCTCAAACAGGAAGATTTGCGTTACTCTGCACCGTCAAGCAGGTCAATTGGCCACGGAATTTAGTTCGATGCTTCACGTATTACGCCCTCCGCCCAACTCAAAGGCGCCTTCCGGTCTATGTGCTCGAAACCTAATAACATTGCCTCAAATTGCTTCCTGGTGCATCGCACTCCGAGTACAAGCAGTGCTTGGGATAACGTCAAGGCCTGAAATGCTGAATGACATCTTCGCGGGCAGTGTGGTACAGGATATCACGGGTATGCTTCGCCTCCATCTTGGTGCTCTTGCTCCCTCACCTATCCGTTTTTCCTTCGATTCTTGCTAGCGGCCTTGCAACCCGTCCACCCATCCGTCCATCTATCAACACGGCGATTTGCCGTCCATGGCTTTAGTAGCATTTGCATTTGGATCGTTCCGAGACATCGTCTCAATAATCCAGGTCTTGGTCGAAGCGCGCAGAACGTTCAGCGATAGTCAGGGTGCATACAAGGAATATGAAGATACTGTACGCGATATCGACATCTTCGTCGTGGATCTTCAATGCGCTGATCGTATATGCGCCCAGTTGGCTAGGGGTTTAGAGTCTCGTCATACTGGGAGCACTCTAGAGTCGCATGTTGGACAAATCATAGAAGCCGTCGAGTCAGGATTACTAGAAGTATTGCGGGAGAACTACAGATGCTGCTTCGGTCATACGATATGACAGCCATCTCATCTGAAGGGCGTCGCAGAAGGGCCTCATTCACAGCGCTGAAGAAGTTGTCTTGGACCTTTTCTTCGAGCCGAATATCTCTGCGCGTAGTCATGGAACGCTTGACGCGCCAATCTTTCATTGTGAGCTCAATACTATTGCTCATGATGACTAGCAGGTAAGTATATGACGCTTCCCCAAAACTGCAATGGACGTAACACCGATTTGTAGTCGACACCACGAGATGATGGAGCTAGTCAGGTGCGCCTCCCACCGGTCTCTTGAAGATATTCATTGAAAGGCTGGCAGCAACTCTAACATGATTTCGAGCCAGATACCCCGTGCATTGGTCCCTAATTCCTTATCCTCGTCGATGCTTTGGGCCGTCGTATGACTGTATCTATGTATCACTGCGGTAGTAAGCAGGTGAGCCACCACTTGGGACTGGCCTTGCACTTACGAACCTCTGGTTTCAGGAGTTCCATCAGTTCATTTTATTCGTCTTGAAACAACAAAAGGGTCGTACATTCGTTGAGCGCGGGGATTATATTCTGGAGTATTACTTCGGGTGAGATCAGATGGTACTTATCGATAGGGAAATTTGCATGCACGCTCTTAATAAGCTCGTCACAGCAAATCTTGCGCAACATATCTAAGAATTGGCCCACACTCGGTGTCTCCTAGTCCTGAATTCGAGCGGCAGTTTTCCGATGAATATCTTGATCGAACACTTCGCGCTTTGAACATCTACGGTTCACGACTTGATAAGCAAGAAGAGGAGGATCATGAAATCAAATTCCTTCAACGTATCACTCTTCGTGCACATCTGGCGGGTACCATGTTACGATTTATTCTACGCGTTATACTACAATTTCATCCCCTTCACCGTCTTCCCTGCATAACCTCTATAGCCACTCAAGAAATATCAATGCGCTCTGTGCCGTCGCCAGTTTTCCTCAAATGGGCACCTTACACGCCATCGTCGAACGATTCACAAACCGTACGGCATAGTTTGTCACTTCCCTGGCTGCATGATCTACTTCTCGAGACAGGATGAATTCAGAAATCAATGAGTACTGGCACGCTTGACTCCTTGAATGGTACCGGTGTAGCAGTCGAGAAAACACCGTCGTTCAACCGTCTGGGGACTATAGTTGGACGTCTTGGCTGTAACGGTCGTCTCGAGTCCTCTACACTAGTAGAGCGGTACACATGGCAGAGATTCTGCTGCTCTACTTTACAATTATCTATAATTATCTCTTGACGAGCAGCAGCTTTTTCAGAGACGCCGTATATTCGACCGTTTGTGCTGACGATTAAACTTGCTGCAGTTATCGAATACATCTTGCTCCAAAAGCTATAAGACTCCGAGCCGCAGAAAAGGCTAGATCTATGAGCTCGTCCGGGCTTCCTTGGCACCATTGCCCCCCATTTTTACATGTAGTTGGAAGCCTTTCACACTGCCCTCACTTCTATTGTCCATTTGCAACGATATGTACCCCAGAACACAGCGTGTAGTCAACGTCCGTGGCGCATTAATGGTGTCCGTCATTCGAGATTTCAACGTAGACCAAACGTAGACAGCAGAAAAGTCCCAAATTAAATTGCATACCAGTCATCATTGGAACGCTGCGTTCCACTAACCGATGCAGTACTGCCCATAGTTTTTGCACGTATTACAACCACTTGAACTACTCCGATTTCCGAGATTTCGTTCGAACTTCCTTCAGTACTCTCGCGTTCGTCTTGGTCAGTGGACCATGGGCCGCGAGGCGAAGACAGAGGGAGATGATAACGAGGCGTATGTGGCGACGAACGGAGCTGTGAGCGGCCGCTGCCCATGTCGGAGTGTGGCTGAATGTCGTATGATGTAATAGCGCAATGAATGTTATTTTCTTTTGCAGCAACGCCCCTTTCTACCTCTGGCCAGTTTGTCTCGGTCTGGACTTCACTTATATTCTGGTCGCCTAGGCTGATATCGTTTGGGCCTTTCCATAAGCTCGCCGCAGGGCTATGGCTCGTGCAAGTGGAAGGACGTTCGGACTGAGCAAATAGAGACCGCGGTAGTTTTAGAGTATCTTCACACGTCTCGGTCAACGTCATGCAAACAATTGTGCAGCACAGAGAGGATAACTTACTCCTATTGTTATCAACCGTGGGCCGCGAATTTCGCATACGACGGCCTGTCAGTTTCCATAGTACGGCAGCGATGATCCCCAGAAAAAACAATCCACCAGCCACACTGGATCCTATCACTACCGTGAGGCAAAGGCTCGATTGTGCGTGATGTGGTTGCGGTGGATGGTGCATAGCCGATTCTGCAGGATGATCTGTTGCGGCCGAAGCGGTGATGAGCACACTAGGCGTAGATGTGAACGTCCCCTGGAGTGTCGATGTGCCACTGAGCACGAGGCTACGTGGTCCCAGTTCAGCCAATATCAGAGGGTGGCGAGAATGGTCATCGTGGTTCTGGTACGGCGAGCCTTCAGTAATGGGATCGGGAATAGGCATGGGTGACGATGTGGTGTGTGCGACAGTATGTGGTATATCCCAGCGTCTTCTCGGCTTTTCTACAGTGCGATGGGTCGTAGGCATAAATCTTCGCCGTTGACGTAGTATCTGTTTCGTCATAAGAGAATAGCGCAAAAAATACTTGGGCACGCGAGGACCAGGTCCGCGGCGGGGGACAGTAGTCGAACAAAGCGATGACTATCGGTAGCTGTAAGCTTATCTGCTGACTCTTTATCCTCAACATCGTAGGCCGACTTAATGTTGAACTTCACGGAGGCTCTGACTGTAGAAAGCTTATCACCTTCCGCACCCACAGTTGTCAAGGATACACCAGTATATGTTCCATGAGATGGAAATACATAATAATGAATCCTGATCGATAGGTCAAATCTAGCAAGAAGCGGATGCAATCTTGGGGACGTACTACATGACCTGATGGGTGCGCCTCCGAAGGTTTATTAGTTACCTTGATTGAGATGCTCGAGTTCGTGCATGCACAACCATCGCGGAATGATGATCCGAATGCCGAACGATCTTGTATCAGGTGCGTACACTGGAGATGAAGATGGTGAGACCACATGTATGAATCAGAGAGTTTAATGGAAAGCCAAAAGGAAGGTGTTTCAATCGTTGAGCAATGAATAATGCGTTTGATACACGACAATGACTCTGTGCTTGTGTCGTTGTTGCTGGAGTACTCATCTGCAATCCATTGCCCTGTGGAATACGTTGGTACTTGTAAACTCATCAACTTACACAGTCATTACCGACGTACAGCACTGTCATGGGCTTTAGCCCCATGTGACGGGGTCTTGCGAGAGATGTTTGGCCCGGAGCATATCCCTCTTGCTTCAAGTCACTCAACAATCATATATCAACCCTATAATCCACTATCGACATGGCAACAAGACTCTTGGACAGCGTCAAGAAAGCAAGCATCCGCTCTACGCCCAAGTCCAAGACCGAGATACGCGAGGTACGCTATCAATAATCCTCGATACTTTGGTAGTGGTGGTGGTGGTGGTGGTGGTGGTGTTTGTGGGCTTGCCAAGAATGACGACGCAGCTACTTCTGGAATAGGATGAGGACTTCCCACTGTTGCTATATTGCTTGATAAAGTCATTCTGTGACTCGAGATGTTAGCGTCGAAGCCGAATGATTGTAATTCGTCCGCGCTCTCTCTCCTGATCCGCACGACGTCTTCTATATCTCCTGGCATTTTGGCCGGGTCCCCTTCTGGGACACCGGCTGTGATACCAGAGCCACCAGCATATGCTGTAAAGGTATCTTCACAAACTTCTACAATTGCTACATGTTGAAAAGAAGAGTAAGGTTGACGGTTCAGCACAATACTTGCCTGCTTACCTACGTTAGCTGGCATCGCTGGATGTCCCTTCGCAAGGCTCCGCCTCCATCGCCAGAACGCTATGCCGAACACGATCCCGATAAGGAAACCACCGGCAACACCGCTCGCAACAGGTCCCACGATACTTCGCGTGTCGTTAATAGGAGCGGACTGTTCTGGGGAACCTAAGGCGGACTGACTGTCCGTGGTGGAGATGATTGATGAAAGGCTGTCTCCGTTTATGTTCGAGCTCACGCTGGTATGCGAGGAGGTAACTATCGGTGCAGGGATGGAAATACTGCTTTCTGGCTGATTGAAAACGGTGTACGAAGTGCTTGCGGCAGTCGAGATACCCGCAGGGGCTTGAGGACGAGCCTTTGGAGCAGGTTTGGTTCAATAAGGTCCTCATATCATCTACGAAAGTACTATGCTTACAGGAATTGAGAAACAGTCCACGCTGCGGGATACCCCAACTGTTATGCATACGCGCGACAAGGAGTGTGGAGAAGGCCCAGGCGGACCAGTCAGACCTGTCATCGAGGTTGGTAGCTTGACAAGTCGTGTAGCTAGCTAGTCTGAAACTCTTGAGACACTATAGAGCGACCCACGATGATAAGGAGCTTGGGAACTATTGACGCACGACTGCCACCTTTTATATCATTTTTCACGAGCTGGTCGTTATGGCAGAAGAGTGTTATAGTGTGTCGTTACTGCAAGCTGAGGTTCATAACTGAGTAGAGCTCTCAATGAACTACAGCAATAGGTCTCACCATAAAATACCGAATAAATTTGCAGCGTTCAGTGCATGGCAGACACGTGTATATTCTGGGCGACGGTTAGTGATATTGAACCATGCTGCTATTTCTTTGCGGAAAACAAACACTAGAAAGATATGGAATTGTTGTGATGGAAGCTTCAAGGAATGCGATCGAGCTTGATGTAACCGCCTAAATCACATCGTAGTTGATGATCTCAGAGATACTTGTCCATTGAAGGATATATCTGGATTTTGATAAGTTACTTAGCCTCTGCAGTAACACAAAGGCGTTCAGAGTACACACCACAGCTGCCCGGACATATCATAAGCCCGAAGACCGTCTCCCGTTTTCTAAACTATTTTTCGGAGATCACGGAGTGTGTGGGAAAGTTCAAATCATTTTCTCCGTCGCTGCTGCGAGAATGCGTAGGTAAGTGCACAGGTTGGACGCTGTACTCTTTGTTGACATCGCTGGATGAAATTCTATTAGGCTACTGTGTCTGTCGCGCCAGAATGGGGTCAATGAATATGACGATGATATCCGGGTACGTACGGCCAGCTGCAACACCGTGACTGAACCCCGTGACTCGATGCTGGGTTTGTATATGTAGGGCTGGGCTCGCTCTTTCACGCCACCGAGCCCAACCGATCTTCAGACGTCTCCGTCGGCAGTGATTTTACTGGTTGATGAGAAGGAGTCAATCGCCAGTGTTGTAGTGGTTATGAGGCACGCTTACTCGGTATGATTGTTACTATATGCATGCTTTCGGTAGCCGTATCTCGGAAGGGTACATAATGATGGAGGTAGAAGAATCTCTGTCCTTTGATTTCGACTGCTTGATGAGGGAGTACATGCGTGATGGGTGGTATTGCAGATAGTTCTTCGCGTGTATCGTCGGGATTTCTACGCTACTGTGAGGCACCATATGAGACAACGATTGATGGAAGACGAACAATCATACAGACTTACATATTGGATCTGAGGAATGATACCTCATGGCAGCGCTGCGCCTACATCTACAGAAAAATACGCCAGGAGTTACAAGGATGCGACAAGCATTGCATGCCCCACGGCGTCGGGGCGTACAAGACTACGTGTGGACAGTAAAAGTGAGCTGTAGGGAAGAGCTCGAGCATGGGCGGGGCTTACAAATTGCAACACGCGACGCCTCAGTCAAACTAACAGGTTCGTGTCGCCTTTTCCCGTCTATACTAGTGTGGTGTGATAGCAGGGCCAGCTTAATACCACATGGCTGTCAGAACGTTTCATACTGAATAGAAATGAAAAGGCGGACCGATGCTATAATATCGTTATAGGCACAGGAACTAGGTACGCGAGAAAGAACGGCCCTCGCCTTACTTTCCAGAGCTCATTTCTCGTTCTGGTGAATGGTACACGGTCAATACACTCGAGAAGCGATCTACTTTTCCATGAAAAGCGTCACATAGGGTCTACGTCACATGACTTATCGGAGAGCAAAATCAGAGGCTCTGCATTTTGGCATGTATTTCCGATTGGAAGATGGGTATAGCGAGAACTGCGTGGACGATAGCGAACGTCGAGACGAAGAAAAGGTCGTATGAGCGCTTACAAAATCCATGCGTGTGACCACGTGGCAACGCCACGGGATCCGGTACCGCATCCCGTGCTTGTCTTTACGGCGCTGAGCAGAGGGTAAAGACGAGCGAGATGTGACGCTTTGGTACACCGAAGATGTTGAGATACATAGTGTAAAATGAACTATAATTTCAGGTATTGCACAACCGAGCATCGTACCCAAAACTTGCGACTCTAAATGACCGTTTGAAGGAACAACTATTATGCCCCAGGAAGTCCTCTTCTCGTATTCCGCATTCTCTTTCACAGCCTATTCACATCATTGGATCTTATTATTGATAATGTGCCTGATACGGGGGAGGAAGCGTCTCAAATGACTCTTCGCTTGCGTTTCCATCGTTGTCGAATCCCCCACCAGCGAGACGTATACCACCGTCGATCTCCTGTCGATGTGGATAGGCAGACGTAGACCCTACGGCTTGAGGTAAGGGTGGTTGGGGCAACAGCCAGGGCGGCGGCGACGAAGTGGAGAGGGTCGGGGAAGGATGAGGGGCTCCGGCTATCGCAAAATTGCTACCTAGATCAGTCTGACAACTCGGTGTGCCCATACGACGGTCCGGAACGTAGGCCTCCGAGTGTTCTTCCTCAGTATACATGATCTGTGATTCCGTATTCACTACTCGTTTTTCAGTTGTAGCGTTCGTATCGGATCTCCCGACAAATACGGCATCTGCAATGGCTTCACCTATGATCGAATGGTCATGACATGCTGATATTCTTGTGCGACGTCCGTATGCTTACCTAGATCTATTGGGACGGCCGTTTTCCGAAGCTTCTTCGTCAGGTAACGCTTCCATCGCCAGAAGACCAGCACGACAACAAGCAGAAATGCAGCGGTTACACCGCCAGATACAGGTCCTACGATACCGGGCGTATGGTGGGCGGGAGCAGAGTGAGCAGAATTGGCTACGGAGGTATGGCCAGCCATGTTCGAAATTCTGAAGGACTGAGATGTATAGGGGTTCGGGTCCATCTTAGTGGAACTTGCAAAAGGGTTCGCTGCGGTTGGAGAAACTAGTGATATCGACATTTTGGAAGAGATGCGCGAGGACTCAGCTGCGAGAGACTGGCTGATCGTAGCAGAGGTTCTCAAAGACTCAGATGAACTAGAGTCCGTATCACTCTTGATCGAGCTTGCAGTAGAGTTCTCCGTGGTCTGCGAATCTGATAATGTGGCCGACACGTGGGAAGAGATACTCGAGGACGTCTCTCCAACAGAAAAAATGTCTCCGATATTGCTAATCAGCGCCTTCGGAGAGCGAATTGCGATCAATACATTTGCAAAGTAATTTTACAAGGCAAGGCTTACATAGGGCAGTGAGCAAGGCCATTCTTCAATTTCGGGCGATGCAATGTTCCGCGTGGAAGGAGGAGCAGATGTGACCGATGCTGACTGTAAGACGGAGAAAGGAATATGAGACTGGTACGCGCAAGTCATCAGGCGACTTTGTGGACTCACAGCAGCGAACCCTCTGCTATGTTGGATATGACCAGGGCCGAGACAAATTCTCCTCTCCAACTGTGCAGCTCGATTGAGCGACGAGGGCGATACAACAGCCATGGAAAAACCTGAATACTGAAGAGAACTCAAAAGATGTTAGCACCATTTTATAACATTGCACAAACGACATAGGTACTAACATGAGGCAGATGGTCTGTGTAAGCGGCATCGGGAGGAGGGTGATAGGTAAGTTCACCAACAGTTCGCACTGTTGACGCCGTTACATAGCCGTCCGTCGTATCCATTACAAGGTTGAAAGGTATAAAGGCAACCCGCAAAGATAGACAAATGTCCGCCTTCGTTACCTCTAACCGATTTGTTTTTATAGTTCATGGTCTCCGAATGATCATGTTTTACTTCGGTGGCTAGGGCAGGGCTTTCAGCAGACCCGAGATGATTGGAGGTGGTAAGTAACTTGGCTCATCACCAATTACTGGCAATATTCGCTGATGTCCGAAGTGAGATGAGCCAAACAAAGACTTCACTGGCACTTGAGCGAGGTGGTAGTATTAGAGAGACTGAGCGCCAGTGAGCTGAGACGACTGTGATGATGGTTACGAGGCGTTATGTCACATGCGTAACCGATCGTCGTTCTAAGTGCGACGAGAATACGAAACAGCATCGTACCGGCGCAAATGCAGCAGGTATTGGCTCAGAATCTTGGATCTGTTGAACCGATTTTACATAGGCTTGCCATGAAAATAGAGTAGAGGCATAACACTTGCGATACATCTACGTAATATAACGACCGTTCGAGAGATGCACCCAAGTCACGGAAGACGTTGATATTCAACAAGGTATGACTTTACCTCAAGCCTGAACATCGAAAGCCCTACTCTCCCAACCAGGCGTGCTCTTCTCCTGCTCCGCCTTCTCCTTGACGGCCTGCCCGAAACCCTTAACTTTCCTCACGCCCTCCACAACTGCGTCCTTCGCGTCCTTCGCGACTTCCCTCGCGCGCTCCCCAACCTCCATCGTCACGTCCTCCAAATCTCCCTCATCAGGTACAACGCCTGTACGCTCCGCCTTGTCCGCCAAACTTTCAGAGAAGTTGCCTTTGGGACCACGCTTCTCGCCGCTCAACACCTGTGGCTCCGCGCCCATCGCGAACGTCGCTTTCTGACCCTCAGTCTGCACCTCCGCGACGAGACCCGTGCCCGTAGCACGGAAGGCGCTGAATAGCCCGCCCTTCTGTCTCCTCATGCGCCCGAGCTCGCTCCATGCACCCGCGAGCAACGCCGCACCGCGCTTAAGCCCTGCATCCTCGAACACATCGGCGCGTACGCCAATATCCCACGCGAGCGCGTCCGCGCCCTCGATCGTGTCTCGAATGCGTTCCGCGAGCGAGCTCTCGATCCCTTCGCGCACACGCGCGTTGACGACGGGTTTGAGGAGAGGAGCAAGGAGTGGGTGGTTCGTCTGGCGCACGTCGACGGTCATGTCGCTCGAGAGCTTCACCTGCACGCGCTGCACCTCGAGGAAGCGGCCGCGCTGAGCACGTGTCTTCAGCCCGTCGGGCGACGAAGGGATCGCGCGGACGACGACGTCGATATCGACGCCCTGGGGAGGCAGAGTGAGCGCCAGGAGACCGGAGAATTCGGACGGAGCAACGGCGGAGGTCTTCTGCTTGAACCAGAAGGAGACATCGCGCAGCTCGAGTTGCACGCCTTGTGCGTAGATACGCGTGAGAGAGCCAATGGAGGTTTGGGCCTCGCCGTCTGCGGGGGCGCGAATGTCGATGTCGGTGATGTTACGGATGTAGGCATGGCCAGGAAGGAGGGCGAAGCGCGAGACGTCGAGGTCCTCCAAGACAAACTCAATATCAGCATCCTTGTACTCAGTTCTGTTGAATGTGATGAGTGATGATGCGATAGTTAGCAGTGGCTAAGCTTACCTTGGGATGGGGATGTCTTTGAGCACGCTGAGCAGACGCGGCAGGTACGCGTTGAAGAGATCCTGCCACATCCATACCGGCTGCTCGACCGCCTTCTGGGCGCCAACGCTTGCGGCGGTACCAAAGGCGTCCTCCAAATCGTTTCCGAGCTTGCTCGCCGCTTTTCTGATGCGGTGCAAGTCCTCTCCCGCGCTGAGCCCCTCTTCGAACTTCTCCCACTCTGCCTTCAACTGACCAACATCCTCGCGCCACTTCATGCCCTCTGCACCGTCGGCGCTCCACATGTCATCCCAGCGTCTCTGTAGACCCTCACGCTCCTGTTTCGCTTCTTCGGACCTGACGTATCCGCGCTCTTCGAGGGTACGCTGAGCGTGCGCAAGCGCGTCCTCTGCCCAAGAGCGGAGGGCTTGGTCCTGGTGAACGTCGACCGCGCACACGCGGAGAGCGCCGAAAACGCCATCGAGGGATCTATCTGCGGTGCGCTCGGCGAAGGAGCGCATACCGCGCAGCGACTTGATGAGATGCTGCTCGGGGGTCGGATCATCGATGAAGGCCTCGAGAGAGGTGTCGGCGTTGACGTCACCGGCAGCATCAAGCGACTTGTTGAGCCATTTGCGTAGCACAGCGAAGATGGTCGAGATCGAGTCGTGGTACTCTTCGTCTTCCAAGGCGCGATCGCAAATCTATCGTACCGTATCAGCGATAGTACTTGATCATATAAATATGCATACCTGGTTCCACGCATCCTGAACGCGCTGACTGCTCTTATTAGCAAGCTCCTCAGAGGTCTGTGCGGCGACTTGGCCAGCGCCAATAGTCTTGCTACCCGCAACCTTAACAGTATCCGCGACACGTTCCCATTGCTCCTTCGCATCTTGATTCTTGAATTTCTCTTCCTCGGGCACGTTCTTCATACCGAGCTCATTCCTCTCTCCTTTACCAATCTCCTCGTCGACTTCACGCAAGGTCTCAGCTGTGGAGCCCGCGGAACGAGAGACGAAGTCTGCAGCATCCGCAAGAGCAAGGCGCATGAACGAGGCAAAGTCGTGGAGTACGAAGGACGACTCTTGAGAGAAGTGTGTCCAGATAACCGCAAACACGGTGCGGATAGAGTGCGCGAGGGCGGAGGCATCCTGCCGCGCCTTGTCCTTAACTTTGTCGTCTGTAATGTGGGTAGTCGTATTGGAGATGTCGGCCTGAGAAAGATGCCAAAGCGACTGCTGAAGCAGATTATCTCCTGTATAACGTTGAGTAAGAAGTGGCGTAGATACAAATGAAGGTAGCGTACCGTTCTTGTGTTCTCCAAGCAGCTTGTAGGCTGTGAAGAGTTCGCGTACGTCCTCAACGAGAATGCGTCCTTGCTGGCTAAGTTCGCCGCCATCAGACGAGGGCTCGACCTGAGCTAGAGGGCTCGCAAGGAACCAGTCGATAAAATCGTTAATTTGCTGCTGTGACGGGAACTTCCCCGCATCGAGGGCAGCAATGATTGAAGAGGCTTTATCCATGACGTATTACTGGAGAGTTCGTGAGTCGTAAGTCGTGTGAGTCGTGGTGGTTGAGCGGAAGTGAAGACAATATTCTGAGCTGCGTACATCTTATAGCCTGGATGAGAGACCCGCTCCATGACGCGGTGATGACGACTATTCAATGTACCACAGCCAAGCTCCTGGGTGGATCCGCGAGGGTGGCACCCAAGTGGTGCTTCCGCACATAGGTATGTCACTCCATCGTATTCCGGCGTATTCATGGTCCTTCCACAGCATCATGGAACCCGGAGGCAGCTCAACGAAATGACGACAAGTTGTTGAGAATACAGGCCATCTGATGAGATAGGCTCAGCGAAAGTTCATGAAGTCTAATTGGATATAGGGGGCGTACCAGATTCCTTTCGAGAAAATCAATGCAAGCGGAGAATTCATATGCATTTCAAGGCTAGTACGCAAACATACTGGTTGCGACATGCATTGGCATCATCGTGCCAGCGTGGGCGTTGTGTTATGGAAGAAGAGCGCTCGTCGGGGTCGGCGGGCAATCAGCGAGGCGCGCAAAGTACTCAGCCACGTGGCATCCCATCGAGATCGAGATCCTACCAATCGCCAGTGCAGGTAAGCGCGTAAGATCTTCCCAGGTTGCCTTATCCCAACACATATGCCGTTCCTTACACTCGCGCTGCACCATCCATTCCCTCCAGAATTACGCTCTAACATGTAGCAGGATTAATATTCCTTACAACCTTTCTCCGTAGACCAACCCAAGTTATTCTTATGAAGTATGCAGCCCACCGACATCTATCGTCGACATCTCACCGATCTGTCGACATCTCACAGCTGTCAACATGTGCCATCTCACATCTCTTTCACGCCGGATAGGTTTCCTCCGACTTGATCTATTCCTCTTAGACCCAGCATGCCGTTTATGGCGGAGCGCTGTTGTAGCCAGTATCACTCGCGACATCGTTACTGAGAATATGGGATAAGAGTGCTGCGTGGGGTCGTTGAAGGGTCATAATGCTGCCTAAGGTGAACAGCTTACCTCAATTACAGTGAAACTCTATCATATTTATATCCTGTGCCATCATCGCCCAACGCTTCTGGTCGTCGACCGTGACAGCTATGCCTACGGTATTTGATCTCCGGCGTCGAAATGCCTTTGCCAGTCGCAGCTCATATAAGTAAGTCGATCGTTATCACTGTGCTTGTGATATGAAAGCTACCGCATTTTTTCCCTCACTCCACTCGGCGAGCTCTTAAGTGAGAACCTAGGCTTTAGTACGTCTCTCGTCTGGTCGCCTACCTCTGCTCATTGACCGGTGTTCCTACTTGTCTATTATAGGAGGGTAATTTATTGGTCTCAGAGCCTGGTAGCTCTGTTCTTGATACCCAAAACGAGTTCCAGCCCGCTCAGCGAGTCAACGTCTCCTTCGTCACCATCACACAAACCATAATGTCTGCCATGGCCGAGCCTACGCGGGCGCACTCGAACCACCAAATTGTTGGGAGCAGTTCAAATACGCCAATAATCGTGCTGGGTGTTTTAATTGGTGTGATGTGGATCTTCGTCCTCGTACTTGCCTTTCTGTTCTGGAGGTGGCGCCGTCGGCTTGCACATATAGGTGAGCATTCTATTACCTCATATTACCTGTGAAAGTGCTTGATCGTGTATCTGTAATGCTCGCAGAGTCAATCATATCTCCCTCTCGTGATGAACGTTTGGATTTAGAAAACGGTAGCGGAGCTCGCTCCCCGGACGGTCTTGCTGAGCCGGACAAATTCTACATACGAACTGTCGCAAGCGCAAAGACAGACGCAGGTAGCGTGACGAAGAAAGGAGACGAGTGCGCGTTCGCAGGTCTGTCCGCAAGCACGAAACAGGCTATGCTCGCTTGCGACAAGAAGACGCCTGTGGCGTTGAATCCGCTGTACTCGCCTACGCTTGTCCTCTCGTTCTGCGACCCTTCAATGTTACCGCCTCCGCCACCGTCGTACTCCGCTGCGACCGCGGCACCGATCCAGTGCAGGCGGTTTTCGGTACTGGCACGAGCGAGTCGGTGGAGTATAGCGCGAAGGAGATCCTAGGGTCCAGGTGTTGCGATGGCGGCTAGAGACGATCTATTTTACTATCCTGTAATCGACAAATCAACCCGCTGGATGATGACGGTGAATTGCTGAGCGGTGATACCAATTAGCGCTGCCGGGTAGTATTTGCCAGTGGATTGCCATTGAGTAGGAGACTGAAGTCAACGGCAGTCTGGAGTCTGGACTCTGCCAGTGAACTTGAGTGAGACTCTTACGGTCCGCTGGTGGTGGTCCGGACCGGATGTCGAAACGGATGCCCCGGGAAACCACGTGGTAACCCATCTAGATCTATCGCTCAGGCTTCAAGCGCGCATTCCACATATTCCTTTCCTTCACGTCCTCATGTTGTGGGACACTGCCATTGCTACTACGAAGCTAGTGGCCATCTATTTGTTATTTAATGACTGCTGAAAACGGTTTCTGACAAAATCTATGCCCTCAATCATCCTGTAAATACCATCACACTGCGGACATTGATCTCTATTCCCTCAGGGAATAAGCTGATAAGACTAGCAGAGTTATAATGGATTCGACCACGCTATTACATTGTGTAAAACACGAGGGAAACGTGAGTAATCTGCTTACCTTTGAATATTTCCATCATATTGTTCTTATCATCTTGTTTCACTTGGAGGGCTACTGTAAGGACAATGGAGAGATTATTTAAGACAATCCCCGCCATTCCCCGCGGTATTCCCTCTAGAAATATGGATTTATGCCCGCAGTGTCACACGCTACAAACATGAGGTTTCGTATGGCATCCACAGACAGTGAGTATCAATCGAGTATCGCTGTTGACATCATCGTTTCCTTGCCGCATTGATAACATAGAAACAGCTCTGATTCTCTTCCTTGTTAGGTCTTAGTGCAAAGCTTAAGAGGAACTGTGCGAAAGCACCTGTCATGACTCATGACTCGGAATGTTGTTCGCCTAGCAGTGAGGCCTAGGGATGAACAGAACATTAACGGACGCTCAAGTGAGAGCATTCCTTCCTCGTCTAGTTATCATGTTCATGACGAAGTTGATTGAAGTTCGTGTCCACGACGCTGCAGATTCTGGTGGTTTCTATGAGCCCGTGTTCATCCCCCAAGATGATCGCTTCCGAAAGGCTGTAGCTGCAGATCATATCCTCGAAAAGCAGCTCTTAAGGGACCTACCATGGAACCGCAAGAGATGTCTACTCATCTTTCACCATTCTCTCGCTACCCATGGACGCGACGACAACTTCCGATAGTAGTCCGCCCATAGTATCAACTCTGTACTGGTCATCCGACTCGTACATTCAACAATCACAGGAAGACGTTACTCTAAATCTGGATCCCGGAATCACTACCCTCGTTGTTGTAGAACCAGTCTACTTGTCCGTCACTATCATTATTTCTGAGTCTTCGGCTCTTGCTGCTGCGTCAAACTCAGTGGAAGAGTTCACAGCGGCTGGTTCATCTGTACCTTCTCCTACAGCATATTACGTTGCAACAGTGACGTCCACTTCGGTGAGTCCATCGAATTTTGGTTCATGGTCAGAATTAATAACGTATGCGCACTTGCGATCTAAAGTTGGCGAGCTCTGCTTCACAACAATCTGAACCAAGCTTGCCCACCGTCGTGGCCCAGTCTCCAATTCACTCAATGATACCTCCATCATCAATGTCCAATCTCAATGTCCAGACCTCGAGCTGTGTGACGTCCATTATAGCCGCAGGCACTACGACTTCGATTGACAATGACCCTGCATTTACCGCCACTTTCGTATCGCCAATCACGAGTCCAGAGCTCGTTTGTGTGATACCGTATACTCTTCTCGCAGAAACCAGTGCTTACAGTACTGCTGCACCGACGCCGTCGAACAGTCAAGCATTCGAACTCTCTGGTACACACCAAACATCTAACACGCTCACTATCGTCCTGGGTACACTAAGTGCCGTCCTCTTCGTCGTCATACTTGTGCTTGGTGTGCTGATACGCCGCAGGTCGGCACTCAAAAGTGAGTCACACCTTCTGATCATATGTTGCTTGCCTTATAGCTTAATGTCACGCCGCTGCTTCTTGCTGGTGTCGTGTCCTCTTCTGCTAGAATCGTCGATAGTTCCCTACGCGACCTCCTACGGAGACTTGAAGAATGGCGGCGGCGCCGGATCCCACAGCGAACAGCCATTTAGGTCAATCGCAATAGATTCATTTAGACGTCTCGCCGACCCGCCGAATATGTCGCGCTTCCGCGAGAACTTCACTGTCGGTAGCGAGGCGGAGATCGGTTGTAGTGACCAAGTCACTATAGGGAACCCCCATTTTGCGCCCTCTCACTCTTCGTCTTTACAACCTCCGCCTTCTTACGTATCCCGATCTCCTATTCCTTCACCTTCGGCCACTAGCCGCGCTCGCTCCGCTCACCGGCCGCCTCCGTCGTTTACATCGTGGCGTCGCCAAGAGAAGGACAGTGCAGCGTGTCCTGGGAATGATGCTGCGCCGTACATTCAAGGCCAGAGTAGACTCGATAGGCAGGACTACGATCCTATGTATAGGATGTCAGACTCTAATGCGTCAACGCTGCCACCTCCTTACGAAGGCTGATGTCTTCAACGTGGCGGAAACTACAGAATGGTCCCCAAGCGTGACTTATAGCTGGTCATGGTACAAGGAGACTTGAGACAATATGTATTGCGCTTGGCCTCAGGCATGGTTTTGCGTTCCTCCGTAGAAAGGGAAGGGAAAGGAGAGTGAAAAAAGCTGTAGGAGTCGCAAGTGGCTAGTGCATCGTGGTACGCGGGCTCTCATCGAGACTAAGATTATTCTAAACATCATAGTCGGCTATATGCGCTATCCTATACGTTAGGCCTGCCTCGCATCATATCCCTCATTGAGATATATGTGATCTGAACGCTATGGATGTATTGATATCGACGAGGATGGACGGTGAGTAAGCACAACGCTTAAAGGCGTATTCTATCCATCTTCGAGGGCAGCCTCTCTTCGGTTTCCAAGTAAGGCTGCTTCCACAATCCGATCTTGTTCCACACAAGCACAGCAACGCGACGGAGATATCGGTGAGTTCCTCAGGTGACAGGCGGAAGCAGCACAGCTTACTGATGACGAGCAAGCTGACTCCTTGTGGGTATTGACTATTGAACCACGGAGTTCGACAGCTCGGAGGAAAGCAGTAACGGCGAGAAGTACCAGGAACTTAGCAAGACAAGCTAGCCCCCATAGAAATATTCAATGCATGATTAGCCGGAATACAACAAATCGAGATAAAGACAGGCAGCCGGTGATGAACTTGTGATCAAACTCACAGACACAGGAATCTTGACGAACCTGTCCGATGACAGGTAGGCCCATCCATCTGTCACAGCGAATCTGACCGTCGTGAGCTATAGTGGTTGACGGCCGCGATCCTCACTCGGCATTTGTGGACACTGCACAGTATTTGAAGACTACGTGCGAGGAGCTTGAACGTGCCGCCCATGGGTACTGGAGTCTAGGCCTCTATATGAGCGGGTACGCCTTGGCTGGTCCAATCTATGTCTGAGTGAGTCTATATAGATCTTTCGAAACCGACTGGGACTGACCACGTACAGGCTTCGGGAAGCTCCTACCATTGCGAAGCGGTCCAGTGAAGAAGTGCGGCGCCATGCGGAGACAAGACACCAACATGAGAAACAAACGTCAAATGCCTTCACCGTACGCTCGACCGGAGTGATAGTGAGCCCGTAGCATGAGTCGCGTTTGCACATTACTAAACCACGCCACTAACAGGGACCTACTCAATTCCACATACTATCTACCCAGCTGCCTAGGCTCCCTTCGACTCCGACTTTTGTACCTCAGGTTCCTTCAGGATGCACCTTCGGTATGATGTTCCCGGGCGTCACAGCCGCAAGCCAAGTCTTCGTAGACACCTTTCCGACACCCCAATTCGCGATGATATGCGCAATGCCCGCGAATCTGATATCTCAAGGCGCGCAAAGACCGTCTAAGGCACCAGTCGTTGCTGTCGGTGTCCTGAGCGGCATAGTGTGCGCCCTCTTTGTCGCGCTTGGAGTCTTACTGTGGAAGAGGCGCCGTCAGAATAAGTCAAGTAAGTCTGGGTGGCTTTACGAGTGTATTGTCGATGAGCCGGGACTCACAGGCGTTTCAGACGTAGCAATGTATGGCGTAGAAGTCAAGACATCGCGGAGTGATCTGGAATCCGGCGCTGGTGCCGAATCTCGAGGTGAACGCGACCTTGAGTCGAGAAGAGACTCGGAAGACAGATCTCGCGCAACAGCAAATACGGGTAGGGACCTTGGTACGACGGTGGCATTAGGATTGATGAGACGCACCGGCACGGACGACACTCAAAGTGGCCGGAGGACTGCAGAAACAAGACCTTCGGCAGCATCTCAACGTCTTCCACTACCCTTACTGCCACCGCTTCCACCTGCCTCACCTAATCTCCTCCCTCGACCTGCACAGAGTCCTTCATCGCCACCACTACCCTCATTACCACCATCATCACCTTCGAGACAACCTTCGGGTTTACCCCCCAGTCCACATCCCCGACGGTCTATACGCCCTCACCGTGACTTCACCACGCCACCGCCGCCTGCGTTCCGTCGCAGACAAGACACAGACGGAGGGATCCGCCTTGCAGGAGATCCCTCCACTTTCAGGATCAACTTGAGAAGGATGAACAGCGCGCAGAGTAGTGGTAACATAAGTAGAAGATCAGACTCAACTGCATCTACATTACCGCCAGCATACGATGTTCGGAGGTACATCAGGCTGTAGACCGCGGAGGATGTCTGGAAATAATGGGCTTGTAAAAGCGTGTTCACATGTAAACAGCTTCACAATCGTCGTGTGTTAGAACATGCACAATCTTCGGTATACAATAAGCTGTTGACAGAGATGATTTTCGTTGGTCGTTGCGACTCACGAGCAAGCGCTGTCTAAGCGCTATAGAAATGAATTCGGAAGATGCCGAATTTGATCAACGATCTCAGATTTGAATTCTACCAACCTTCGCTTTGGCGCCTGGGCGCCCCTTGTTTCATCGGGCATGTCCAGCTGGAAGGTGACTTTTCGGGATTGTTGCTGAGAGAATTATTATAGGTTTAAAATGATTATAGAGCTCATGAATATAAATGGACCGAAAGTAGTAGTAGCGATCCACCAGGTACGTCTACTATACGAGAATTAATAAGAAGATATACCTGCAAAACGGCCTTTCCTAGCCTTCGTGTTTCCCTGACATCAGTATATGTACGGATAGATTTGTTTTCCTAACGCTGAAAGTAGGATAATGGCGGGAAGAGAGAAACGGCAGCATGAATTTATCAGATACGTTTAACAGAGAAATAAATTGTAAGTCAGAAACGCTAGATTCGCTGCGATTTTTTCCAATACATATTAACAGTGATATTGTAAAAACAAGTACAGAACTGGCTATGTTGATCCTATCGCTTACATACGCACCGGGGCGGGTTGGAATACTTTGGAGAGCGTCTAGCGGCGAAAATCGAAAATGTGCGTCACGTACGTCTTGTAATTCTTGAGCGATTCACACCAAGAGAGGGCGTTCACGTGGAAATAATATTTGAATAAGTACGTCGCATACAAGAAATGTGATTGACTGGAGGTACGCGACGCACCTATTTATAGCTTCACGGCTAGCCCCTTGCACCCCTGAATTGCTACAGCAGGCTGGCGCTGTTTTGTTCGGGGAATACTCGATACTGGCGCAAAGTGTGGGGTCAGTCTCCTAGTGTCGATGACTACATTCTCGACACAAAGGACGGAAGATTCTGGCCAGTCTCTCGAACTGGCTATACCAGATCAGCTACGCGCGCACTGCAGTCGGTCAGCCTCATGCCTTGTTTGAAATCTATCCTAGAAACCCAATGGTGACATAAATACATAGATGTATATCTAGGCCCTATATAACGAAGCAAAACTATAGCAGTAGTCTCCACTAAAGTAACCCCACATTCTCTGGATCGTCTGTGCAAAGATCAGAGTTTTAGGAGACGAACCGTGTCAGACATACATTCTACGCTTAGTTCTTACATCTGCAGTGCGATGTACGGATGGCCGCGATCTGGGCTTGGGGCCCCAACGTGTGACGAGGTGGCGGCAGTAGCGGGTCGGTGCGCGCCGCTCTTGCCGGCACGGTGTTTACAACACGTAATTAGACCGTCCTGGACTTCCGGTGAATTATCGGGAATCTAAATAGGGACCAACCAGAGGCTCAGAAGGGAGTCACGGAAAGGAGGTCCATATAGGTCCGCGGATATACATTTTGGGTAGTCTTTGGGACCGATCACGAGGGTATTGGCAGCCTACCACAACCTTCATGGCCGGATTTCTGGCAAGCAAGGATAGATCCCCGATTATCCCTTAGGTGCGATTTGTCGAAAGAGGAAGTGTAACCTGAACCGGCAGATATTGTTTGTAAGCAATCTTCTTCCGTGCGTAAATGGACGAACCATAGGCGAGGCGTGCGGCGCCCCATTTCTGATTGCGGGGCCGAGCATCGCGCGACCCGGACCTTCCCCACAGCGTACTCGACCCTCGCGCCGTACCGTGCCTGCCGACAATGTACTGACCTACGCGCCCTGCCCGCTGCACGTACTTTGTCTATGAGTGCCCGATTATTTACCGCATGCCGATGCGCGCACTCGCTCTAGAGATGTCGGGATGGTCAAGAACCAGACGAAAGAAGCAATTTAAGGAACCGCGTTCGTAGCGAACCTTCGACGTGTCCTAGTACTGCGTACCACCAACCATTATCTTGCGAAGATTGCCTAGGATAATCGCGGTTCAAGATGGGCATGTTCTTCAATATATTCACAGCAGTCTTCTGCTCTATAGGTACGTTTGAGTTAGCCTATAGTCCGAGATCAGTTGCTTACAATAATTGACACAGGATCTTTTCTATTCGGGCAAGTCTGATCTTCTTATTCTGCGAAGAAGCTTCTAAACGACAGGACGATCCTTCAATAGTTATGATAGGTCAGTACGAACAATGGACTCGATATGTATAAAGACTCACTGACTCGACAACTAACAGCGGTATCATTGCCTCAGTAATCACATTCCCAGCTCTTAAGAGTTTCATCGGCCCTGCGGACCAATATGATAGTCTATCAGGTGCCATCGTTTCGACGTTCACGGGAGGCAGTTTCTTCGGGTCTATAGTTGCTGGATGGTAAGCCGCAGTCTCTCACTACTACGAGGTCACTCACTCACTGTTCATCGCGCGCAGGGCGAATGATAGACTCGGGAGGAAACGGACAATTCAAGTAAGAATTGCGAGACTTCCCGCTAGTATTCGTGGGTCTGATTGGCATTCCAGCTCGGCGCTCTCATTGCGCTCTGGGGTTGCGCCATGCAATCCGGTGCAAACAACTTCGCATGTATGCTCGTAGGTCGTATCGTCGCTGGATTTGCCATTGGGTGAGTCATCTATCGAACGGCCTGTAAAAGCGATATTGAAGGACTCTTCCCCAGAGTGTTGTCTATGACTGTCCCTATCTACAACGTGAGCCACTTGAATATTGCGACTTATTCTGTGCTGACCGTGATCCATTTTTAGACTGAAATCGCACCTCCAAAAATCCGTGGTTTCATCGTCGGACTCGCGCAGCAAATGATTGGATGCGGCATGATCGTCGCCAATTGGGTCGGCTACGGTGCCCAGTACCTCGACGGTGACAAAGGATGGCGTATGTGCTTGGGTCTCCAGCTGGTCCCTGCCGCGCTCTTGCTTATCGGTATTCAGTTCCTGCCGTTCTCTCCGGTACGTCCTTCCCTACTCTAAGTGGTGCCACAAAGCTTATAGTACGATGTAGCGCTGGCTTCTCGAGCAGGGTAGGGATGAAGAGGCCAGGAAGGTTGTATACTTGCTCTGTGGCACCAAGACGCCCGAGGCGAAGGACGCTGCCGACAGGCAGTTCATCGAGATGTCGGAGGGTATCAAAGCCGAGATGTCAGGTCGCTCGAGGAGGCTGTCTGATCTCTGGGCTACGCGCGGTATGATGAAGAGAACCGGTGTCGCTGTTGGTGTGCAGGTCATGGGTCAGTTCACGGGTATCAACGGTACGTCCCAGAGCAATATCAGATCTCACCGGGACGTATGGTTGACGCATGAGCAGTCATCAACTACTTCGGTCCATCCATGTACAAGGCTCTCGGCCTATCGTCCGGCCAGACACTGCTGGTTCAAGGTATCTACGGCGCTGTCGGGCCCATTGCCAACATCTTGTACGCTTTTGGTCTCACTTGGCATGTTTTCGCGTAATTGACATGCAATTGCAGCTTCATCATCCTGATCCTCGATACCGTCGGTCGGAAGAAACCTCTCATGTTTGGCGCTGGAAGCTTCGTCTGCACATACTCCGTCCTAACCGCCATCGTCGCAAGCTTCCCGCCAGAAGTCAACGGCCAACCAAATCCTAACACCTCCGCGCAGCGAGCCGGTATTGCGATGATCTTCATGACGAGTATTTTCTTCTCTCTGTCGTTTGGGCCGGTATCTTGGGTGCTTGCCTCCGAGGTCTTCCCAACGAAGACAAGAGCTATGGGTACAGCGGTAGCTACTGTAAGTGCCCAATCGTCTGTTCAAGCGTATCAGCTAACACGTTCAATGATAGTGTGCGAACTGGGCGTTCAACGTACTGTTTTCCCAGGTATCCAACACTGCTATTACCAACATCGGCTGGAAGTATTATCTCGTATTCATCTGCTTGAACTTCGTCGACTTCTTGATCATCACGTTCTTCTTCCCCGAGACCAAAGGTATTTGGAGTTGTCACCTTATTCAATCAAGATATTGACCACGCTTACAAAGGAAAAACTCTCGAGCAAATGAGCGAGATCTTCGGCGACCAGCAAGACTTCGTCATACAAGACGACGAGAAGGGAGATAATGAAAAGCATGAGATTGCCGGTACCGTTTCTGCCTAGCTGGGCTTCCTTTGTTTCGTGGGCCGGCGTTGGGCTGTCGACGTCAAATCAGCTGGCGTATGTATGCTAATGATCATATTACGCACTATAGTAAAATAACGAAGATCACAAGTTACTGGTTACATGTAATACACTTGTACTGTTTAGCAGTATACCTTTCTCGAGGTCCTCCAGGGTCGAGAGTATACATACGCTTTCACTTCCAGTTTTGTGAAGCGAATTGGCTGACAAGCTAGTTGGATGGCTTCCGACTCGAAGTTGCGCCAGGTGGATCCCTATGGGCCTATTGGCGAGATCGAGGTACGAGATCATCAAAAGCCTTTTAAACCCAAGTTCTCAGAGTCAGGCAAGACTATTGATTGCCAAGAAGCTTCAGCTCGAGCTCCTGGATATGGAGTGAGTGAGCGTGCGTTGCGAGAGGTGTTGAAGCCGAGCTCAGGTTTGGTCCCGGGCTGCCGGAGTAGCGCCACGTGGGGCATCCAGATTTGGAATCCACACAGCATGGCTCTAGCGCCCAACGTCGCATCCTCATTCCGTTCCACATTCCGTCTTCGCTGCATGAACGTTTGAACCCTCCCATGTGTTCCCACAAGTACTCGACAGCCATATCTCAGTCGATGAATACTCACTTACAACACCACTGATATGCGCGGTGCGTCATTTTTCGCTTGCCATCTCACACTTGCTCAAGTCACTGCTTGTGATTAACTAACTTCTTCAAACTCAGCGAGGCGGGAATGCACTGCCACGCGAGAACGTCCATGCTTTGGGAACACAGCAAAGGATCCTCGTCTCTAATACAGAGAGGCTACGTTGCTATGCCTCTGCATCCCGTACGCTGTCGGCTTAGTTCTTACTCCGAGTGAGGTCGAGGAAAGGGTGAGTACAGTCATTTCTGTGTATGCTGTGACTTAACTGACAAGGACGTGTTCTCAAGCTAACTCGAAATCTAACCTCATGTGGATGAAGAACCGAACGAAATTTCCATCTTCCCTGTTTCCGACTTGATAGTCCATCTATCGCATAGACTAGTGGCGGTTCCTCGTGAAGCTTGCGCTTCCTATTTCTTAGACCCTCGGCTGGTTCTCGCGCTCCACTCGAACTCAACTGGGCTGTACTATAGCTATGCAAGACCTCAGAAGAACCCCTTCTTCATTTCCATCTTGCACCTGATTGACGGAAAAGCGGCGCCGAGCAAAGCTTCGGTCGAATAAGGCGCCTTCTTTAGCAGTAGACGTAGCTTGGAACGCAGCTCAGGTTGAACCTTCGGACTTAGGCCTCGAAAATACCGTATGTGAGTTTCCGCCTATCAATGCTGTTCTTCCGAGACTCTGTCCTGATTTCTACATATGCCAGCCATTATGATGCGTTGACGGTTGCCTAGGAGGTGTTATTCCTATGCGCATTTTTGTACCTGAGGATCGCCTGCATGGCCACCGAGCTTTCTTCATGATATAAAAGCTCTCATGGCGAACGACGTCAAACCAGCTTCGACAGCAGTGGGCCGGGCCCGAAGTATCATTCTCTTTAATTCTTAACCGCCCTCTTCTCATTTTTGCTGGTCATACTTTTTTAATCTTCGACATCAATGCCTGCCCTCCCCATTCGCTCTTCATTCACGAACACCGACACACTCATGATTGTACCATTCGCGGCTCAGCCGGCTTCACTCGCTGCTCGATGTGACGACGACCAAACACAATCTCAGTCTCAAAACCAGGCCCCCGCCTCGCAACAGCAGGTACAGTGGCAGGGTCAACCTACCGTACTGGCACCCGCCCAAGCCCAGAAGCAGGCGCAGTCCCAAGGTCAGGGTCAAGCGCCAGCCGCTCCGGCTCAGAGCCAGACGCAGGCGCAGGACCAAGACCAGGCTCAGGGTGCGGGTCAAGACCAAACGCAGGAGCAAACACAGGGTCAGAGTCAGGAGTTGGGCGGCGCGGCGCCTGCCGATCAGACCCAGTCGCAGACTCAGGGATCGGCGGTGCCTAACGCCAAGGTCGATGAGGCGCAATGGCCGGGCGATGCCCCGCAAGCGCAGACTCAGACACAGGACCAAACCCAGGGTCAGTCTCCCCAAGCACAGACGCAGACACAGAGCCAGGCGCAGGGCCAAGCTCCCCAGGCACAAACACAGACGCAGAACCAAGCGCAGGGACAGGGCCCTCAAGCGCAGTCCCAGTCTCAGCAACAGGCCCAAGGTCCCTCGTCCAACCCGACTCAGACGCAGACACAGGCTCAGCAGCAGGCACCGGCATCGTGGCAGGAGCAGCCGCAGTCTCAGCCGCAAGCCCAGACTCAGGCGCAGGATCAAGCGCAGAGCGCACCTCAGTCGGGTTCGCAGTGGCAGCCGCAGGTCCTGACCGAACCTTCCCAGGCGCAGACACAGACGCAGGATCAGGATGAGGGCCCCGCGCAAGGTCAGACGCAGACGCAGACACAGGATCAGGCGCAGGGAGAACCCCAGGGGCAGACGCAGCAGCAGACACAGGCGCAGGGACAACCCCAAGGGCAGACCCAGAGCCAGGCCCAAACACAGGCTCAGCCAGAGGGCTCCGCGGTGGTTCCGTCACAGGCGCAAACCCAGTCTCAGTCGCAGGGTCAGCCTGACGGATCGCCTCAGGCGCAGACCCAAAGCCAGAGCCAGATGCAGGCGCAACCACAGACATCTCAGCCTTCTCTCGCGCAGACACAGACGCAAGATCAAGGCGAGGGTCAGGCGCAAACTCAGAACCAGTCGCAAGCTCAAGCGCAGCCCCAGGCGTCGCAGACTCAAGGGCAGTCGCAGTCGCAGATGCAGGACCAAGGCGTAGTCCCTGCGCAGAGTCAGGCGCAGAACGCCGCTCAGATGCCTCAGCCCTCTCAGGCTCAGACTCAGGCGCAGTCACAGAGCCAGGGACAAGGACCGGCGCAAAGTCAAGCGCAGATGCAGTCGCAAGCCGATCCACAGGCTTCGCAGCCCTCGCAGGCTCAGACTCAATCTCAGTCGCAGGACCAAGCACAAGGGCCGTCCCAAGATCAGGCGCAGACGCAATCGCAGTCACAGGCGCAACCTCAGGCGTCCGCATTGTCTCCTGTACGCGTGGCGGATCAAGCGCAGACTCAAGATCAGGCACAGGGCGGGGGTCAGGATCAGACGCAGACGCAGTCTCAATCTCAATGGCAGCCACAGTCCCAAGCGTCATCTCCTTCGCAAGCCCAGGTTCAGTCGCAGACGCAGAACAACGGGCAGGGTCAGCAGCAAGCGCAGGATCAGAGCCAAGGGCAGGGGCAGAACCAGACGCAGGCGCAGGGTCAGACACAGCAGTGGGGTCAATTGCAGCAGCAGGACCAAGCGCAGGGTAGCACTGCAGCCCCATCCCCATATCCGTCCCCGTCCCTGCCTCCATCGCCGTGGTCCCCACCTAAGATGTTTAACGCGGTGTTACAGGGACAGATGCAGACGCAGACGCAATCACAATCACAGGATCAAGGCCAAGACCAGGATCAGTCTCAAACGCAGTCTCAGGGCCAGTCACAGGAGCAAGATCAGTCGCAATCGCAAGTACAAGCGCGATCACAGACTCAACTTCCCCTCCAGGTCCAGTCGTTCACGCAAACCCAGATGACATTGCCATCGACGACCACCGCCGTACACGGACGATCAGCTGGCAACGAAAACGTTGTAGTACCAGTGCTGGCCGCCGTGACGTCCGTGATACTCGTGGTACTTATCGTCATTGCGGTATTGCGATGGAGAGTACGCAGAAGACGTGCTGCTCGTTCCCACATAGGTAAGCATCCATGCATTACGCCCAAGACATTTCCCTAATATATACCCTAGTCCCTTTTGACAAATCGCGATTTGACATCGAGAAGCACGTCCCCGAGCCAGAACACAACCGCGTTTCCTTCCTCACAAACTGGTTCAATTCTCGTGCTAGTTTATCAAGTACCGGTGCGACAGCTGGCTGGTCTCATCACCCAGAAACTGCCCGTCGTCGCTCCTTTCACCTTGCTCCCGCCCTAGTGCCCATGACGCCTCGGCAGTTGGAGCACATGACGAGGAAATCACCGAAAGGCGACATGTCTAGTCAACCTCGGTCTACTCCGCCTCCCTCATACCGATTTTAAGCGGCAGGTATTGCGGAAATAGGATGTAGAGCACTCCAACAGACATTGAACTCGGACTCGGACATCGGATACTGAATATCGTATTGTTTCGCAATGTAATTTTCGTTCTTGACATTTATTAAGAATTGGCGCAGAGCATCAATGTTCTTGATGCGAAAGAATCCTCTATTCGGTCTTTGTAGGCCTGAACATAAGCGGAGCAATTCATGTCATGATACTATTTGGGAAGGATAGTGGCTTGCGGAAAAAACAGATGTAAATAACGCCACGCGACATGGCGGACTGAGGTTTTTGTAAGTTTGGCTTCCAGCGTTTTCTGCACGTTCCTCCTGAAGGTGAACAACCCTCACGCTAAAGCTGCGGGGTTCCCATTGTATACAACTTACCGCATTTTGACTACGTACGAACTTCTCGGCCTAGCAACAATCAGACAAGCACACTTGTTCTAGAGTTCATCTTTAGATTGCTGATTTGGACAAGTTTTCGGTATGTTTCCCGGTCCCTCAACCACTCTTGAGCTGAAGTCACATAGTTATCGCGCAGAGGACATGCTCTCAGTCATCCATGCCTATAATCACGACGATCGAGCGTTGTGGACGCCAGCTGACTCCTCCAGCACGTTCATCGAGAATCCCCTCATGTATCGCGGATCCATCTGATGTGTTGGCTGCCTGTCGAAATGGGATGTCCAACATGATAGTATCTTGACGTCGAAGCTCATAAGTCAGTGTTTATCTCACGATCACTGGGAACTGAGCTGAAATACTCCCGTAGAATACGTTTTACGACAAACAGTAACACAGGGTACTCTCCAGCCTGTCATGATCACCTTCCATTCCCACCCCGCTGTTAACATAAAGTGCTCCGGGGAACAAATCTCAGCTGTTTCATGCCCCACCTTCGCCCCCCCGCGAGTTTGTCTACTCCTTTAGCTGAGCGTAGTGAGTATTATGTGCCTTACATCCTGGTCGAAAGTTGACACGACTCCACCCTCAGTTCGATGCGTCTCTATGTCACACTCTTTTGAACTTAGAGATGATTTGGATTCAGTTATTTTGTCAAGTTCGGTACGCTCCTTTGAAGCTTGCACGTTCCCTGACTCAACAGTCTTCAGGAGCTCATTCATCTCCACAAGACGGCTGCAGGAGTTCCTTCATCATTAACAGGAACTTCGAGCACTTTCTCACAAACGACTTCTGATACTCTACTCGAGAGCAATACAGCAGTCTCGGCGACCAACTCGTCCTTCAGCACCGTGTTATCGACCACTTCGTTGGGAAATTCCAGTGCTTCTTCCTCCATACGGACATTTTCGACGCAACATATCATCGATCCAGTCTTGACAACAACATGGACGGAAGTACAGATTACTTCTAGTGTAGTACTAGTCCCAAGCTCGTCGCCGGTGAGCAACCCAAGTACTACTCAGACGACTTTATGGACAACCGAGACCATCAACGCAACTCTTACCATCGCTCCATCGAATCCATCGAGCATATTTCCGAGCGTATCAAGCGCTAGTGTCAGCTCTGTTCCCTCCACAATCTTGTCGGCCGTGCCTGTTACATTCACGACAATTTTATCAGTTCCTCCTTCGTCCAGTCCGTCTAGCGACAGCGCCACAGTGAAGCATATCAGCAAGCGTGAGACGGTAGTAGCTGCGACCGTAGGGCCAATTCTTTGTATAGGTCTCTTCATTCTTGTGGCTGTCATCTTGAGATGGAGGCAACGCCGAAAGAATAATCAGTTCTCATCTCTTGGTACGATGCATTCTTTCTAGGATCCTGACATATGTATTTACGTTCCAATTTCCAACAGAATACAGCCAAGGATTTAGTGGAAACTCACATGATCGCTTTATGGGCGATGGCACTCTCACAGAGCCCGAGCTGCCTGTGAATGATACCGCCATGTCTCAGAGCGGTTTGTCTTCACAGGTTGACTTACGGTGGTCTCACCAATCTCACATATATCGAAACATCTCGTATGCTGGAGAAGCCCGTAACGAAAACCATGTTGCCATATATCCTAATCCTGTAGAGCCGATCACCACGCAGCCCAGTTGTCCTGGTGATCAAGGTCATCCGACGTCCTGTACGCAAGACATGATTCTCTCTCAGGATGCCGTGACAGGCTATCGCAATCGCGCTGAAGATGGTGGGGTAAGCCTTGTAGGAGGGCCTGCGGGCTCTGCAGAGCCAACGAGCTTTCGGAGAGCCTCTGTCTCTTTGATCTCGGACTCAAAATCACAGACATCTACGCTCCCTCCCGCTTATGACTCAGTTGGATCCGCAGCCCAGCGGTGATACGTAGTCGTATTTAGACATGCGCTACAATGTGAGGCGTGGTCTCCTTACTGTCGGCGAACGGGTCACGGACCAAGAGCTCTTTGCGTGTAGACTACGGACCATTATTGCAGGGCCCGCATGTTGTTTTCTCCGATTTATTGTAAAGAAGACCGAAACCGAGTCTAAGTCTGATGCGCCGTACCAGAGTGTCATCGATCTGTACTCCCTGCAACGTCCTGGGTCCTACCGTGATCGCACCCTCAAACAGGAAAACCCGGAACTCCGGAAATAAACAAGCGTAAACATCATTTACCCCGGAATCTTGCGGTCGCGCCGACCGAGCGCTGTTGCACCTTGGTATTGAACCACAATCATCTGTTATACTCACCGAGAAGGACTGTATGTTCACGTCAGCAGCAGGATTTGCCCCCGAAGAGATATGAAAGATCTCCGCGATCCCCTATCGAATACTCCGAAAGAACTGCCCGCTCCCGCGTACTGATGGTCGTCGCATCGTAGTTCTCCGGGCATTCAAATGTGATCATTCGAAAGGTAGATGTCATGAATCGTGTGGAAAGAAGAGGCTAGTCTTGATCGTGTTGCCATCCTCATTCGACCGATGGTTCCACGGCTTACGACCAGGGCGCAATCTCAGTGAGCATGTCGGTCTATTATACAGGTTTCTGTGCTGACAACGGATCGATATCATTCACAGCAACAGCTCCTTCACCTCCCATGCTGCCATTATTGTCATGCGGTCGGCAGAGTGTGCCCTGATATAAAGTCCCAAGATCATGGCGCAGCTTGTCGAGCATATCATACATGACTGCCCTTTGCTGAGGACCCCGCTTTTATGAGACGTGGTCTCGGAAGAATCTCTCATTCTATCACGACGTCCCCTAGATCCATGAAGAAACATTTCTGTGAAGCATGTCCTGTTGCTCGCGATTTTGATCCTTCACGCGACGGCTCGTCAGACAGCGAAGATCGCTTCGGTTCAAGCTCACCTAATTTCGGGAAAAACCGTCCATTCGTGCGCATCCCGTATTATTTCACGTGCGAGCTCGCTGACATCGTTAGAATAGCACAATGATCCGTCAAATAGGGACCAGAAGTTTTCTATAGCTAAACATCCGGATCGAAGGTCCTCAACAACTGATACCACATCTACCACACCCACTCGTCCAACTGAGTCTCTGTCTACGTCCGCTGATTCTAGCACGGTTATGGATTCAGTAATGCTGTCTTCCTCGTTCTCAGCTTTCGCTAACACTGTCGACCCCTCTGCGGCGTCTCAACGTCCCACTCTCCCGGACTCGACCCCCTTCGTCTCATCTACCGTTTCGACATTCACGAGCTCTTCCTCTGTAGCTTTCGATAGCATGGCTGTCATGCCATCCAACACCCCCTTCCGTCCCGAAACAGGAACGTCCTCTGCATCCAGACGAACGGTCGCTATAGTTGTTGCTTCCGTAGCAACTGGTGTTATCCTGCTTGCAGCCTGCATTGCTATTGCTTGGAGACGGCGTCGTCGTAAGGCCAGGAAGAATCTAGCCTTAGGTGAGTCCACACGTTGTCACATAAAGACGCGAGCGATACACTCATTAACTCGTTTGAAGATCCCTTCATAAACTTGGAGGCTCCTCGATCTCATCCGAACCCCGAAATGGAAAGCGCACGTCGCATACGCAAAGCCAGGCTTGATCGTGATGTGCTCAGGCGAGGCATTCGTGTGAGCACTGTCGCCCGAAGCGACACAGCAAGCACAAATGGCTCACAGTCTTCACGGAGTTCATTCTCAGTGTCTTCCCAAGTACACGGCGCGTTTTCCCGTCATGGAGTTGATGGCGAAGTGCAGCCAACAAGGAATCTGCGCCATCTACTCAGTTTAGACAACGTTATCGTCACGGGCTCTCATCTATCCACCCTTCCTCCGCCGTATGCTCAGTCTACGTTTACGGACAGAGATACAAGATAGTGATGCATTACGATCTATCGCGGTATAACTCTGGTGTCTATCATTTGCTCTTAAATCATTGACTCACGTGAAAACTACCTCAATTAGGACACTATTCTGGTAGGTCATTATATCACCTAAAATAGTCTATTCACTGACTGAAGACCTACAGTAAATTCGTTTGTTTACGAGCCCTCGTACTTAGTGATGTTTGAGACGAGCTAGTCAGGCTCTTAAGGACTACCATCGACGGCCATTTATCGTTAAATTCGCATTTTCACATCCAGACATAGGATTAAATACGGATATTTGTATTATTGGAAGAGTAGAGTTGTATCGGTATGAGAACTCCGTATATCAAAATCAGATTGTGGTACTGACATCCCGATGACAATATCTACGCCGTCGCTGTTATCATCGCTTCTCTTGTCCGGATGCCCACATACATCATGTATTGTGGACAGCTGCTAGTTTTCAGTGGCTGTGTGGACGACAACGAGTATCCAGCAAGGTAGGCTAACAGCGTTCCGTAGGATACTAAAATGAATATCAGAACTCCTGTTCTTGACTTGACCCGCACTGTCTAGCCCAAATTCACGCAGAATCAGACGTTATACACCTTCAGAAGACATCATCGCAGGCGAGATACCGAGCTTATTCTTGTAAGTACTGGTTATTTTATTGGGTGCGCAACTTAAGATTGTTTCCGTAGTGAAATATACAATTTGGGATGGCAGCTACAGCTGGAGTAGCATCCCCTCATACGAGGCGAAAGCTGATCATAGCCATCACAGTATTATCCATACTATTAGCATTAGTCCTGACCGCGGCATGCACTGCTCTAATAATGAGGTGCATGCGCCGTCGGAGGTTGCATGCGGTAGTTCTTGACGGTTGGTTATCCAACTGCGTATGCCCTAAGAGTATATTTACTGACATTGTGATGATATCTGGCAGGTATTTTGATACATGAACCGAGGAAGGAGATACCCTATACAAGCTCGACCGTGATGGGTGACTATGCTGCAGAGAATGAGACGGAGAATCACAGGGGTCTAAGTCGACCTATGAGTATGAGCTCGACCATGGTATCGGTGTATGCACCTTCCTCGGCGCAAAAGTCCTGTGAACGTCACCAGAGGTTTAATCCTAGTAGTCCACTTTGTGTCAAAGCCAAATTGACACGAATGACATCGGACACAAGACGACCTACATTATGGCTCTCCTTCCGCGCCCACCGCGGCCATTTGCTCTGCCATCTTTGGCGCTATTTTGAAGGTGACGGGGGTCTCTGAGTAATATCGCGTGAATCTGAGATCAGAAAGACTGCCACGCTTGCGTGTCTGTCTCTGGGTCGTTATTAAATTTTGCTCGACGACGATCACCTTAACACCAACGAAGATCTCTAAGTACTGCATGACGGCGGGATTCTAGCGCAAATCTCATATGAGAGTGCGCACCTACAAACCGGCATACCCGACCGGCGGAAGGAAACCGCGGCAAGTCTCCGACGATTTTAGATTGACGTCCATGCCAGTCGCAAAGCAAGGTACGGAATCATCTCAAGGACAGGAACAACTAAGTGTTGCCCGTGCTGAGCAATGCTTTAACAGACGATGTCCAAGAGACTGAGACCAACGCGCCGTCAAATCCCGTCATACTCTGTGTACTACGATTATGTGTCTCTCATACACGACAATAATCGTGCAAAGTTGTGCAGTCTCATTCTCGACAATTATCCATCTCCTTGGCACTACGTCGAGGAACCTCACACGGGACGGGCTTAAACGGCCAATCAAATCAAGTTGTTATCAGGTCCATCTCTTCCGCACCAGATCGCATCGCATGCTTACATTAAGTTCATCATATATAGGCACATTCTGTAGCTGTGTCTCACGGAATCAGCGAATAGCCCAATTCTAGCTGGCAGGACCATTCTACTGTTGATGACATGTTCCTGGTCAGTGATCGTTATATTGAATCAATCATCTGTCGATTCATGAGGAATTCATCCTTAGAAACCCCATACATCGAGGTTGCGCCTTTTCCAAATACATTAAGAGTATAGTTGGATGCGGGATTCTTGAGCCCATTTCACGTCGAGGCTCTGGAAGCTAGAGTCTGCCACGCAATATAGGACGTTTCTCTTCGACTGCGTGGAACGCTGGCTTCGTTCTTCTATATATCACCGTGAGTACAGACTCTCTGAAACGATGACTCCTGAAAATTCTGACGCAGCCTGCCAGCATCATTGTCGACTCTCGATGTCGGAGGCAAGTACTTCCGTGACGCTGTCCTCTGACGCCGTGTCGCCCACGGACACCAATGGGTCGTTTCCGTCTCATCAGGAATTCCCTGGGCATAGTCCAGGTCTTCAACGGACGTTGATCATATTGGTGTCAGTCTTGTGCGCAATCGTTCTCGCAATTGCGCTAGCTGTGCTCGTTATTGTGTTGCGGAAGTGGAGACGACGGAAATGGACACACATGGAGGGGTGCAAAGGTAAGTAATTTGAAGCATAATATCACATCAAAAATGGTCACGATTGATATACACACCTGTACAATATAGACACGGTCACACAAGCGGAAGAAGCGAGGACGAGTACTGCCAGTTTACAACCACAGGAAAGCTCCGCAAATGATCAAGACGAAACGGAAGCAGCGACGAGACTCGACCTTTGGCGCACCCCTAGCGTCATAAGCACAAGTATGGCGACAGTGGGTGAGCTACATACATCCCAGACATCGTACACGCTGTCCAGCGACGCCTCCAAGACTTCACCTGTATCTTACGCATCGTTGCGGCGGGAGACATTACGCGGTATGGCGTTGAACAGATCCGTGGTTTCGATCCAGTCATTGCCGGAGTCGTTACCACTGAGCGAGTCAGCCCCTCCACCTTACGAGGCCTCCTAGTATGCCCACTGCCCAAGCGACTCGTTTTTTAAAATCAGTACTCGCGTCGCCGCTTAAGGAACTCAGTAGAATCAAAGTTTCGTACAAGTGTAGTATACAGAATGTACCAGTCGACATATTTCTCACTCTCTGTTTGTCAATTTAAGTGTAAAAACTGGGCTCGCTGTGAGTTTGTGACCATCGAAGTCGTCTTTAGCCGTAGGTGACCGGGGTCCATCTCGTACACCGGCATGCGCCGATGAACGAACCTAGCCAAGCGCTGGTTATATTGACCTCGCACTCCAATTGCTACACCATTCTTTGGTCTCTTCGACAAAGGTGTCCTAGCTGGGACTTGGATACGCTGGTAGAACCCGCAAAAGTAGCAAACAGACAATTCCGCAGTCTTTGCGCCCATTACTCCATCTGCCATGTTTGACGTGATAATTCCGTCCCCCGACAGGCCAGAGTAAGGATATCATGCGGTGTGTGCAGCTAGCAAGTTACGTTCCTTGCCCTCTAATGCTTCTGCCCCCGTTAGATCTTTGTCGGCGCTATGTACTACCGTTCATTTCGTCCGACTCTGACTAGCTATTGATCCTGTTCCTCACCTTGTACTGTTACTGCTACTAATCAAGCCCGTTCTTAGACCCCAATTGTTATACCGCCGCAACAATGACCGTCAAAGAAGACAAAAACTGTCTGCACCATTGCAGTTGCCACACCATTTCCTAGTTTCTCTGCATCGATACACTGAACCTCGAGCGACGTGAGAGGGGCCTGATTGCCACAGGCGACGACATCGCGGGGGAACAGCAGAAGCTTCTATAAGCCGCCCAGCTATTATCGCCATTGCCCTCAGTCCTGGTGCGCTCGCATGCATCCTGGTTTCGTTGTGCGCATGGAGGTGGAAGAACAACCATAGCGCGCAGCTTGAGGGAACGGAACGTAGGTCATTCTACCTATCTGCGCGGGAGCATCTTACTTATCCTTGGCTGGCTACTGTAGATTCGCGATCACCGCTGAGAACGCCCACGAACGAGTCGCTCCACACGAACTATGACGTCGCGGTTCTCCTACACACCAATCCAGATACCTTGAGTATGCGATAGAGGATACAGGTGAGTCGAGCGAGAAGCTGGCAGCAACCGCGGCCAAGTATTGAAACAAGTGGTGCTTACACTGTGAAGCTTAGTACGGCAGTCATCCCTCCGCCATCTCAAGCGCATTCGCCCTCTCGATCGTGGACAGCCTGTTTGAACCCACTTCATCGACATCGTGCCTTGTCACAATTGAAGTTCGTGTCATGTTATTCTGGGAGCCAAGGTTCGAGAAGCGACGTCGTCTTTCGCTGAAACGGATCGTTTCGAAGCCGAGTCCAAAATATTATTCAAAGATGACATGTGCCAACTTGGGTGCGACCGGGATAGGATGGGCTTTGTGGCGTGGGAATAACGGTTTGGCGCGCCGGCGACTCGCGGTAATCGGACCAGAGCTCCGAGTCGCAATCGATCTCTTATGGCGACCTCAACGTCTTACTATTTACACCGCACTCATCATGATCGTGGACTTAGCTCGAATGAACATCTGTTTCGGTCACAAAGCAAGCGTGAGCCAAGGTCGTATGCGCTAGATGCACCTGTCGAGGAAAGAGTCTCGATCTTGAACGTAGTACAGGTGAGCCAGACTGTCATGGTATATTCGTTAACACCCTGCATTTGCGGAATCGAGGCAAGCTGAGCAAAATTTACAGGCCTCAAGGTAGCGCTTGACGTCCCTTGATTGATTCAGAACGGGCTCTCGGTCGCATCTGCACCAAGCACTGATCTGACTCACGGCGCTGTGCGACATTAACATCCGTGACCGGGCCTGACGTTCAAAGTCCTGCATCCTCAAGTCTTTCGATGTTCTCTTGCAGACAGCCCCTCCCGCGCCTTGATGCGTGCACATCGCTCGTATAAGCTCGCATCACCTGCATGCTATGTTCTGTTCACCCATGAGATATTGAAAGCACCGCTAGGAACTCGACCATTGGCGTTGCAGACATGCTTCTGAACAACAGTATCTAAAGCAACTTCGGTTGATCATGGATGACACCGAATTGAAACCCACGCCCCACCAGCCATCCTAGTTTGTGCGTGTCTATTCCTTTCTTTGCCATACTGTCAACATCTAGACAGCCTGTCAGGCTTCATCCCTGGATACCATCGCGTACGCGTCGGAAATACACAAGGTTCGGTCAACTGGGTATAGGATCTCTACCGGTGCTTTCCCAAGTACCGCGGTACGTACACATGTATCGGGTACTAAGTGCGGAAGCTGTACATATGGTGATTGCTTCACACCCCCTTGCTGCGATGAGCTGACATGATGCTTGATTATTGACAGACGTTCTGATAGATGCAATACTTACCGAGCTTTATAACGAGGAGTCTACAGGATCCTAGGAGGAAAGGGACTAGTACCTCCCCCGCTGCCTCCACTGTTACGCAAAGAAGGCCTCACCCTCCGATCTTCTTACCAGACACCGTTCCACCGCCAGCAGCAACTCCTTGTATCGTAGAGAGCTTGACCTTCTGCAGCGCCAATTAGTCAGTAGGATCTCTAAGAGACAGAGACAAGATACAAGCCCCGCCAATGGGTGCCGCCCCCGCCGCTCCATCCTCTCTCCTAGACGCACCTGTCGAAGATATCGCGGTGTTGATACCTGTTCCAGGGAACTCAGGTCTGAGCAATGGTCAGATCGCAGGCATCTCAATCGGGCTATCTGTGCTGCTGATGCTGGTGTCGATCTTGCGGACGGTGTTGCGGCGGCGCTCCCGGAAACGAGCGGGACACAGCAGTGTAGGCGGAGGTGAGTGAGGCGATGACTTGTATATCTGGGAAAGAACTGATGATAACGATTTGTTACAGGCCTGACGGAAAGCAATCAAGATGCGATGAAGCGCTTTCTATCCGCTGACGCTCTCAGGGGGCGTCCTTCAAATGACGAGGACAGTGGGGTTGAGGGCAACGCAGACGCTGCACTTGTCGCTTCGGGAAGCTGCACCACCCTCACGAGCAACCCCACGATAGCTGGCAGGCAGGGTGTCAGCCCGGACGACACACCTTCCTCGACGCATTCAGATCTGCCCTCCGCTCCGCCGATGCCTCCCGTCGCACCCACCCAGACACCTCCGCCAGCGTACCGGACACGGACTCGGGGGCGGCAAAGGCGGGAGGTAGACGGTGGCATACGGGGTTCCTCGCTGCGACGGTCTGGTACCTCGAGTAGCAGAGACTCCGAGACCGCTAGTGTGCACTCACACACGACGCTGCCGCCACCTTACAAGGAGCAGCCTGAGTACCGGGCTCCCATGACCGAGGCATTCTCGCAATCTGGCTAGGCGTACCCCATGGACACTTTGTCGGTAGCCGACGTTGGTGCGAAGCACATATCTATCTAGCAAAGCCAAGAAACGCACAGAGCGGACACGGTCATTACATTGAGATACCTCTTTTTTAAAAAAGAAATAGTATGCATAGCACTTCAGCTCGTAATATTAAAGATTTCGTATCGGATAGAGGATACTGCAGTCTTCATGCACATGGCGTGGGAATATCGTGCTGATGCGCCCTTTGCCGGCAACGGCGATCTCTGAGCGCCCAACACAAAATGTTTTCACCCACCACTACAGTCCGCCTTCACGAGGAGTTTACCACTCACTGCGTGTCCACCTCGGGATTATTTCATCTGTCGCAGCATGCTTGCAAAAATCACGTTACCTGAAATCTGCTGCTCTCACTCTAGATTTCACGACAGAGCCAGTCATCCTGTTTAACTTGTCCCTAAGTTCATCCGGTGCGTATCGCGAAATTGACTGTAATACAGAGGTCTGTCATATCTAATCACTGCGCTACTGCATTGAATTGATGTATGGACAGTGTCTTTGGCAGGCCCGATGGGTACGCGTACAGTACTGTAGTCCCGCACAATAAGGACACGGTTCAAGACGGCGTTTATGATACCATACACTGCCATAGAACTCAGTTCGGTAGAAGATGTAGAGAAGGGTGGGTCTGAGAAAGACAAGGTGGTTACGGGGGAACACAAGAGTCTTGAGCACCCCGAAGACTTCCCAAGCAACCGCACCGCGCTTGTAACAAATGAAATTGCTATAGGGAGCCCAGGCTCAGAGGTACCCTGCCCGAACTCACCCGCTTGCCCAATTCCCATAGCATCCATACCACAGACCTCGGCTGTTCAAAGCCCACCGCCATTATACCGGACACAGCACCGACAATCGATAGATGGTGGGGTGCGCCTCGCAGGCGGGACACTATCGGTTAGCACTTCTAGTAGCTACAATGTCCATGCTGAGAGCGTAGATTCGATCACGACGCTTTCGCCAGGACCGCCACCGTACCGGACGATCTTCTGAGCGCTCGCGGTCTGCTTGAATATATGACCTCAAGAGGCAGTTTCGCAGTACATTACCTAGGATTATCCTTCTGTGCAACAGAGTACATCATAATTGATCTCCAACGCCACACTGAAAACGCGTTGCAAGACATATCGGCTATATGAGCTCGATTTGCTATTCAAAAGTACCATCGACGCCAGCGTGACTTCAATGCACTACTGATGTGAGTTCAGATATTCATACGTGCCGTCTTACTTATGCAAGATACGCATGAAAACTGGACGTGTCTTCGCATTGCAACCCAGCGTTGCACTTGTCCAATCAAGCGTGAGCACTCCAAGCGCATCCGTCATATCAAGTGCGTTGCTAATCCCGACCTCCTGGTTTCGTCCCTTACTGACCAGAATCAGACTTCAAACACCATTCGGCGACCATCGTGGTCGCACCACGTCGCCGCGAGACTCATCAGATACAATAAGTGTTGCGAACATAATTCTCCGAATTAGGCCTCTCAATGACGCGCCACTTACAGAACTGTATGATGAAGATGATAGCGATGCACTTTGAGTGGCTCCTGTTCGACAGATCGCAACGAGCTGATAGATAAAAATGTAAGTTCCAGCCGCCTATAAGAAGCTGTCAATGGGTGAGAGATACTAGAAGACGCTGTGACATCCCCTACAAGACCTTATAAGCTGCCACCATCAACAACACCTTTCTACATCAAGGGTGCAGAAGTGAGTATTATACTCATCATATCAATCTGGGCAATATCCTGACCAGTCTTTTCCCTATTCCGCAGATACGATACCATGGCCGAAGTCGACCCTGTAAGCCATCATATTTTCTATCACCATGTCTCATAATTGGCGTATCGATTTAGATTACAGTCTCTATAACGGTATGTATCTTGCAGGAAACCTGTGATTCGTCTCACTGCACTGACCTCTCGCTTGAGCAAGGACACATTGACCGTTGTCGTTACAGCCACATTCACCGCCGGCTCTCAAACGGTTTTGTCGACCATAACCTCTCTCACCGTGGTCACTTCTGTCAGTTCCGTCTTCATACAAGTAGGGCCGGGTGTTGTCACACAGACAAGTTCGCCGGCAGGATCAGTACCTCGGGTGCTGATATACGAAGTCGCGGGCGGATTAGGCGCGACATGTGCTATTCTATTACTGGCACTGGCCATGCTGTTATGGAGGCGAAGGCGGAGGTTGGCACAAGGACGCCACGTTCCCGGCGGTGTACACGAGAGTGAGTGCGCTATTGTTGAACTAGACCGCTTCCAGATGTTAATATCCCCCGTGGCGTGGTTTTGAAAAGGTTCGGCTTCAGAGAGCACAGATACCGATGCGATAGTACCTCCTGTCTTTGCGAGTGCAGGTGAACGTGCGTGGGCAGAGGACACAGATACGAGCGCACGGGAATGGGCGCATACGGACGACGAGGCGTATGCTGCGGACCATCGCGCATACGCTGCATCCAGCGTCCCAAGCAATCGCGCTACCTTCGCGAGCAGCCAGGCTACCATTGGTGGGCAAGACACAGCTGGTGCCGCCTTCGCTGCGCCGTCCGTTCCGCCGATGTCAGAAATCACATCTAATCGAACCCCGCCGCCCGCAAACCGGACTCGGAGGCTGCGTGGACGTAGGCAGACGACAGACGGCGGGGTGCGACTTGCAGGCCAGGGTCGCTTCCTGCGCCGAGCCAACACCGCAAACAGTTCTGATTCTGGCGCCGCCAGCGTGGACTCGCTCACGACACTCCCGCCGCCCTACCAGTCGGATTACTGAAGAGATGGCGGCGCATGCATTGAGATGATGTCTTTTCGATGGAGGTTGACACGAAGCCGAAGGGAGTCGTACCAAAGAACGCAGCAGACAGAGGACAAATATCCGTGTTGCATGTTGCGCGAGGATTTTGCGGCAGGACCGCTTCAAACGCCATCCAAACGCAGACTACAGGTCGTTTACCTCGGGTCACGCATTTTTCCAAGTTACATTCGACCCAGACGAGCTTGTCAATGATACGCAGGAGCCTTACTTAGTTGGGGGTGATCATGTGTAGGCTAACATATCGACTACTGTAAATACTGCAAAGCCATCATCTATACAAGACGACTCAATATTCAATCGCCTTTCCGTTTGAATATGTTGTTCAAAGGCCCAAAACTACATGCAAGACCATACCCTATTTACCGTAACCATCCTATTAGACGTAGCATTTTCCTATCCTGTCAAAGGGCATCCGCTGGATCCGTAGACTCAACTGAGACAATCATCGCCTGTAGGCGATCCGCCGAAACATGTACCACCTCCGTTAGTTTGAGCTTCCGTAGATCTTCCTCGTCGAGCTAACGTTTTATTAGCGTCTGATAATTGACACAAACTAGAGAATGTAACTTACACAATTCGCGAGGCCCACAAGCCGCCCTACGCTCCTGGCCATGTCTTCGCGCGTGACACTTTGCATGGTTCCTTCGACCATCGAACGGATCTCTATGCGTAGAGACACCGTCTGTAGCTCGGATTCACGAAGGAACTAGTAGATAGAACGGTATCAGTCACTCTGGAGAACAAAGCAAAAAGTGACCCTCACCAAGTAACCCAGCGTCATCTCCGTTGGTGTGTTGTCATCCAAGTCCTTGAATGCCGATTCGCCCGGGGCACAGAGATTGCGGAAGTCATCGCGGCACACGTCATACAGGGAGATACCATCGTTCCCATCGTTGTCCAAAAACAAGACAGGCGAGAGTTGCAGATAGTCCTCCTGGGCATTACTGCGTAGAGTCAGACTCTGCGCTATCTCGGCTTCGAGCAAGAGTATGCCGTCAGGCCCCCGGGTTGCGCTATGAACAGACTCCTGGGAACAGCTGACAATACGCCGGAAGCTTGCGTGGGACTATAGAGCCGTTATGGACGACCACACGCGAAGTATGAGGTGTATACTCACCAATGCTGAGTGAAAACTTGTCCGCCCGGACGAAAATCGCGATGCCAGGGATACTGAGCAATCATCTAGCGACATATCTTCAACGGATATGTTCCGAGCCTGTGGCAGACTGACGGCACTCCAAGAGCTCCCTTGTGACTGAAACCACGCTGTGAGCGACTACACATGTTGCAGAAGAATCATACTCACAGATGCCGAGTTGAGACTGCCTGTCCATCCGGAAGAAGCGAGTGACACCACACTTGCCGAGATATCATGCATTGATGTGTCTTGGAGGTGCAGGGTAGCTGGGTGTGAAACCACCGGCGAGTCCTATATATTATCCTCTTTGTCATTTCCATTGATGGCGAATACAAACGCACTCACAAGTGATTGGACGCGCACGCTAATACGCTGTAGATGAGCTATTTCATTTTCATCGTAATCGAAACGATCGGGAGGATATGCTATGTTTCGACGCCCGTAAGGTGAAGCGGTCTTAGCGTCGAAGGCATATACACTATTATGGGTTCCGTGTACTAGATCTGCATTGCAATACATGCTAGAATCGGCGTACGTGAGAAAACCAGCAGGATCACACCCAGTAGATGTAACATACCATTGAACGAATTTCGCATCCGCGCTAGAACCTTGATTGACACGGCGGCATTTGGGACAATATCCCTCCACATGATCGGTCGCAGCGACATACACGATAGCTGCCATGATTAACGTGACTCCGGGGCGTGCAAAGTCTTGCCAAGTCGCTGGAGCTTCGTTGTTCTCGCCACTTTGTTCATCATCGGCTACACAGCTGTCGCGTAACAAGGTGTAGTCGCCTCGTGTGATGTGTGCGGAACCGGGAACGGCGGAGAAGACAAACAGTAGATGTTGATGAAACATCTATACGCACGGTTTAGCAGGTTCAGATCTCCGACTGTGACGCTACACGCGTGCTAAGACACGAACCTCTTGGGTTAGACAATATTGCATAGGAATGACTAATCGCATATTGAGCGCGTCCAGTAACGTGAGAGACTCTTCCTCGAAATTGCAGTCTCGTAGGAACCTATGAAATACCTCGATGAAGCTCAATAATAAAGATTCGAAAAAAAGAACTCACATATTTGTCGCAAGCAGAAACATGACACCCGAGTTGAATTGCTGCACAGTATACGACAGTTGTCTCATTATTGCTTCTAGTCGAGCTTTGCGGGCCGGTAAGAGCCTCCAGCGTAGCCTTGACACTACATCCTGGGCTCGTTGTCTGGAACTTCTGGATGACGAAGACAGGCTCGTCGACACTTCATAGTGTTTGAGTATCTCCTGCACCTCGGTCACAATCCTCAGAATGGGCTAAGATGTCTCGATAACGTGGGTCGTTATAGCGTCGACCTTGTCCGGATGGCATGCTCGCGACTGGACTAGCAGGTGAATTAGAGACTGTATCAGCGAAACGAAATTATTGAGGTCGTCCACTGCCCTCTGATACTCTGATTGTACATCTCTCCCATCTCTGATGATGTTTATGGCATCATACACCAGCCCTACAGTAGTACAAATATCGCCAAAAGACCCGTAAGCAAATGCCACAGTAGCCATGAAGATACGGAGAGGACGCCCTCGGTGAGGGGCATGGAGGGAGTTGGAAAGAGGAGAGAGCGGGGAGAGCACGATACGCGCACTGGTATAAGCTTTCGAACATAGCCTCAGACGGTGTTGGCCGTGATCAGAAGACAGCGCCACGCGATAGCTCCTTGAACGTGCACAGGCTGGGCAATGTGACCAGGATTCGGAGAACGAAGCCAAACACCTCGTTGCGAGCTGTGCTGCAAGACATACGATACGTCTAAAGCGGCGCGGAGGATGGAAGGCGCGGGTACCGCGAAGGGCGAAGGGCGAAGGGCAACGTGGCGGAAGCGGAAGACAACGTATGCAGTCTTCTGTTTGGGGTCTCTGAGATGAGGCATGTGTACTGAATACCGACTCAAGGCGCCGTTCCACAGCACCCTGATGCCCCAGTGGCTCACGACGTCGAGGATGGCTTAATATCGCCTCGCCGTCCGTCGCCCGTCGCCCAGACCAACCAAAGTGTTTCGCTCGCAGAGTCGATGTGTGCAGATGCACGGTGCCGTAACCCAACGTACTGCACCCGGAGAAGCACGAGTGGGCGTTCACCGAAGACAGGGCCCACATTGGCGTATCTCCGCGTTGTTCGTGAGAGCGAGGCGCGCCGGGGGATGTGTACAATATGGAGCGTTAACACGGCGTTTAGGGAGTGTGGTCGAGCGAGGGCACGAGGCATACAGTGTAGAGCCGGAAGGCGGGGAGGATGGTGCTGAAATAAGTCAACCGTTCGGTACGCCAGGCACAGAGGCAACGCGCGCTTTAGAGTCGAGGACCCACGACGTCAGCACTGGGACTCGGTATAGTATATAGCTGCGTACCTGTTTCGTGACTAGCGCATCCCTTCCAATCCCACTCCGTCTCGTCCGTCACTGGACTACGGACCACAGCCGTAATAGTGTACTGCTCTCTGCAAAACATATAAGCCACACAACCATTCGAGCACGGGAGAGTTGATAGCTGGCGAGGGGCATGCTGGGCATGGCGGGCGAAGGCAAGAGAGCTGAGAATCCAGCTCCGCGGCGGACTGAAGAAATCTGACGCCAGCAGATCGCATGATTGTGGCGTGGGAATTGTACACTCAAATGCCGAACGCCGAACGAAGGATCGCAATGTTCTTGACGACCACCGTCAAGTTTCTCGCCCATTATAATTCATAACTCTCGCCATCCAGGTCGTAATGGTGTATCGTGAAGTTTACCCAACCATCTGCTGATCGCCGTATTGAAGATTGCATCGTCCGACGCGCGTCCCAAAGTCAGTGGTCGTTTTCTGTGAGATGATCGTCTATATGAGGTATACTAGATGGTAAGTCTCGATATCTCACACAATTGAATGCTCAGCAGCACTCTAGTTCCGAGACAATCAAGCCGGAATTATCCGGCCCTTTTTCCCTTGGACCACGGAACGTTTCTCTCGAACCTTGAGAAATTACACGAGCCGAGCATGTATGGACCCCCCGTATTAGGCTTGCATTTCCCTTCAAGTGCCGATCAACGCCGAGACCAAACGTTAAACCGTGCAATGTTGATGATGGTAGTTGTGTACTGTGGATGGTTCCCGGATGTGTGATCGCAACGCACTAGCAAGGAGCCAGGTTACGAGGGGATTGGCCGACTATAAAACATCGTTGATTGGGTGAGGGGACTGAACCTTGCAGCTTAACCTCCGCTTTACGTAGAAGACACGGCTAATTCTCCCGCAAACATTTGCACACCTGGCCTATCTGCGTCCAACTTACACCAGTGAGCATCATGTTAGTAGAATAAATCTGTTTACAATGCGTACCGGTCTGACCGTCGTTTCACAGATACTATATCATGTCTTTGCTCGAGGCTGTGAGTCGATGGCCCTGCTGTCGACGTATTAAAAATTTGATTGATTTTTGATAGACTACGATTTTTACAACAAGTGTCACCCTACTATCACAATTTACTGTGAGCGGATAGGTTTACTATCTACATGATTGCAAGGCATTCTGTCGATGGCATCTGACGGTTTGTGGGTGAACCCAGGGTATACTTTCGCAGACGGTATGTGTTTAGAATCTGAACTACTAAATTAGCGCTGAATCGGCGTTTGAGAAAGGAGTCGTTGATTATTGCTTCTTCTAGTTTTGACAGCAGGGTGTGTGATATTAGTACGACCTGGTACCCATTGAGCGTTAATAAAGTGCTGCTGGATGAGCTAGAGCGCATCTCCAGTCATACATCCGAGTATTCAATCACAGTTCAGTGTAAGCGAATAGCTTAGCCTCTTATCTGTTAGTAATTCTGACACATCGACGCAGGGCATCCTCACGGAGACGGTACGTATTGAAGACTTTATTCATTACGTGTGTTCAGATCTTCACTATTTCCTCGGCTCAACAAGAGCTCGTTAGTTCTCACATCGTTCGCTACTTCTTTGTCCCAGGCTTCTAAAGTTATTACATCCTCTACTTCCTTGGTTGAGCCCGCGACAATCACAACTACAGTCACTGTGCGCGTATCGGTTAATTATTCCGGTTCTCTGTGTCACCAACGTGCGTGCTAACTATTTGGCAGTCTACAAGCACGAGCGCTGGACCAAAATCAGAACATCGTGCGCTGATAAACGGGATCGCCGGCGGTTTGGGAGCCGCGTGTGCGGTCTTGACGCTTGCGGTGGTCCTGCTCATTTGGCGACGGACTCGGCAATCGACGAGGAGGTTGATTCGAGATGTGCGCGACAACGTTCAGGGCGGTGAGTGTCGAGTACCGAATTTAGGCCCTTGTGAATGTGCTGAGACCTGATGCAAATATTTACAGACTCAGAGCCTTCGAGCAGAAGAGAAGGTGCTTCATTGTTCCCTGCATCCGGGAGTGTCATCGATCGCACTTTGGTAGAGGACATCGAGAAGGGTGGATCGGAGCAAGACGAGGCAGTTCCGGACGATCAGGAGAGAATTGAGTACCGTCTCGATGACTCCCCAAGCAATCGCGCCCTGCTTATCGCTGGCAGAGCTGCCATAGAGAGCGCAAGCTCGGACGAACCCCGCTCGAACTCACCCGCTCTCCCAAGTCCCATTCTACCGGTACCACAGACCCCACCTGGACAAATACCGCCGCCTTCGTATCGAATGCAGAACAGACAATCGACAGACGACGGCGTGCGCCTCGAGGGTGGAGGGCTTTCGCTGCGCCGCGTCAACACTGAGAGCAGCGCGGCGAGTATGGACTCGCTCACGACGCTCCCGCCGCCGTATGAAAGCAGCTGCTGACTGAAGGTCGTGATCTTGTTGGGCTATATGCATTTAGGATTATAGTGCCTATATACGATAGGCGTATTCAATGCGATTAAGTGCGGTCTTGAGAAATGCTTTACATGCCCTATTTGCTGAAAGGCTTTCAATCGACGCTGAACAGTCAAACTGAGGCTTACTGAGCGCCAGATTAATGCATGCCGCGCTCTTTATACTGTATTCCGCGAAAAAACATAATCGAATCACAATGCACGTCCTGTGCATAACTCTGGAGTCTGGACGCAAAAGTGTTGGGTCAACGCCAGGTTCCCGAGTAAGCTGATGAGATGAGTGAGTTGAATGATTGTTCAGAAGCATATCTAAGTTTTGAAAAAAACCTCTTGTTCAAATTCTAGTAAAAAACCGTCGCGTAGGAGTCGTTCGCACTGGCAGGACGTTCGGGATCTGCAGCTCAAAGCAGGGAGATCGAATGATTGTGGCGTGGGAATCATGCCTTGATAGGCTTTGTGAGGAGCTCGGCGATTGCCGAGTCGTCTTTTTCTTCACGGCGACCATCGAGTTTCTGGCATATATGACTTCAACCATTCCAGCTCATATAGATGCCTCGCTGAGACTACGCAGACCATATATAACCATGTTCACGCAAGTGGTCTCTTCTCCCGGGCCGGGAAATGGCACGAGATCCTAAGTACCGTCCTGCCTTGCTGGATTCATACCATGTGAGCATCTCTCCGTCCTGCGTCTTCGTGTGCTCTTTTTCCTCAGGGTTTGTTTGTTGATGACATACTGTAGATGACTCACTCAAGTTACACAACGCCTCTTTCAAGATTTACCCTGATTCGTTCTAGGAGCGACGCAGTGCTTCCTGCTCGGATACCGCTGTACCTAAGCATCGCTGCATACCGCTCATCATACCGTGCACAGAAGCTATTTCCACCCCTCCAGGTAAGGCAACGTCTATGTCTTTTTTGATAACTTTGACACTAAAGCTTGCCAGGAGCGAGCCGTACTTGGCTTCCGTCCGATCGCGTGCAGCTTCAGCTTGCTGATGGCGATCATCACTAAAACACAGCAACGCACAGATGCACCACCATTCTCCGCTGTAATGGACGCCTGATCTCGTCCCCAGCCGTTCGGCAGCGCACGGAAGACACCGAGCGGAGATCGAAAAACACAAGACAGAGAAGCGCTGCAGAACGTCTGGTGGCTTTCATTTGAGCGGGTGTAGCGCGGTCGCACGTGATCCGGTTTATCGCGTTCAGCGCCTGCAATTCGAACATGTTTTTTCGCTCGTTCTCTGTCTTTCCTCCCATGTTGTGACCCGGAATTCATGCTTTCACGTGTCTCTTAACTTATGCTATCTATTCGGACCCTCGGTGTAGTTTTATGCACCGCTCATCGAGATAATGAGCTCTAATGAGACCAACAAGCCTGACCGGTTTCAAAGCTTGCTGGCAAGAGCTCGCGAGAACGCGGCAAAGGACCGCGAATACTCATCGCAAGAGACACGCTCCTTGATCTCTCAAGAATTCTCAAGACGAAGAGGAAATGGCTTGGTCCCTTACGAGTGGCAGCTCGATGTTGCGGAAGCACTCTTACTCGGACGCGACTGTCTCGTGCTAGCGGGTACTGGTGCCGGAAAGACTTACCCGTTTGTGTTACCTCTGCTCGCAGACAAGACGGCGAGGAAGAAGGTTATTGTAGTCTCGCCATTGAATGCGCTACAAGAAGACCAGGTAACAAAGACATCTGGATAGTTGTTTGTCAAAATATCTAGATGACTCGCTTTAGGCGGCTCGTTTTCAAGCTATGGGACTTACGGCGACCCCTGTGAACGCGGAGGTATGGTCCGATAAACTACGCGAGGTGCGCAAATATTCTCTGGAAGCATATATGCGGCTCATTTGGGTTTCTTACACTAGGATCTTCTCAATAATCGCTATCAAGTCTTGCTGACGTCGCCTGAGATGTTGCTTGAGCATCGAGGACTTGGCGAAATGATGCGCACTCCGGACTTCACCGGCAATGTCTCGCATATCGTCATTGACGAGGCGCACTGTATAAGCCAATGGGGTACCGACTTTCGAAAAGAATACGGACAACTTGAACGGCTGCGCTCCTTCGTCCCTTTGACTGTTCCGATCCTGGCAACTTCCGCTACAATGACTCCGCAAATACTAGCCGACGTTCAAGTACTGCTCAAATTCTCTGTGGAACGATTATTCTTTTTAAATCTTGGCAACGACCGTCCGAATATCACGCCTATCGTTTGTCTCATGCGCGGAGCGGCGACTGACTTACAGGCTCTCGAATTTCTGCTTGACGAGGCACAGTCTGGTGAAGGATTGCAGTCGACAATCGTATACGTGAACACGCGGAAGCTGGCGCTGCAGTCATATTTACATCTGAGAGCGAAGCTGCCGGCGCATCTACGGGACCAAATCGACTTCATACACGGGCACCGGTCAAAACGCGCGAAGGCGTTTGTGATGGAGCGCTTTCGCGCAGACAAGATCAAGATATTGTGCGCTACAGAGGTGGCGGGCATGGTAAGACTGAATTATAATGTTATATACAGCTAACGAGATTCGCTACAGGGTCTTGATGTCAAGCATGTTGTTCGTGTTGTACAGTTCATGATACCGAAGTCTCTGAGCGAGTGGATACAACATTACGGTCGAGCTGGGCGAGGCGGCCAGCCATCAATTGCCGTCCTTTTGGTAGAACCCTCCGTTTTCAACATCACGAAACAGAAGACCAAGCGTCCGAAAAAAGCTGGGCGCAAGGACGTTGCCTCCCGTAAATTACGCAAACGGAAGCGAACCGGTTCCAAGGAAGTCAAGAAAGAAGACGACGACCTTTGTCAAGACTCACAGACAATCAGCGACGAGGAAAGTGAAAGCAGCGATGACAATGGCCCGCGCAGTGAGCAAGGAGAAGACGAACATGACGAACATGGTTCAGACCACGACGGCGGTGAGAACAGCAACGACGAGGAGAGCGACGATGACGACAATGTTAACGAAGACGAAGACAATGTCTCAAAGTCGGGAAGTGACGGTGTGTCTGATGCTCGAGGCGGCTCAACGTACCAGAAGAAGGTCGAACCCGCAATGCGCAAATGGATCGAAACAACAGAATGCCGCCGAGTTGTTGCGGATGAATATTTCCAAAATCCTCCCCGCTTAGAGCGTAAGTGCGTGTCTGTCGTTTGCACAAAGCTAACATATGATCTTTGACAGCACCGACTGTAGCATGCTGCGACAACTGTGTGTTGCGCAAAGCCGAACAGTTGGATCAAGAGCTTACCAACTCCGAACTTGAGGTATACGGTCTAATAGGCCGCATCGGCTTTTGTGAAACCGACGCGACAGCGGACACCGAGCCTCTTAAGTCCAGACGCAAGCCCAAAGGTTTCGGTGCTCGCAAAGGTGATCGTCTTGAGCAATGTCGTGACTTGCTTCGGGTCTGGCGGCGGCGCTGCTGGAGGCAACACTACGGCGATTGCGCTTGGGGACCTCAAGTTCTCCTCCCCGACAAAATTCTCAATGCGCTTGCGAAGAAAGCGCATCTTCTGACGCTTGCTGATGTCAAAGAAGAGTTACCACAGTGGGACTTTGCTGACGAGCACGGCGATGAGATTCTTATGCGCCTCAAGCCCGTTGACGACGAATGGAGAGCGCAACTACGTCGTATAGAAGATGAGAAAAAGGCGAAGCGACGCAAGATCTCGGAGGAGAACAAAGTCAAGCGTGAGGAACAGCGTCGCCAACAGAAGCTCATTGCTGCTCAAGCCCGCCACCAGGCTCAAGCCCGCCACCAAGCTGCGTCGAGTTCTCGCCTTTCGCAGAACGCTGTCATCGCTTCTCAGCCTCAGTTTATTGCTCCCGTCCAGCCTCAGTTCATCATGTATTCACCGCCGTATCCGGACCATTATTCGAACCATCATCCGAGCCATTATACGGACATGTCTTATGCGCCGCCAGATCTACCACTACTGCCACCGCATCCTGGCTTTCATTCTGCCGTTTCTACTACACCACCCATGCCAATGCCGCTACAACACTTGGAAGCTTATCCGACTGTACCGACCGTGACTGGACCACCGTTATTGTCGCAAGCCGCCTATCATCCTACGTCGTCTCATGTGTTAAAGCTCTGCACGAGTGCATCCGCGGATCAACCCAGATCCGTACCCATGGATCAGGACAGCCAAAAACACCGTACCTAGAGCCGTGGGTTTATTAAGCGCCGGGTTGATCCAGATCCGCAGGTCCCAAACCCGCGGGTTGACAACCCATGGATCACAGGTCATCCGTGGGTAGTACTCACTCAGCTGTTAGCAATAGAGGAAGGATTTCAGACCAATAGTATAGCTATTTTACATCTAATACTCGTCTAATTTGTGGCAACAACATCAAGTTCATCATCTGAGTCCTCGGATTCAAGAGCCGGCATACTTCCGTCTGAGTCGTCGCCCGCACCCTCTGCTACGGCGAGGTTTGACATGAGGCCCTACGATGCTGAGTGTGAATGACATGTATAATGCCCAAATGACAAGCACACGATACCTGCTTATTTTGAGACGTCTCTGTCGAGTTTGATGAAGCACACTCCGTGGTGACGCCGGTCTGCCTCAGTCGCTCTTCGACCTTCAGTAGTAGTTCTGCGGCGCGGGCTCGATCTTCCTGTTCATCTGTCGTCAGCGCAGCGATGTCGGGATTGCACAGTGCGCGCAGGACTGTTATGAGAGAGTCGGCACGTGTTGCCGTGCATCTAAGGAGCAGACGGCGTCGAGAAGCCATTCGCGTCATTTCTGCGTAGCTGACGAGAGCAGCTTTGTCGGTCTGCATGCAATAGATTATGAGCTAGTAGTACTTTCACAAAAGACGATGCTGTGTACGCACCGGACTGTTACTATCCATAAAAACTGCCTGCGTATAACGTCTCCGCTGCGCTGAACGGTACTCTATGTTGTAGAGCGTCTTGGGGAGGTGGACCGCGTATGCTGTGACTCGATGTCTTCCACTGAGAACGAGACGTGCGAGCCAATGTGCCCCTCAATCACGGTAGAACAGTTTGGGGAATGCTAATCTTGTAGTCAATCTCTAATTTCATTAAAAAAGGTACCGGCTCACCGTATAATCCATCATCGAACGTCCAGAGCTGCGAGTCGCGACCGATGACTTGGACTCTTGGCGAGCCGAAGGTCAGCGATGGGTCAAGATTGCGGTGGATCGGAGTTTGAATTGACGCTGAGAAGCTCGACGCTAACTGCGCCGTATTCCACGCACGCCAGGAGTTGGGATGAAATGACAAGAGCGAGCCTACTGCAGGACGAGATGTTGGTACGTAGTGGAGTTCAATAAATGCTTGAACTAATTTAAAAGCTCTATACAACGGCTCGGCGGAAGAATAGCCCGAGCGCCTACATCAAGTTAGGGTTTGTTTGTACCATCCACCGTCTCACTCTCTTACACCCGCAGTATCCCATTGCCCGCACAAATTGTCATTGACGAGTCTCTAGCCTGTCTTTGCAGATAGGTAAGTCGTTCACCTAAAAAAACCCACCGATTGCTGACTCATTTGAGATCTACAGATCCCAGCATGCTCACCACTTCAACATGGCTCAAGGCTCGCATCCCCTGTCGCACCCCTGCCCCCCTACACCATCTCCAACGCGACTATGTCCGGTCGAAAACGGCAGCGCGTACAGTCGCCCTCAGACTCATCGGCCAGCGACGACGATCAAGACGTTCAGATCGTCGATGCGCCGGAAGCGCAGCCTGCCCCTGCAGCGGGCACAGCAACGCACGCTGTTTCCGATAAGGAGCGCCGTAAAGCTGCGTTTGTCGAGGCTTGGGACGCGGACACGAAGAGTCCTGAAGAAGTCTTAGGTGAGTATCGTTCACACTTACACTGTTTAACCCGGACTTACACAGTTGCGCAGCGGCACAGCAAAAGGGCTGGAAAACGTCCGTTTACAAGCACTTTAAGCCGCCGGAGATCGTTAGAGTGGACGGCGACATCAAGTACAAATTTATTTGCAAGAAACATCCGTGAGTTTTACATTTGTTTGAGTTACCTCGATTCGACGCTGATTGGTTGCCACAGGAACGAAGTCATTACGCGCGTTCGCTGGGATAGCTCAACGAGCAACCTGGCGCGACATGCAAAGAAGTGCGATGGGCAAGAAGCACCAGAAACGCAGAAGATCGTAGAATTTGCGCACGGCTCTACGTACTCGAAGGGTCGTATGCGCTTTCTGCTTGCGAAGTGGGTTAGTGTCCGCCGTCGCCCCTATGTCATCATAGAAGACCCCGAGCTCCTCGAAATATTCCGGATGCTGTATGCAAAGGTCGAGGTCCCCCACCCTACCACACTCTCTCGCGACATTCGTGAGATATTCAAGATCTCTCGGGAGCAAGTAGCGTCAACACTCGAGGTAAGAATCTCGTCAATAACGTAAGGTCAAATACTTATAACCTCCTAGAAATACGACGGAAAATTCCACCTCTGTCTGGATGGGTGGACCTCACCCAATGTCATATCGTTTCTCGGCGTCACGGCTCAGCGGGTCGTTGAGAGTAAGTTGGAGAGGTTCATTCTCGACTTTATCAAGTACGTTCTTCGTCTTGCAGCATTGGTCACTACTGACATCAGTACCAGACTTTCGAAAGGGCACAGTGGCGAATACCTTGCCCGCGAGCTTACGAAATGTTTGAAGGAATACCGCATTGATACGAAGGTTAGTCGTAGTTATCATAACACATCATCGTTCTAACCACTGCTTTAGATACTCGGAATCACAGTCGATAATGCCAGCAACAACCTCACACTGGTGCAAGAGCTAGAGCGGCTTCTCGACGGCTCCAACTCAGCGGAGACGAAGGTCGACTGTATCGCACATGTATGGAATTTGGTTGTCAAGGTATGCCATCTCATCCTTGCCGCTCTCACATACTCATCCTCAAGTTATTCTAGTCCATGATCCTGCCTTTCGCAGCCTCGCGTAAAGCAAGCACCACGGCTGACGACAAGAACGAGGACGCGAAGGATACCGAGCTCGCCTTGCTCTTGGACGAGTCCGACTTCGCGGACTTGGACACTGACATCACGTCCACCCCCGAGACTGAAGACGACAACTCGGAGTACGAACTCGACGCTGATTGTGAAGCAGCAGACGAGCGAACTATCGAGGAGATCATGAAGGAGGTGGAGGACGAGACTTCGCTGACCGAGACAGAGAAGCGTACGGCACGTTACGCAGTAACGAAGGTACGTTTCACACAAGTATGGCATGGCTCTCGCTCACACCCTCTCTAGTTGACTGAATTGGCGAAGCGCGTCTTCCATTCCCCGACTATGCGAGAAGACTTGAAGACGTCGTGCCTTAGGATCAAGCTCGAACCGAAAGCCATGTTGCGCTCGGTTGCAACACGTTGGAACTCGCTCGCAGAGGCCATTGCGCGTGCCCTCTACCTTCGACCAGCACTTGAGAAGTTTCTTTCGCTGCCGAAGTATGACAAGCCCGGTAAAACGGGCCTACGGCGCTTCAAGTTGACGACGGAGGAGTGGCAGATATTGTCACAGCTATATCCCTTACTGAAGGTACGTAGCATTTGCTACATGGCATCCTTTGATGAACTCATAGGCTTTCTTCGCTCAGGCCTTCCTTTCGGCTACGCAACGAGTCTCGAAGAGTGCAATCCCCTTACTCCACGAAGTCATTCCTCTCATCGACATCCTTACCGGCCATCTCGAGAACGCAGTCGCGGACAAGTCGCTTCACAGGGCAGTGCGCAACGCAGCCGCTCGCGGTATCCATGTCTTGAACAGATACTATTCGAAAACTGATTTGTCCATCATGTACCGTCTTGCCATGAGTAAGTGTCTTTCTTTCGAGCACCTACATACTGCTTATCACACTATGTAGTCTTTCACCCCAAGTATAAACTCACTTACTTCCGTAACAATGGGTGGAAAGACAAATGGATCAAGACCGCTGAATCATTGCTTCGTGAACATTGGGACCAATACTATCGCCCGGAACAGGCCGGAACAGCCACAGCACCCACGCCATCATCGTCGCAGCCCACAGTTGACGACGACGACCTCTTTGCTGAGGTCGACAACTACGGTATGGAGGATGTGGATGATCCCATCAAGGTATATCTCGAGAGTTCCACGGAGCCGGTGTCAGATCCTATAATGTATTGGACCAGTAGACTCAGTAGCTCGCCTCTCGCCCGTATGGCGCTAGACTTTTTGTCTGCGCCTGCGGCTTCCGTAGATGTAGAGCGTGCGTTCTCCAGCGGGGGTCTTATGGTCTCGAAGAGGAGGCACGCCCTTGCGGACGAGTCCATCCGTGCGGCAACTGTTGTCGCGTCATGGGCCTCCATGGATGGCTTCATTCCGGAAGGTCTCATCATCGAGACCTTCAAGAATAAGAGCCGGAGAGTCAAGCGGACTGACACACCTAATGTGTACATGGAGGATGATAGAGACGGAGATGAGGTCGAGATGATTGACTAGTAGTACTTGATGTAACTTAGCATGCTATTATAACTAAGATTATATACATGATCTTCAATGACTACCTGTGGATCAGTATGAAGTCTGAAACTTGAACCCAGATCTGCAAGGATCCGTGAGAATGAGTCGATCCGGATCCGAGGATCCTAAGACCTATGGGTTTTCTCACGGCTCTACTCATGAGTACTCACAGGTGATCCAGACTCGTGCTGAGCTTTATCATGTGTTGACAAATCCCGCAGCCATGCCGCCGCTTTGCTCTGTGCCGCAATCCGTTAATCAGCCTTCTACATTTCAGCATACTGTGCCTGTATTGCAATGGATGTATGGTATGCCATCGTATCCGTATCCTGGACCCTCTTTGCATCAGAATGGACCTGCATGACTCTAATGTATATTACACAGTGCCAGTACTACTCGAGCTGGAGTTAATATCATCAATTTGCGATGGAGAATCATAGCCGTATGACCAGTCTTCCCGGCTAGATCGCTCCGTAATACGGTTCTCCTGCCATTTCTGAATCGCTTTCTTCAATTTTTCTGGATCGGATCCTTTCGCGATGAAATCCTGAACCTGACACTCCTTACTGACCTGACGCCGCCGATTGTAGACGTGGATACTTGAAGCCGCATAGGAGGCTTGAAGCCGCGCTACATCAACTTCTTTCTCCGGGCTCGTATGTGATTTACCTCTTAGAAAGTGGTTGATCTCTGCTTCAACATGGTCTTTAATCCGACGCATTGCAGGAATCGCGGCGGACACGCGTTTGATATTTTCCCATGACGCATGCGGCCCTTGCATCGCAAATGAACCCTAGTATTACAGTCTCAGGTTTCGGTCTGTGACAATATACACAGTGCACCAACGTACTTTCGTATCCCGTATATTTCGCTCCATTAGACTATCGACAGGTTCAAAATGCTCTGGACGGCCCGTAACATTGACCAACCAGAAATACCGCATGATATATGTTCTATAGGTTCAAAAGTGTTCGTCAAGACATTGAACAAGACAAATCATAAACCAAAACTCTTACGTGAATTCGTCCGTCCATTCTCGCTCCAAACCCTGAATTACTTCCAAGATCTCAGTCACATAATTTGTATGTCCACCACCGACGAAGCGGAACAACAGACGGGGCAAGAGATCCCGCATCCTTCCTACATCTCTGACATGCATTGCTTCGTCAAGCTCCAAAAAGTCGAGAACGTCTCGGTTGAACTGAATCGACCGAATAAAAATGTCATCTTGAATTTTCCGGTCCCGAGCTCGCTCTTTATCTAGAGCGTCGGTGGAAGCGAATTTCTTTAAGACTGTGTCGGCAAGATCAAGTAACTGCTCCGGTGTTTTATCTCGCAATTGCGCAAGATCATCTACCTCCGCAGCGACACACCACGCATCGCGAAAATGGGCTTCAGCAATATGGACTAATGTTTCTTCCATACTCTGATGAAATATTCCTTGAACACCGGGCACCAAAAGCCCTCTGCGGTTCAGAAGATTGATATCGTGGCGCAGGCCCATATCCGCGCTGCTATCACCGAGATATTGCTTGTGAAATGACTGAACTTCCGTTATTTGTGCGTGCAACCAGCCAAAAAACTCCTGGAGCCACTGGTAACGCTCAAAAGCGTTTAAGTCGAATGCATGGAAGACTTTGATACCACGGAATCGCGATGTGGTCAGTTGGTCTCCGATCCACACAAGGACCATCTCCGTGGCAATGCGCTTCTGCTCGTCCAGAGAGTCGAGGTCCAGCTGCCGTAACCATTCCATCATACACCGCTCATTTCCTTCGTAGGAAGCCTCCTCAATATGTACGGTGTCGAGCATATACTGACACGTCGCATGCGCGGAGCCGGTTGGAAGCTGATCACGAGGAGGTGGCGGTGTAAACGCAGTGCTGTCTTTATGTGTGTACGAGTCGAGTGCGAATGGTCCAGAGTCGAGAAGGATGCGCAAGATACGATACACAGCACGGGCACGGATGCGCGGGCTGGCGGCCTTGTCAAGCAAAAGGATATCTTTGAACGTGATGGGGTTCTTTGCGCCCGCTTGAATTTGCGCGTTCAAAGCACGGTTGTTCGGCGGTACAGCCGCGGGGTCCTTGATGACAATGATTGTTGCGGCAGTACCACTATCAAAATGAGTCTGGTTGTTGAGCCGCTGCTCGATCTTCACGAAGCGAATATTGAGGTTGTCATGAGTCCCACCCCAGGGAAATTTCTTAATGTCGGCAAGCATGGATGCGCGGGCCTTCTCGGCTAATGCATCGACGCCGTCGTACACCCACGATTGACTCATGGACATGCCGTATGCATGCATGGTGTCAAACACTTTCGCGGCAGCTCCTGTAGACCTGAGATAGACCGCGTTCATTTTCTGGAGCCTGCAGCGGTGCTGCGAGCGATTATACGAAGCGATTGAGAGCATCATCATAACACGCTGGAAATTTTCACGTAAGCGTGCTTCAATGTCACACAGACAATGAAACTCACCAAGTCTGGATTCTTGATCCTGTTGAGCTTTTCTTGATGAGGGGTGTATGAAGCATGCCGGCAGATCGCCCAGAAAGTGGGAGCCACTGCTTTGACTTCCGGAAGTACTTGGTCAACAACAACCGATAGTACGGTCTCTTCAGAGAATGTACGCTGCGGTGCACTCATGACCGGCGCGAGCGCGCGCATTTCACTGTTGATGGTGCGATGGACCGTCTCGACTGCCCACGTCTGTAGGGCAGCCTTGGCAGCCTTGGTGCGAATACCAGCACTGTGTTTTCGAGGAGGGCGGTGCCAGTTTCGAATGATACTCGGCAGTTCATCACTCCACATGAGTGCCGTCCGAGCATATTGAATTGCCCGGTCTTCTACAGCCTCGGGAAGGTTCCAGGAAATATAATATAACAATGTTGTGATATCAAGCTGCCATTCCTGCGCCATATAATCGATAGCAGCGCGGCAGCGGCGTGCAACCTCTGTCGGAGGCAAGCTGTCCAAGTATTTTCGGAACGCCCTGGTGCGTCCGAGACTTGGGTTGTTCGACTGCGGTTCCGCCGTTGAACTGTTGTCAGGGGCAACCGCATCGTATTCTTCGTCCTCAAAGCGTTCGTCATCCTCCGAATCAAGACCATTGTCAGTAAAAGAAGACATATATTTGTGAGTACCGACGGTAATACAAGCAACGCAGTTCAGAAGACGTGGTGTGCGTGCAGTATGTGGCGGCGAGAAAGTCAACGATCGTGTCACGTGCGACCGCGCTACACCCGCGCGATCGAAATCCACCAGACGTTCTACTGCTGAGCCCTGTCTTGTGTTTTTCGATCTCCGCTCTGATGTACGCTCGGTGTCAGCCGAGCGGGGCTCAGTAGCAGTAGAACGGATGGGAACGAGATCAATGGACGCCTTCCCGTAGGAATCTGAAGCGTTACAGATTACAGATCGGAGCTTGAACTTACATGAATCTACATCTGCAAAATATGGTAGAGCGTCTGCTCCCCCGCAGCCCAGTCGTATAGATTATTCCCAAGTACCAACGGTACTGGGTCTTGGTGTACCCGGAAGCAAAAGACGCCCGTTTCCCATAAAGGGCAATCCGGAGCACCGAAAGTTACAGAAAAGGTAGCTCGGAGCACCGGAAATGCTTCATTTGGCAATTTTGGCCGCCATCATCGGGAAAAACCGGAAGCTGAGTCAGCACCGGCCTATAGAACTCGGACGATCTGCTGTACCAAGTTGGCTCGAACGGTGTACTATTCCAGGCAGCAAAGCAGCATCCTAGGCGTAGTTGGTAGTGATATCAGGAGGGAAAGAGTGTAATAAAAAAGAAAGGTTGAGTTCGCAAAATAAAGTGCTGTGGAGTGCCGATTGGCATGTTGTATGACTTGAACACGATATCCATGTCACTGTGATAAAAGCCCGCGTCGCTGATTTGCTGGACATACCGCGAACATCAGTGGTATGTCATGGACTACGGTACTACGTGATTGTGATTGAAATGTCTTCGTCCAGTCGTGAGTTGGTACTTGGGCTGTCGCCGCGGTAGCGGCGCTACAGGGCTTGTTTACAGACCGAAGCGCTCGTCGCGGAGCTGTAATCCGGTCATTCGACCTTTTCTCAGTGTCCTGGGTATGAGGCGGGCTCAAAATTGTGCTGAAATAATTGGTAGGACTATGTGGGCCATACATGTGATCCAAGTAGCTGCAACATAGATGATTCTGCACGAGAGGAGGCATTGTTCACACAGTGACTGACGTTTCGACTGTTGTGAGTGCCTCTCGTATGAGCGTGACTAGTCAGAACCTCTTGGGAACCTACCACAACAATTATTACTAGTAACGCAACTTGTTCGCACATCTTAATAACTGTTTCTTCCGCTGAACCCTGCATAGTCTCCTCAAATCGACTATTATGGTCATATAAATGATCGTGCAGCTGTTCACCGCGTGATTTTGCTCTGATCAGCCACAGAACACTCATGCTATTACAATAGTAATATTTCAAGTGGTTGAGAAGTCTTTACGTCGCGGTATTGGTGAGCTCGACGTTTGCATCGACTTGCGATGTGCAAGCGCTTGGATGTCGGAGTTCGAATCTCGGTCTGTATTCGTAGATTTTGGTCTGGAAGGGGGGGTACCCCCCCTTTCCAGATTTCACGTCTGTAACAGAGGCCTCAATTTCCGAAGCAGTGGTAAGGGGTACAAGCCGAGAAGCCGGAGAGCGTCAACCTTAATCTAGAGGAAAATCTAGTCTGTAACGCTCTCTAAAGGCCTACGGGAAGGCGTCCA
>SWBT01000329.1:0-131695 GCA_005298045.1 Pleurotus ostreatoroseus
GTTCAACCCCAGTCAAAAATGCGCACAGCGTGGTACAACCGTGTATAGCGTGAGACAGCTGTTGTAAACCAAACCAGCCTGAGACAGCACCAGACATCAGAGGCGCTCGTCAACTTTCCCTGATCCCTCCACGCGTGTCAAATTTGACAGGCGCCTTGCTTTCTCTTGCTCGATGTTCTCCCAAGTCGTGTTAATTCGCCGTTTCCTGCGCTGTGGACTGTATGTACGCACAAGTCTTTGTTTGTTTCTCTTTTCTAGCTACTCTTTTCTTTCTACGACCACGAACGCTGCCTGTACTTGTCCTCCCGTGAATACAACTCGTTCCCCGCTCTCTCTCCGTCGCCCGCTCCTACTATGGCCCCCCGCAAAAACCAAGATCTGCGTACGTACATCGAGGGTACCAGGGTTTGGATGTGCGACTGCACCAGATTCTGTGTCTCGGACGCATCTCCCAACGCAAAAGTCGTGTCCGACCAGACCTGGCTCAACCACGCGCCCTTCCGCAACGAAGACTCGAACGCGGACGTGTATATTGTGAAGCACGGTCATCCCGCGGGACGAGTTCGCGTCCCTAGAAAGCGGCGCAACCCTAACAAGAAGTTACCGACCGGTCCACCGCCCAAGTGGCCTCGAGCTAACGAGGCTGGCCCCAGTGGTACTTCTGCAGAGGTAAGTACTTCTGTGTTTTCACTCGAGTGCTGAAAGAAATTGAATTATCTACTCTACAGGATACACGCGTCGACTCTCCAGAAATACCTGACGCGTTTCCCCCATCCGATCCGTGCGAGCCGGACCCATCAGACACGCGCTACCAAACGCCTGTCCCATCAAACGCGTACCGCACGCGTGTCGAGGAAGTGGTAAGTCGCTTTTTTATCGCGAAATTCGTCATGAGACTTACAGGATCTCGCAGCCTGACGAAGGGGAGCCTAATGCACGCTCGTCCTCACCTGCTGAGGACGTTCCAATGGACAACTGTATAGGACCAGGCTCCCATCCCCATCCTCATCCCCATCCTCATCCCCATCCCCATCCCCATCCCGAACCCGAACCCGAACCCGCCGTCCCTACCGTCCCCGTCGTGTCCCCAGACGACGAATCACAATGGCAGACACTCCAGGATGATGTGGAATATGAAGAACTCCCAGGACCCGCGATAGACTTGGACACACCGATGCATGACGAGGTGCACATCCTCTACGAGGAACAGCTCCCCACCGCGCGCATGAAGGACCTCAAGACCGCCCAGGAATTCGTTCGAATGGTTCAGGCGGCCACCCTCGACGAGGATAAGATCGACGCCGAGATCCTGGAGCGACTGAGAAATCCTCTCAAAGAGGTACCCGACATCTCCGACCCCGCTTTCCGCTTCTCGCTGGACGTCTATCTCGCGCTGGAGCACGCGTCGCAGGAGTCCTATGGCTTGATTAAGGACGCTGCGGCTCGCCTGGACGTCGAGATGCTCAGCTACGCCCAAGTCAAGCGTCGCGCGGCCGAACTCACCGGTATTACACCGGTCTATACAGACATGTGTGTAAACACATGTGTTGCTTACACCGGGCCGTTCAGGACACTCACCCGCTGTCCGATATGCGGGGAGAAGCGCTACGAGAAGCGTCGCGTCAATTCGCGTTCTCGTACACTCAAGGAAGTCCCCCGCCGTCAATTCCTCACTATTCCTCTCGGCCCCCAACTCCAGAACTTATTTCGCACCATGGAGGGCGCGGATTCTATGGAGTACCGCAAAAAGTGTACGGCCATTATCATGCACGAACTCAAGCAAAACGGTTTCAACGTGCCCGTCCTCAAGGATTTCACCTACGGCTCGGAATATCTCAATGCATTCTTGCGCGGAGAGATCAGTTCCGAGGACATCTTTCTGATGCTCTCTATCGACGGCGCCCAACTTTATGCACACAAGGAATCGGACTGTTGGATTTACATCTGGGTAATACTCGAGCAGTCCCCGGATAAGCGATACAAGAAGAAGAATGTCTTTGTCGGCGGTGTCATACCCGGACCCCACAAACCAAAAAACCTCGACTCTTTCCTCTTCCCCGGCCTCTACCATCTCAACGCCCTAATGAAAGAAGGTTTCAACGTCTGGAACGCCAAGGCACAAGAAGTCCAGCTCAAGCGTCCCTTCTTGGCGTTTGCTACCGCGGATACGCCGGGAATGGCGTACCTGAATGGCGGCGTGGGACACAACGGTGCACAGGGATGCCGGCTATCGTGCGGACAACAGGGCCGTCTCAAGCCCGAGTCTACGACTTATTACCCAGCCGCTCTCTGTCCCCGGTGCTATGACATTGCGAATTCCAACTTCCCAGACCTCGACCTCGACCCCCCTCCTGATCCCAGTGCACCCTCATGCTCCGGACGATATTGGGAGAACATTCGGCGCCTTCTGGAATGCGAGACGTGGGCAGAATACCGTCAGGTACGGCGGGAGACCGGATTGGCCAAGCCCAGTATCTTCAGCGGTCTCTTGTCTAGTCAGATGTTTGCGCTTCCTGGGTGCTTCCCAGGCGATATAATGCATCTCGTCGCGCTCAACATTCCTGATCTCAAATTCCGATTATGGCGCGGCACCATGGCCTGTACAGAACCCGACGACCGCGCCACCTGGGATTGGGTCTGTCTCACGGGGGACACTTGGAAAGCACACGGCAACGCGGTCGCCGACTGTAAGCAGTATCTTCCCGGCTCGTTCGACCGTCCTCCTCGTGACCCCGCCAAGAAGATCAGCTCAGGCTACAAGGCGATCGAATTCCTTGTCTATCTGTTTGGTCTAGGGCCCGCTATGTTCCGTGGAATCCTCCCGGACAAATACTGGAGAAATTATTGCAAGCTTGTACGAGGCGTTCGCATTTTACATCAACGCGTCATCCATGTGGACGAACTCAAAGAAGCCCACCGCCTCCTCATTGAATTCTGCTATGAGTACGAAGAACTTTATTATCAGCGCATGCCATCCCGGCTCCATTTCGTTCGTCAAAGTATTCACGCTCTCATCCACATGGCTTCCGAGACCGCACGCATTGGTCCGTACGTCATCTTGTCGCAGTGGACCATGGAGCGTGTTATCGGCGAGCTGGTCCGCGACATGAGACAACCCTCCCTATCCTTCTCCAACCTCTCTGAAGTTGCGCTTCGTCGCGCACAGAAGAGCTCGCTACTGAACATGTACCCGGACCTCGGCCCGCAGTTGAACAAGCTTCCCCGCGGCACCCTCGAATTCGGCGACGGCTACACCCTGCGCAGGGCCGCGGAGCAATATCCCACCGCAATCTTGCCAGGAGAAGCGGACGCCATACGCGATTTCGTTGCCATCAACCCCACAGTCAACCTCCCCGAAGGATGGCTCGCATCCCCCAAGATCACACGCTGGGCTCGCGCGGGCCTCCCTACCGAACAGATCGCCCGGTCAACGTGGGGCGAGGGACGAAGGTCAGGGAGCGTTCGAGTATCCTCCAATGTCAAGGTACGTCTCTTCACCTAATCGAGAGCGCGACACACTAGCTGACACACAGTCAGTACATAGGCGAAGGGGACGTCGCAGAGTATGGGCAGGTACAATATTATTTCCAGGTGAAGGTCGCGGACCAGACACACGCGTTCGCCATGGTACAACCTTACGGGCCCCCGGACTGGGATACACTCGAGGCGTCTTCTTACACGGCGTACTCTTGCAAGTTGGAGAGTACATACCAGGTTATACCACTCAAGAGGATCCTTTCTGTCGTCGCGGCAATTCCTCATGTTGGCGCAAACGGGCAGCTAGGAGAGCCGGGTGGGCGTGTTTTCATGGTAGAGAAGATGGGTCTTGATGTCATGCCGTTCATTGAGGGGGGCGCCGAGCAGGATGAAGAGGGTGATGTACTTATGTCAGATGTGTAGTATTTACTTGAAATCCTATCGTTTTCACGCGTCAAACCAAAGTAAATATACGTCTCATTTAATTGGAAACACAGAATCTATTTTACATGCGAGACGACGCGAGACGACACGGTATACACGGATTTGATGCGCGTTAGCGCCCATACGGGGTTCGGGGAGAATGTCGAAATTCGGACGAGTTTAGGCGGTGCGCCGCTTCTTCTTGGTGCCGAAATCGATGTCTTCATACTCTTCTTGCTTTATCTTGGTTTCTTCCTCGGTATATGCGCGGTCCTGGGCGTGGGGGGCATATTCAAGCTCAGAGCTCCCCTCCTCAGCCGCGTCTTCTTCCACAGCGTTGCTGCCAGAAGCCACGGACGAGCACGGAGACTTCCTCTTGAGTAAAGCGGTGGGTGGAGGCGTCTTTACGAGAGTGATATCACCCTCCAGCTCGTCAAGATACCTAGCATACCATGTAATAATACTAAGTCAGTAACAATGAATATCGCGATATTCTACGCACTTCTGGAAAAGGCCCGCGGCCACAGGGAAGTCTGCACGAGTCTTCGAGTATCTCTCTTGCTCCTCAAGCGAGATTAGCGAGAGATCGTCGACAAGACAGTAAAGGGACCAGTTGCGCTTGAAGCTCTCGTGGAGTCGCGCGAGGACCGGATCTTGAGGAGTACCCGAGGCAAAGAGGTCGCAACCGAGTTTGGCGGCATAGAACTGGATGTAAGTGAGGTGCGCCGCGACGAGAAGCGTGTCGTAGTCGTTGAGAATCAGTTTGTTGTGGTCGTCGCGGTCGCGGTCCCTGTCCTCGGTGATAACCCGAAGCTCCTTCTCGAAGCGTTTCATTTCGTCACGGAGGTAGTCGACGTGTTTGTGGGCATTGTCGGTGTAGCGAATGCTGGGACCGTCCTTGCGAGGCGTGACGGCTCTGGGATTGAGAAGAACGCGTCGGGGAGAGCCTTGAGGAGAGCCGGGCATGGTCTTGGAAGAAGGCATGAGGCAAGGATCTGCAATCAAGGTACGATATCAATGATTTACCGTGAAATGAAGTGATTTACCTTCGTATCAGCAACCTGGTTGCGGATAGCGTTGCTGTGATGGGATGCATGTGGGGATATGAGATCCACGTGGCAGACTTTTGACGGCGCCTACATCTTGTCGTCTCTTGCTCTCGTTTCTCATCCTCCCACCTGTCCCCCGTAGTATACTTGTACCTACACTCGTATTTTACATTGTATTTTTCTAGATGGAGGAGAGTGACTACGGTAGAAACAGGTTCGGTGATTTGTATCCGGACCCGCGAGGCCATGTGGTCCTCGAGCGAGGCTACCACATGGTCTCGGACGAGCAAGGCCGAAGTTCAAGTCGAGCCCCGACCTTGTCACCTGAGCTCGGTTTCTCCGCATACTCGCGTGCACCCAGTCTGGTGCTTGGACACAATTCGGGTATGAGTACACCCGGAGCCGAGACTAGGGTAAGTGTCGTCTTCTGCTCACTCTCTCTGCTGACACTCGCACACAGCTTGCATCTGATACCCACGCAGCCATTGAGCGCAGGATTGTCGAGCTCGAGCGCGATAACGAGCATCAGCGTAATGTCGTCGCTCGACTCAGGTGAGTATATGCGCATATAGTCTCCTCCTGCTGATTCTCGTATTGTTCTTCAGCACATCTTATCATAATATAGACCAATCTGTGCGTGATATCAAGTAAGTTATTGTTCCTTATCTCAGGTTCTTTCGCACTCTCACGGTCGCATACAAAGGGGACTTCTGGAAGATGTCCTCAAGAGCAAGGATACGGCGGGTCTCTCTCGCTCTGCACTCGTGCGGACTACCTCAGAGGACGCGGAAGCCCGCAAGCACAAGTACTATCACAAGCAGACCTGGACCGACGAGTATCAAAAACGGCGACGCGAATTCCGCGGAACTAGCCGCAAAAAGGATGGATTGAAATGGCAATTCATCCTGGACAAGCATGGCAAGGTCGTCTCCCAGGCCCGACTCACAGAGATTCGCGACACGTCCCGAAGAAAATATGTTGGGTGGGACATCAAGTACAAAGGTAACATGCCATGCAGCTGGAGAAATGTCCCACTCGAGGACAGCGGCCCCTTCAAAGGAGAGCTCTCATTTCTGTTTCCGGAGCTTAGACCCTGTGAGGGGGACTGGATGGCCGATCTGGTATGTACATTGACTTATCTCGCTTTGTATTGATGTTACTTATGACTACACAGGTTGGGATGCTTACATATGCGATGTACATGGCCAACAAGAGGCGCAGCGGCAAGACGCCCCCCGAAGACGAGGAGGACGACAACGACAACGACGACGACGACGACGACGACGACGAGACCGAAACAGAGGTCAACCCGTCCTCTACTGCCGCGGGAAAGCGACGCGCAGAGTCCGGGCCGTCTGCTGGACCAAGCGCGAAGAGGACGAGGGATGCCGCGTCGACCAGCGCGTCCTCGAGCTCCAACACTTCCGCCACATCCGCTCCCGTGTCCGCGCCCGCGTCGAACCTGGACCCCTCGCTGCCGCCGCAACATGTAGTGAATCCTTTGGGGTTCAACGTGCGCAGAGTGCAGGCCCCAAAGCGTCCTGCAGAAGACGCTCCAGTAGCGGGGCCGTCTTCAGCTGGACCTTCTTCGGGGGACCAGTCCTTTCGTGCGAGCGAGCCCTCCGCTGAGGGCGACCAGTCCTTTCGAGACAATGCGCCCGGCCAGTCCTTTCGCGACCCCGACGACCCCGCCAACAGCAACTCAGGACCGGAATCCCCAGCCTCCTCCCGTGCCCAGTCCCCCGGAACCCTCCCCACGGCCGCCTCGAGTGCGCGTGGTGCGCGAGCGTCGCCAACCAGTGCATCCGGGGCGAATGTATCTAAGAGCGGCGCTGCTGGTGCTGCTGGGAGCGTTCCTAGCGTGGGCAGCCCTGGCGTTCCTAGCGTGAAGAACGGGCGATCCGACGTCTACATCCCTGGAAGCAGGAACACGGCACGGTGCGTCAGAGCTTCTATTAACTGACCATAGTCTGATCGACATTGGACAGTACCATTGCGGGTCGCGCCTGGAAGGAGAGACACCCAGAAGGGACTAACAAGCAGTTTGACAGCTACTGGAACTCCCTGACTGCTGAGCAGCAGAACGTAAGTGAGATTGTTATTCCTAGGCTTCCTCTGATATGTTTTTAGGCTTTCAAGGCCACCAAGACCGCGAAGACCACGGTGAGTACATCATACCTTGCCTTGGAGCAGTCTAACACATCTCTATACACAGAAGAAGAAATAGATGAAACGGACGCGTCGCCCGTAAAGAAATTCATTGCATAAGGTAAGTACATTCTGTATATCGCGAAATGTGGCTGTCCCTCACGCGGTATCTACATACAGACTCTCTTCACTATTGCAGAATCCCATTCCCACCGTCGCAGCAGCATCGAATCCATACCTCGCATTACCAGCAGTACAACAAGAACATAATGCACGACTTTCAACAGCATTTTTATCAGGCAGAGGCAAGACTTTCGACTTTGCAGTACCTTCGCCTCGACCCCACGGGCGGGCGCTCGACTTGGACGCGACGCGACGCGACAAGCGCGTTTGATCGGAACACCGGAACTCGGACCCACATCAGCAAGAAGGACAAAAAGGACAGTATCACATTAGCAATCGTTAGCATCGTTTTGGCGTGCGGAGGGGTCGAGGAGGGGGTCGAGGAGGGGTCGAGGAGAAGGGGAAGGAGGGTAGTATCGTGACGGGGGCGGTGGTTGTATGGGGTTGGCGGGGGTTGGCTGGGGTTGGCTGGGGTTGTAAGGAAATATAGCGCAGTATAGCCTGTACCATCCGGACGTCTGAGGTTGTCTGTGGCTGTCTGGGGTTGTCTGATGCAATACAGTGTTATATTACCAGCCAAATTTCAGTGGGATGCCATTATTGAAATCTATTTACATCAGGGTATAACTACAGACAACATTTTTACAACAGTTGTACCAGGCTGTCTGAGGCTGTCGGTGGTTAGAGACTTAAGCCAAACTACACACCGTGGGACAACATGAGCCAGCGCCAGACAGCTGATCGGGCGGTTGTCTCGGGTTGTCTCCGGTTGTCCCACGTTGGCTCGTTTTTTGACTGGGGTTCAACGTCAACGTTCAACATTCTGCATCTGTTCATTCACCGCTTGTCGTTGCCCACAATAGATCGATCAAACTCGACGAGTATGTTTTTGCGATGACCGAGATGCCCGCTGGCACAAAGATCATCAATTACCAGGCCGGGACCTGCTCTCATCTGACATCCATAGTAGATCAGATTCGCAGCCCGCTACTTTCTGAGTCCGACGTTCTGATGAGCGTCCGAGCTCTTCCCCCCTCCAGCGCTGTTTTTGCAGGTGGCGTCACTGACTCTAACCCTAAGGTAGGGACATTGTGAATTGAAATCCCGAATTTGTCGTTTCGAGATCGGACGGTCAGTACAGTACATGCTCACGTTCATCAGCTCACTGCAAAACATTGACCTTCTTTGCTAACACGAGTAATAGCACACTAATTGTCCGCTACACCGACGGTCACCGACGCCCCGCTCGCCGAAGTCGTAGTCGAGAAGTCAACCTGCCCCACGCAGTCCCCATACTCGTACGGCGTGTCGAGCTTTCCCGGACCCGCCGAAATCGTCCTCGTCGTCGGCGTTCCGAAGAATACTTTCGTCTTCGGCAACGTATTGCACGGGTGATTCTGCCCGTCGTTCCACGGGTAGTACTCGACGAAGCCGAGCTGGCTGCTCTCAATACCGCCCGAGCCAGCAGGAAGTGTCCACGAGCCGATGTGCGTCCGCACGCCCGTCAACGCGTCGATCATCGTGCCTACCCAGGACGTCCCTCCCGCGTTTCTAACCTCGAACTTGTAAGTATGGGCGTAGCCCGACGAGACAGCGATCTCGACGGCACAGCTCACGCCGGGTCCGCTATCGGCGCCGAGGTGGCAGTTGGAATCGGAGGTCGTGGTGCCATTGACGAAGCTTGAGAACACGCCGTGTACGACGCTCTTGCCATGAGCATTGTTGGGGCGGGGCTGGATGCCGGTGTAGCCGATGTCGGAGAGGCCAACGAAGCCATATTGCATGGCGTAGTAGTAGCCCGACTCGTGTACAGCGTGTGCCATGTTGATAGGGAAGGTGATGTCCTTCAGCCCACCGGCGGGCGTGTTCGCCATGCTCCAGGATACCCCTACCAGAGCCTTAGTATAGGCTGGTAAGAGTGCGAGCAACGCAAGTGAACCAAAGTTGGCTTTCATGATGATCAACACTGTGTCTGGTAATAGGACGTTAAAGAGCTTATGTGCTTGAACGGTGAGGGAGATACGTACTAAGTAGACTTGCAAAAGGTGCTGGAGGGATAGGCTCGATGTAGTGGCTCTTTTATGTGTACCGCAGGCGCTGCATCCGAGTCGGGCTCGGAAGTAGGAAAGCATGGAGGAGCACCAGACTGCTCTTCTCATCAAATGTCGCGCTCGCGCCGAGGAGCTGTACATTGTTTATTGTCCATCAGCTTCCATACCCGACCATGCTTGATGTGGTAGACCTGGCTTCGCTCAAGCATTAAGATGGCAGTCCTCCAGAGGTCGCCGCCGCCGCCGACTCGACCACGCGCTTATGTCTCTCGGCTCTTTGGCCCGACCCAGCCGGCTTCACTGTCAAATCCAAGCCCAAGTCAACCTACAGAGCTGGTGAGTCTAGTTGGGCTTGATCTGGCTGGAAAGAAGTCTAGCCAGCTTACCACCATCACTGTCTACCGCTGCTCCGTACGTCGGGAGGGATTGACTCTGTAATTCAACGCTTGCCTTGGCGGACAAGAATAAGCGACTGACCATCGGTCAGGTGCTTGTCACATTTCCAGGTTTTGTCGCTGTCAGCCATCACAATGGAACAGTCAAGGGTCCAGCACGGCGCTTTGTGTGTGCGGGGTGCCGGCATTTCATTCCCTTATGAGCTGTGTGCTAAACGGTTGTATATGCATGCTAAGCGGAATGAGAGGCTGTAATTTGCTTCGTTCTACCAATCAACTTGACCATACGAATTACCAGTGACTGCATCGAAGCTCCTACTTCGATTTCTTGGAATTTTTCTGTCGAAAAAGATCCCATATTAGTAGCTGACGGCGAATACTAATCCGAGGAACAAGCTCAGTCGAGCTTCGAAGAAATCTACGACCCGAGTGAGCTAGAAGACAACTATTATTTGTATTCGATGTCTTATTTTTGCAATGAACTCACGTAAACGATGTATTTTGGTTGACCCAGTTCCATAACCTCATTGCCGAAGACATCGAGAGGCCACATGATGGACGTTGCAGGCCATGGGGTGATGATGGTACGAGATGCAATTCATTCGACCACTGGCTGGATGAAGGGAATTTTAGATCAGTAGCGAGCTGAGCACTATCATTCACCAATGTTTTGATGCTAACATCCCTAACAACTTCAGCAACTGAGTCGGACGAGCGCGCACCTTTAGCCGCAAAGGCATGAAATAATACAGTAATACAAAGCATGGTGGCTCGCATAAAGATGTATGGGGTATCTACCAGGTACGTCCGTCGTCATCATATCATCATGAGCAAGAGCAAGATTCTAACACAAAACCGTAAGTTACAAGAACCAAAAAACAGGGGCAGACGTACAACAATCACAGCACATCAGCACGCACACCCACCCCCATACGCGTCCTGTGCATCATGCTCATCGAGCGTGATCGTCCCAGGCATCGTCTCGTTCAGCGCCACGTTCGAGGTCCGCCCTGGGCCGTTGGCGCCCGCACCAGAGCCCGAGGGCTTGTTACTGTCGGGCGTGCGCCACAGGTCCGGGCTGTTCATGATGTTCACGACGACCTCGCGGAACGCGTCTGCGACGCCGACGGAGGTTTTCGCGCTTGCCTCGACGAAGAGCGAGTTCATGCGCTTCGCGAATGCTTGGCCCTCGGCGTACGAGACTTGGCGCGAATATTCCTAAGGAGAGAAAGAGGCATCAGGTCTGGGGTTGTGAGGACTTGACAAGGTTTCTGAGAATTCGCGGAACCGTATCCCAGTCTTGCGCAGGATGTATCCGTAAACAAACTCTCGATCCACAACAAACGCTGATCGCATATTGTTCGCGGTACCAAACCGGAAAACGTACCTTATCCACCTTGTTGCCAACAATGATCTTCACCACTGCTGGCGAGACATACGTCTCAAGCTCAGAAAACCATTTCGGCAGCGCGTCAAACGATTCGCGGTTAGCGACGTCGTACACGAGGATAATCCCTTGCGCGCCGCGGTAGTAAGACGATGTGATTGTCCGAAAGCGTTCTTGTCCAGCGGTATCCTGCAATGTTCAGAAAGCGAATATATTGAGGTAATTAAGATTCCAGCTTCGTATTTCGGGTCCGATGACGCACTCACCCAAATACTCAACTTAACCTTCTTTCCACCAACTTCCATCTTGTGCACCTGTCAGACACGCGGTCAGCCTACAGCAGGCTCTCATCCTGTCATTTATGAGAGTGCGGGATACTCACCCGAAAGTCTACACCGATCGTTGCTGTTGCCTCGTCCTCCGGTAGCCATTGCTCGTCCGAGAAGCGCAGCAATAAACTACTCTTCCCCACAGACGAGTTTCCAATAAGCAGAAGCTTCACGTTAATGGGCGCACCGCTGGCCATTGCTGTGTTCTATGCTTGAAGTCTGCGATTGGATCGTGCCCTGAACCTGAGCGTGGTTGTGGTGCGAGATAAATGCGAATAAAATCAATCAGCTGCGACGGAACGTGTTTAGGGGCCGGCTGCCGCGAGTCTTGGAGATTACAATGCACAAGTCGTCAACGTTATTCGTCAAGAGGATATTAGTGGCAATTATGCGGTCGTTACGGTGCAAGACAGCGGGGAGGTAATGGAGGTAGAAGGAGAGTGTAAGAGGAAGTAGTGGTGGCAGACGCGTGCCCCGGGTGCCGCACCACCGCGGCGTTCAACTTTGCACCATCACCACTCCATGGCCTGCAACTTCCATCATGCAGCCTCTCGATGTCTTCGACAATGATGAGGATAAAGTACTAGGTTATACAAAATACGTGAGTATATATAAAATAAAGCATCTAAGCGCAAGTAATAGTCGTTTTCTAGATCACTCCGGTTTTATATTTCCTCGAAGCTCGGCCCAATCCTCGGATTACACCATCTCGTATCCTCAGTCAGATGGTAACATTTGATCTGTTTCGACAGAATAATCGAATACGTAAAGACTCGAGCTTCAATGCAATCGCTGAAAATGTGTACGGCCAAATTGATTGGATGGACGAAGTAAATCACTGCATACGATCCGTCACATGTACAGAAGCCACAAGCTCTCAGAGCTTCGAGGCTAGCTAGACTGACTGAGATTGTCAATGTCTCTTTTGTATTCTCAAAGCACTCTCAGCTCAAGTGAGCAATATTCCTTTAGAGACACCGTGGACGCAGCTCCTTTGGTCCATCCATCCATGCTGATCTTCTCATTTTGTTTAGCATGCATATAACCATCTGGTCTACAACTCATGACAAGACGGAATGTTGGCGCCACGCACGTTCAAAGCACCGTGTCGAACCCTGAACTGTTCCATTGCGCTCACTGACAGATGCAAGAGCTGGGTAGCTTAAGAGGCCGAAGCGCATGGTCACATTGGTGGCGGCGACGACGTTTGCAGGATTATCGCATGTAGACTTGGGCTAAGCCAGACCTTTCGCATTACGAATTGTCTAGTATGGAAGCTGATAGACAACAGACACTGCACAGCTCCTTGCGCACGCACGACACCTGACGAAAAGGAGTAGTCAACTGCTCCTCCATGCTTTCCTACTTCCGAGCCCGACTCGGATGCAGCGCCTGCGGTACACATAAAAGAGCCAGTATATCGAGCCTATCCCTCCAGCACCTTTCACAGGTCTACTCAGTACGTATTTTCCTCACCGTTCAAGCACATAAGTTCTAACGTCCTGTTATCAGACACAGTGTGGAACACCATGAAAGCTAACTTTGGTTCACTTGCGTTGCTCGCACTCTTGCCGGCCTATACTAAGGCTCTGGTAGGGGTATCCTGGAGCATGGCGAACACGCCTTCTGCCGGGCTCAAGGACATCACTTTCCCTATCAACATGGCCAACGCTGCCCATAAGTCGGGCTACTACTACGCCATGCAGTATGGCTTCGTCGGTCTCTCTGACATCGGCTACACCGGCATCCAGCCTCGCCCCGACAATGCTCAAGGCCAGAGCGTCGTGCACGGCGTGTTCTCAAGCTTCGTCAACGGCACCACGACCTCCGACGCCAACTGCCACCTCGGCGCTGACAACGGGCCCGGCGTGAGCTGCGCAGTCGAGATCGCTGTCTCGTCGGGCTACGCCCATACCTACAAGTTCGAGGTTAGGAACGCGGGAGGGACGACCTGGGTAGGCACGATGATCGACGCGTTGACGGGCGTGCGGACGCACATCGGCTCGTGGACACTTCCTGCTGGCTCGGGCGGCATTGAGAGCAGCCAGCTCGGCTTCGTCGAGTACTATCTGTGGAACGACAAGCAGAACCACCCGTGCAACACGTTGCCGAAGACACAGGTGTTCTTTGGGACACCGACGACGAAGACGAGCGGGGCGGGCCCGGGGAAGCTGGGGACGCCGTATGAGTACGGAAACTGTGTGGGCCAGGTTGGGTTCTCAACTACGACCTCGGCAAGTGGTGCCTCGGTCACGGTTGGGGTAGCGAATCCTGCTACTGGGGCTGTTGCTGGTATTGGCGAATCCGAGGAGCAGGTCGTCATCGCGTAGATGGTCGGGCAAGAGCATGTATCACTGATTGTCAGGTTCGCAGATGTATTGTGATGAATGCCTCATAAGCCTTAACCCATACACGAGACAATAAGCTCAACATGAATAAATTTGGAACGCCTTTGCACGAAGATGCCCTTACGCTAGAGTTAGCAGTTGAAGACTTGAGACTACAATCGATCGGCCAGCAACCAGAGTATTGGTATCATGAGTTGAAGTCCGTTTCACATGTGCCGATCACATTCCAGCCACCTTCTCACAACCTCAAGTCTTGCACGAAATGTTTTAAGCTCTGTCACGGTGTACGAGTACGAAACTGGGGACGTTGCTGTCAGTTCTCAAGAGAAGCGTTATGAGATTGCGTCCCAAGAACCAGTCGTATATACGGATATGCGAAAATAATAAATGACTTTACAAACATTACTCATTTACATGAACGGTAGAGACCTGAAGCTGTCCTCGTCCTGCCACGGGGTATCATCGAAATTTTGGAAGGGCACGTCATCGTCAATGACAGTGTTCAAACGACTGCTCTCAGAGGTGGCCGTGCTCGCTTCTACAGGAACATGGCCCGATGCTTTGGCTTTGGCTTGAAGCACAGGTCGACCACGTCTCTCCGGAGGGCGGGCATCAGGCATTGGTACCATCACAGCACCTGGCAAACCACCGTTGAGGCCCTTCATCATCAGCTGCGCCCTGGTCAGCTTTCTCGGCGTTGATTGCACCCGTTCCTTGCTACTCCATGAAGTACTATCCCGTCGGCTGAGCTCAGCACTTGGCTGTGCCGTCTCCGAGTTCGTAGGTGCTGGGCCGCCGTATTCTGGTGGAGGGAAAAAGCCATATGCCAGTCTTTTCTGAAACTCGAGCGGTAGGCGCTTGATCGTTGAAGATTCCACCTGGAAGATACTTCGATAGGGTGTCTTGGGGAGAGCGGGGCTCGCCGAGTCACCGATAGGTGCACTAGGTGAGGTGGGAAGAGTGATTTGTTCATTAGAAGGGTGATCTATTACGGGTGTCTATGAGATAACGGTCTGGTCAAACAAATAGTTCCTTGGGACGAGCGGAGGTGTCTTAGACCTTAGACCGAGATGACCTTGTCAAAGCATTTTCTTCGGAAGAGAGACCCAGGGACCGAGGGGGACGTGCAGTTGGAGATGTAGGGACTGCGACTATACCGGTTGGGGAACGCTTCACACCATCGGGTGATGTTGGCTCATGTATTGGCGGAGAGAAAGTCTCTGCTGGATCATTCTCATCGTCCTCTTGCGCCAGCGGCATGAGCTTCTGCCGCTTGGCAAGGCTATGCAGCCTGCCATCATCCACAGGAGAAGGCCTCTTGAGAGGGCTCTGGCGAGCCTGTTCTGCCTCTCGCTCCTTCCAATCGGCACGACGCTTGCCTTTGTCGACTTTAGGCACGACCGTTCCGTCGTTAGAGGCCTCAGGTGGGACAAGTTTCGCATCCTTCGCTTTGACCTTGGGTACGTTATTGTAATCCAAGGCCAGACCTTCATCGGAGTCGCTGCCTGGTCGGGTACGCCGTTTCCGCCGGGGTGGTTCAACTACTCGAGGTTTAGCATGACCAACTTTGATCAGCAGAGTCAACTCACCGTCGTCCTCTTTCACCCCCTTCTTCTCTACGATGTCACTGGATGCCTCCTGAGCGGCTTCCGTTGTCTGCGGGACAGGTAGTAGTTGACGGCGGCCCGTATTGCCCTTTGGAATGGCCAGCTCCTCGTCGGAGTCGTCGTAGTTGTACCGTCGAGTAGCTTTACCTGCTCCAGGTTTGCTCGGCGGGGGTTCAAGACGGACACGGGTCCTGTGTCCATTCTGGGGTAGGGCCAGTGCTGGATCGGAATCGGTGGTTCTGTGAGGATGCACCCTCCGGAGAGAGGATCGGGCTGCTTGAAATTCGGTCAATGTTTGAGCATGGTCAGGCTGGATTGGTAGGACTGGCTTATCACCATCAGCGATATTACTCCCACCCTCATCCCCATCCCTCTTGTCCTCTCGGCCCGTGGCCCTATCCTTGCTCACGGCGCCGCTAGGTACCTCCTGGGAAGCGTTGATCGCATGAGCAACAGATAGTGGTCGAGGAGGGCGCGAACCGAAATCTGGAGGGGGTGGCTGAGCAGCCGCTACGAGGCGGTCGAATAGCCGTCGACGTTTGTTCGACTCGTCGTCCGCTAGACACCCATCCTCCTTGTCTCCAGAAACAGGCACCGGCCTGCGGCGTTTCTTGGAAGCAGGCCTGGGCCGTCGCGGCACATCATCCTCATCCTCATCAGAAGAGGGTGGCGAGTCAATTGCTGGCGGCGGGCTACGGTAGTTGTTGTGGAACTGGAAGTGAAACTGTGAAGGTCCCGGAACTGGGGGTGCGCTTCGCCCTGGCGCAGGCACGAGGGACTGCAGAGGAACTCTTTCGGCGCGTGGTGCAATCCCAAGGGGCTCCAGAGGACCTCTGTCGGCGCGTGGTGCTCCTCCAAAGTCTGCGTGTGAAGTAGGATCTGGGGGTAATGCCAGTTCCAAAGTGCGTGCTTGAGTCTGCTCTTCACGCTGCGCTGTGGGCTGTGCCTCAGCATGCAAATGTCCCTCAGGTAGATATATGGGAGGCCCCAGTATCAGCCCCAGACCTCCATTGTGGCCATCGTGGTCATCAGGATGGTCGTCATCGCCTGCGCCGGTGTCGTGGTTGTCACCGTTAGTTCCATTACCTGTGTCGCCCTGTTCGCCGTTAGGACCGTTGTGGATAGTGGTCTCGTCATCTATCGCCTCTTCCTCCGGTCCCAAATCATACTCGAGATCGCTCTCAGGCTCGTCCTCCCAGTTAGTCTTCGCCGCCAGCAACAGCCGGAAGTAGTCCGTGCCAACAATCTCCTTGATCGCATACAGCATCGCGATAGTGTTGCTCTTCTCCACAGCCGCCTCGCACCGCGCCGCATTGACCTCGTACGTCATCATGTGCAGGTCGGCACGCAGGCTGTTGAGGTGCCGCTGTACCTCTGTGCGTTCCTGTTCGAGCGTCGACATCATCTCGACGAGCCAATTAGCTTCTTCGGGGTTTGCTGGGGGGTACTGGTACAGCGTGTTCTCGAGATCGGGGAGCTCCTCCTCAGAGTCGGAAGAGATGGGGTCCATCCTCGTGTGGAAATTGTAGCGTTCGAGGTGATCATTGCGCGGCTTGACGATGAGCTTTCTGCGTTTCGGCCCTTGTTCCTGTGGCGGCTGAGGCTGGACTGGAGTTGGAGGCAATTCGGGGGGCAGGTCGTTGTCAGCGACTTCACCGTTTGCTAACGAACGCAAGGACAGTTCGACAAGAATACAAACAACGGTTAAAGCTGTGAGTAAACGTGCAAATCTAGATAACGAGTAGAACGTACGGCTATTGGGCGCGGTAGGGACACGCGGTGGTGGCGAGCCTTCTTGAGTGTTAGCCGGAGTCTGTCTCGCTGGAGCCTTTCTAGGCTTTCCAGGCGTCGGCGCGAGCGCGAGCAGCTTGGTCGACAGCACCTTGTACTTCTTCACATACGTGTACACAAGTCCGGTGTACGCCTTAAGCTCGGGGTCCTCTTCCTTGTCAAACGCAACTGGTGTTGCTCGCTCTTTTTGCAGATCCCGCTGTAGCAACCGTTGGTCCATATATCTCTGGACGAGTAGGTGGTACAGCGCCTCTTCTTGGGGCGTCAATTTTTGTTTGAGCATCGAACGGAATTTGTGTATATCAATATCCTTTGTCGAGGAAGCGGGACCTGCGGCGGACGTGGAGGCCTGCGTTGCGACTGGAGATTTGGCCACAGATTTAGACGAGGGTGTGGCCACAGCCCCAGGCGGGGTTTGCAAGGCAGGCGTGGATGTGCGCCCATTGGGCTTCGGTGTAGCTGGGAGTTCGGATACTCGGGCAGGTGGGGATTGGAATTTGAAAGCCTCGCCCGTCTGGGCAGGTTCGTGTGAAGAGCTAGGCATGGGTTTGAGTGACGGCGTAGGACCACGAGCCCGGTTAGGTACTCGGAGGGCAGGCTTGGATGGTTGACGTTGGAGGTTAGCGTTAGCAGGCTGTTCAGGTATGTGTTTGCGACGAGGCGTGGGCCGCGGCTGGCGCGCGACATCGGCCGCGGAAAGTTCGTCGACGTTAATCTGGAGGGCGAAGTCAACGTAAGTATATTTACGACAGAAGAGCCCGGATTGGAGAACAAAGAACTAGGCATACGATTTCTACGCCCTCAGGTGTGGGCCCTGTTGGGCGGCGCGGCGTACCAGGGCGCGAACGCAACCTCCTCTCTTTCGGATCTGGTGACTGAGGTCGCGACCTTGTGGGTGGCGGCGTACTGGGACGCGACGGGGGAGTCTTTGTAGGCGAGAACGACGCGAGAAAGAAGTCGAGCAGCGCCATGGCGGATGGCGATGGTTGTATGAGGGTGGTGGATTGGCAGCGTTGGACGACGAGGGAGGTGTGGATGGTTGTGGCGGTATAGGTTCAGGTTTATGAGAACCAGGATTGTCTGGTGAGCGCGTGTTGTCCTGTGGCACAAGTGGCCATAGCGCCCACGACATAAGAAGTTGAACATCAATTAGCGCTTCTATGATCGGAGAACCCGCTGTGAAACGGAGACGAAGGTCAGTGCATGCGAAGACAACAAAAGATCTTGACGGACCACATCGTAAGTTTCTAGAAAGAGTGACCTGCTATGATAAATTAAGGCGGTGTTGAACAGAGACTAAGGAACGAGCTGTAACATGCACAGAACAGGGCTAAGTACCTTGACGTGAAGTCTGGAGTTCAGCATTCTGAATTATTATACATAATTTACAACATCAGAAACGTATCGTATTGTCCGTGCCCAAAGATGTTAAATGTAGAATCCAATAAACGTACTAATGGTGCTCGTATTCTTCCGAGTGAATACGGCGCGTCTCCGGATGTCCTGGAATTGTAAGGGGATGCGCCATGGTCAACTCCTCCGCTTCCGCACTGTTAAGATATTACTTTAACGGCAAAGTGATGTTTCGACTAAGATATACGCACCCAAAAGTTGCCCGAAGTACATCATCTAGAAGCTGATCCTTCCGATCCCTCCATAACTGCTCCTCATGCCTAACCGCTCTCAGCTCTTCAATCAAGCTCGCATGTTCCCTCAATGCATGCTGATGCTTTGCCTTCATCACGAGATACTTGACCATCGCCGGCGGTCTTCCCATAATGAGTCCTGTGTGAGGATCCTGCATCACCTGCAAGTGCTCCGGAATACCATCATCGCCTTCAGAGTCCTCGTCGATGTCCGGAGTACCCGACAAGCGGCTCAATTGCAGCTCGGCATCGAGTCCAGGGGATATCCGATCATCGTAGAGGTCAAAGGCGACGGGTTCAACTTTGAATGCGCCGTAGCCCTCGGGGCCGGACATGGCGGGTGCTTCTGCTTCTTCTCGTTTGCGCTTGCGGTTGCCCCCTCTGCCGGGAGCGGGGGGCACGATGTTGTGCTGCATACGCATGTGTTTGGCGAGTGCGTCCGAGCGAGTGAAGGATTTATCGCATTCTATTGGGGTTATTAGGTGCGAGATAGGAAGAATATAGCTCAGGTGACGTACCTGGTAGTGTACAAATGAAAGGTTTCTCGCCTGTGTGCGAGCGAATATGCGAAATAAGTGCAAAACGGGATGTTTGCGCGACCCCACGCCGTGGGCATGTCTTCCACTCGCAGGTATAGTTCGACTTGTGCACGCCGATGTGATCTGTGGCGCGTTAAGGCAGTAATATGCCAAGTATAAGAAGAGACGCACCATTGTGTATATGTTCGATAAGTACAGCCAAATTGTTGTACATCTTTCCACATTCCTCCCATTGACATTCCATCCCCTCCGCCAGTGTTATTTCGTCACCTTGCTGAGTGGGACTTTGTGGGCGTGATGCAGCGAGCACGCCGTTACTGTCGACAACAGACATGGCCTCGTCTGAGGAAGAGTCCGACACTTGTGGCGACTGTGGCAACCCTGGAGAGGGCGAAGGAGAATAATGCGAGCCTTGTGCCATGGTCGTCGATGGTGGATAATGCAACACCAAAAAGACTATCTTCTCGATGGGATTCCCTGCAGATCGTCCTGTTCTCGCTGATGTCTCGTTTAAGTTATATTGCCGTACTGTTCAAGGAGTAGACTAACCTTTGTCTAGCAGCGGCAACTGCTTGGAAGAGAGACGATGGAGAGGGTCGCTTTCAGAAAGGCTTTCATCGTCGCGTTCGTTGAGAACATTTGATAAGCGCCGCGCCGCCCCTGTATCGCGCCTCCGCGGAGGACCCCGGACTGTTCACTCAAATGTCCGATCCAAAATCTCAAATTTAGGCCCTAAATGTCCGCAAGTTTCTGGGTCAAAAATGTCCGCATGTGGATCGGGTCGGCCCTGACGGGCCAAAAAATGTCCTTTTTTAAGATATATGCTCCAAAAAATGCCCAAAAAATCGCAAAAATCGCGAAAAACTGCTCAGGGTTCCTCAGAGATCGCGACGCCGCTCTTGACGGTGTATAAACGATAGGCTTGGAATAGTGGCTCCTGGATCCACAGGTGGGCGAGTTTTGTGCACGGAAACCTCCGTCGCGGGCCATGCCCACTGCCCTGAGAGGTATCAAAAGCTCGAAGAAAGCGCATTGGACCCACAAATTAGAATTCCTTTTCTGTTTTGGTTATGTTACCTGCATCATACAGGTGAATTTGATGCACTGCTTATTGAAAAACACTTAGTGATAGTCTTCAGCGAGAGCGTTGCATCATGGACGGCGACGACGCCAGGCAAGGGTTGCGCGATTATCGATTAGCGCTGGTTGATCTTCAGCTCGATAAGCGTGGCCTCGAAGGGTCGGTTATGTCCTCAAAGTCGGATAGGACCTCGCTGATGTCGCCCAAAATGTCCGTACACCGATAGGTCATTGAGCCAATTTCTGCTCGAAATGTCCGCATTTTGATCGCTGGTCGCGCCTCCGGCGGGGTCGTTTATGTCCGGCGCTTGATCGGACATATAAGGCAATAGTCCGGGGTCCTCTCCGCGGCTCCGGCTCGAGCTTGCCACAAACCACGACGACGATGAGCTCGCCATATCCCACTTACCCAGCCCCAGAGCGGCCGTTCGTACCTCAAAATCAACCACGACTAACACAGTCGCCCGTAGACACCAAACCGCCCCCCGCAAAACGCGGTCGAAAACCAAAGAACGCTGCAGGCAGTCTTGCAGGTTCTCCTGTTGTGCCCTCAGGCTCTCTCCCGCTCAATCCGCCTACGCAATGGCAAGCACAACAAACTGCGCCAGTAGCTGGACCGAGCACCCCTATCTCTGCCTCAACTTCCAGTCCGACAGCGTTGACCGCGGTTTCGCCTGAAACTCAGCCACAAGTCGCGCCAGAAGCGAGTACTACAGTACTCAGTCTTCCTGGGGTCGTGCCTCCAGTGGTAGCAGAGGGAGCACCTTCTGCTCCGCGAGCGAGTGTCGCCCCCGGTGCACCGCAGGCAGAGGACGATGGCGAGGGAGAAGACGAGTTACTTCCCGCAATGGCCGATGACGACTACTCTGCTCAATTGTCGTGGCAGAGTCAGTCAAAGGATAACCTAAAGTGAGCTTTTCTGCTCATACGCGTCGTATATTGCTCTGACCTGTCGTACTTAGGGTTCTTATGGATAACTTCAGTCCTGCACAATATGACAGGTTCGAAGCATACCGCAGACACGCGCTCCCTAAGCAGGCAGTTAGAAAGGTGCGTGCTGAGTTATGTACAACGTTTCAAAATTTCATGGCTGTTTGAGCGACAGGTCATACAACAAGCCACAGGCCAACAAGTATCGCAACCCGTAGCCCAGATCATAGCTGGTTTCTCCAAGGTATTCGTCGGCGAGATAGTAGAGAAAGGTTCGTCTTTAATAGTACTTTAGCCTTTCTCGTTCATTCACAGAAAATTGATCTTGTTCTTTCTCTCTTGTAGCGAGAGCTGTACAGGCTCGTAGAGGCGAACGTGGACCGCTCTCTCCAGATCATCTCCGCGAAGCCTACCGCTTGTATCAGGATGAAACCGGGAGAGTTGGCGCTGCGAGACCGGTACGGTCTAAACGTTTGTTTGTCCGTTAAAAGACGACATACATGCTTGAGATATTTGGTTCGACAGTCCTGGTGAGTGAATGTCGTGGTATACGCACTTTTTCTGAGGACTAATCGCGAAGAAAGTATGTTTAGAGTGTTTTGTAACAGTACAATGTTTTGGCTACTTCTCGCAATATACCCTGCTTTCGGTGCACAACCAAAGACTCTGAGCCCCACTCATTTTTCTCGACGCTAAATAGCCTGTGCTCTACCAATTTAATATAGGTTGTACTCATTTTATTTTGACAGGATGTATTGATCTTAAATGAAGCTTTTATTCAGTGTCTATCGCAGAAGCACAAAATAATTCAACCATTCCTTTCAGACTGTTTGGCTCAGACAAGTGGTATGTATTACCCTCTTTAAATGTTTGAGACTTCGAGAACTAATGTTCAAGCTTTTCTGGGTGACCTCTTTCCAGCCAAGGTCAATTTGGATTTTGTACGCTGAAACTTAAAAGGTCACGGAACGCAAGCATCGTGAGATCTTGGAGTTGCACTTGTGGAATTTGTATGAAAGGGATATGCACGCATATAACCACAAAAACGACACGGCATGAAGTATGAATATTCAGACTAGGATTCACGGATTTACGGTGCATCACAATTCTGAGTGTCTCTTGTTATGTTCACGAGCCCTCCATATCGCGATTTTTCCTCCTGGCGACAAATGCCCCTATAATGTCAGGATCCAATATTCATTGTCCGGCCGCGGAGGGTATACACGCCGCCGATGCATGATAGTATATTTAGCTTTCATCACGTCCACGGTGCGCAACCATTATAAAATCCTGGAGTCATACTGATGAGACTATATCGGACCGACGTGCACTCATAAGCATATCCTATACAGCTGCAAGACACGTGGCATGGTACCTATATACCCAGCCAAGATTCATAAACTCACGGTGCGCCACAATTATGCAATTTTTGTGTTGAGTTCATGAGCCCGTTATAGTCAGGACTAAGCCCAGTCACATACTTCGCTTCCAGTGGCGAGTTAATCCTCAGTTTCTGTATTCATTTCTCGGCCCCATTTGGATGTATGCGCCGCCCATACATGCGCTTTACCTCGTGCGTGCTCCTCTCGGCGAAAGATGCGCCGGAATCCTCCCCTCTCTGAGCACCGAATCAGGCGGATGGCGGTTCATCTAGCCACCCATGAATTATGCAAACCAAGCTGTTAACGAACAGTTCGGCTCAATTAGAGGGTTTACTTCGACAAGGCGGTCCCCGTATACCTGGATGTCCAACAACCCTATGACAATGTTCACTAGCTCCAACCAGCGCTGTATTCAGGGACGGCGAATACGTACAGTCGACACGAGACTGTAATTACCCCGAACTACCGATTCCCCGATAATCCGGTTCGTTCTCAGCTATCCGCCACACCTTTCTACTGACGTACACCTGACTACAGAAACCCCTTACTGGCCCTTGGCCCTCGGCCTTGCCCTTGCCGTGTAAGGCCGGCATCGAGGAGCTGGTGTAGACTTCACGATACGATATGCCACATCAAACCCACGGAACCGTCAGACTGCTGCTCAGCTGACCAAGACAACTCCTACTGGCTTTTGAAGCTCGGGCGCGAGATCCTACCATTGGATGGCAAGAGAGAGGGAGACTAGCCGCCCATCGAAATTTCTCTTCGCGATGCGCTGTGTGCACAGGACCATCAGAGCACGCCGCGCAGAAGACCAAGCCTTCACGTACACGCCACCCCTCTGCTTATGCATCACGCATCCTCCATCCCGCACTTTGCGCTTCCCCGCCTCGTTCCCGCCCTAGATTTCAGCTGTACGACTTCTGGTGACTCAGCGACTAGCCACACCTCAGACAGCATCACGCCTGAACGACACACCATCTCCTCTTCCCTGCCGTTTCCCACCCCGCTCGGGCCAGGAATTCTCCTTCCGCATGCCGGGCTGCCATGGGCTCAGGAAAGCGGTCGTACTCTTTGCTCTGTTTCAGATGTGCGGAAGTGTTCCGCACCGGAGGCAGGAATTGTCCTGAGGCCCGATAGCGATATGCCACCCCTAATGATGAAGCCGTACCAAACAAAAGTGTCTGATGCATTAAGTCAGACTCTGACGAGTAATAATCCGAGGCCAAAAGTGCATTGAACCAGTCTGGTCCCAAGAGTTCCTATACGTACAATCCACTATATTCCTCTCGATATCCGACGGCCTCGGGATCGATGCTTGCGTCTATTTCCATTTCCTCCTCGCGCCTCTGAGGGTGCGCTTTACCTCGACGTTGTACTTCGGTCGCACTCCTTCCGACTGAAACTGCCTGGAATTCTCAGAGAGCTCGGAAAGTAGTCCTGGATGTGCGCATGCGCACTCGTCATCGTCTATCCCGAGGAGCCCCTCCCGTTCCTCAAGCTGCGGTACGAAGCCAATACTGGACGTCTGTCGGATGTAGGAACACGATTCACTTTTGCGATCTGTCCCGTGTACACGTCAATGTCAAGCACTGATCTTGCCCGCATTATACCGCCCTATACCGCATCTGGATTGATAGGCAGACCTTGTCATCGTAAATTACCATCATATCTCATTTCCGAAGCGCCTTCGTCCCTCAGTAGCTCACTCTGCGCCACACCCGGATTTATCCCTTGCTTTCGTTCCTATGCCTCCGAAAGCCTTCGCGGCCATAGCACTGCGATCGTCCGCCCTACGCCGCCTGCGATCTCTTACCCCTCTCCATACCTTCGGAGGCGCAGTTCCAAGCGGAAGTCCCACTCTGTCCATCCCCGGTATTCCCGACGCACTTCACAACAGCACATGGAACCTTGACACCGGCATGGCAGTATCGACTGCGTACACTCAGATTCTCCCGCTCAATTCAATGCATTTAGAGCTGGTGCACCACACTGGTGAGTGGCAGTGCTCCTGTGCAAGCCAGCTGGCCGGTGTGTCTCTAATTATACACCGTACAAAATTAGAGTGGTTATCCTACAATACCGTCGCCAAGGAGCGTTCGGGGATTAGACCGACCAAATGTCACCACATCCTACTAGGGCGCTCTGTCATACATCAACGCCCAATGTGCACCGTCATATGCAACCTTGGCGTATCCTAGTGGAGGACAGGCCAAACGAACCGAACCAAGTCCAGCAGTACAACGTAACTGGGTCCCATACACATGCAAACATGTCAACAGGCGTCCATACTTTGATTGATGTGCCACATCTCATGATCCCAGTCTCATTATCGACTTCTATATTCGATATCTGCCATATGACAATGGCGCTTCATCCGATGACTCAATACGTGACCATTCAATTACCATTCAAAATCGGCTCGCCCTAGATGAGTACGTTCGCGCCTAGAAGCTAGGAAGCAAAGGATCAGACGCCACATCAAATGTCGTGAAGTTGGCTTCTTCGAGAACTCCCAGGATATCCATCGTCTCGATTCAGCATGGAATGCTATATCGCGTCTCCCGTACGGTAGTTCAAATGCCAGTACCTGGTGGACCGTGCACGACAAGCAGCGGTGGGCGCGCGGGTCCCCGAGCTTGTCATATCCCGAATACCCTGCATTGGATGCTGAACGCCGAGCGATTAGTGGCTGTGCTGATACCTTGCACCCGCGTCCTTGCCAATACTTGCAAGTCGATCTCGAACTATCTTGTTACTTATTCGGTCCACGGATACAGCGTTAAGAAGATGCGCCCGCGGCAAGCATGCCGTGTCGTCGCATGCACATGTCACGTAGCAGGCACGACGTACTGTATGGCAGTCATAGTTGACTAGCAACAGGCTCGACGTGCCATGCGCCATGAGCTACCAGCGGTAAGCCATGAGGCAACAACAACGAGCTCGGTTCCAACCCCGCCTGCTAAGTGCGCGTGCAGTAACGTACACATTTCCCACTGGTTGCAACCCGCGTCAGACTTTGGAACATTCGGCGTCGAAACCCCGAGTTGGAAACACGACCCACCCGTGTGGAAGCTCGACATTTGGAACAGGGAAGTGCGCACCGGCAAGTGCGAGCGCGGGTGCGCATGCATACCTTGGCACAAGCGAGGTGCCTCATCCCTGATGCACGCGACACACCGCAGTCAGTCGGTTCGGACGTGTGACGTCTCTCCTAGCCCCAAAGGTTCACCTTTGTTCCAGCTTCCACTTCTAAGCTGTGGCTTCTTCTCACCTTCTGGACGCGCGCACGGCATCAGACTGTCTTCCGAGTTGTGAGACTTGAGTAGCGTGACTCGATGTGTCGGAGAAAGCATTACTGGCGGTTCTCTCGGCATGCCTCCAGACTTCTGGGCCAACGCTTCGATGTTTCGAGTCTCACCACTTCGACGTCGTGGTTTCGCGGTGTCGAGCCGGTGGACAATGAGGTTCGCGCAATCAGATTCGATTGATGCGTATCGATGCATGATCTCTGTTGCCTCGTGGCTCACCTCGAGTCTCGCGTCTCGACCTCAGTAGCATGAAGAACCAAGAATATACCTGTTTTGAGTCGTACTTTCAGCACACCCTGGCTCATGGATCAGCTTGCCGACCATCATCTATCGATGGGGTCGTACCCGCGTCTATGGGGCGTATACTGCCGAACGTAAGGTAAATAACAAACATTCAGCATAGTTCACACTAATTGCGCAGTCTAAGCTAGCGTCGTGCTCGCTAAGCCCAACCAATACGGTCATCATGCATACTCGCGTATTCAATGACAGCCGCCACGCCTCGCGAGCCGGCACTTGCAGATCCCATCGTACCTACGTCGTCATCGTCGTCACGGTTCGGTTCCTCGCTTATCCCAACGAACATCCAGTTCGACGACGGTTCGTCTCCATTTCGACGCGCAACCCTCGTGCTGCAGCTCGCTAAACTGGAACTACGATCGTTATCTTGATCCCCAGTAATGCTGGTTGAGAACATGATCGCGGTTTGGTCGGTCCCCACTGCCCTTTCAAGACTAGTCGCTGGTCGGTGCTCATTGTCAGTCGCTCGGGTTTAGCCAACGGCGCATGATGGCGCATCTGATACCGACAACTATGCGCCTCGGCTGCAGGGACTGTTGCGGTGCAATGCAGTCCGGGCCGTGACGAAGTGATATACGACTCCAGGCTTGCACTCCGCTGCGTGTCATGGTCGTACGACGCGTTCCCAGCATCCATCGATGAGACATCATCGATTTGTTCGACGCTTGGACAGGGAGAAGATACCACATTCTTGGTGCACATGCAGCGATTTTCGATCTGGATTTTGACCCACGCACAATCCCAGTACGGTCCTGGGTCGACGGTGCGGCGGCCCGAGCGCCACCTACTATACCCCATGGTCCTTGCACCCCGCATCTCATCCCGTCTTGCAGGACGGACGCTAACCATGGCTTCGTACATACCTCTACATCATCCTCGGCTACGCCACAGTCACCGAGTCCGAAACCGGACGTACCTCCGTCAGGTGCTTCTTGAGTTTCTAGAACATGACTGATCTCTGCGGCTTAAGTGCCTGTATGCTTCTTAGCTAACGACCCTATCAGACTGGCAGACATAAATCATTGTAGCGGCAATATATTGATTGATTTACAGGCGAGAATTCGATTTATAGCTTCCATAATTGATGTCAGGGGTTTAGCGTTGCAGCTTTCTGATCTGGAAATCCAGCCTTGTCTCCTGAAAACCATGAAACCTTGAATACGAATGACTGAAGACAGCTGAAGACACAGAAAGGCGGGTACAGGCTGCCAGGCGTCACCAGTCGAACATCCATTTCCTGTAGGTTGCGCGAATCTAAGACATTTCCACACGTACCGACACGACAACGCCACGGTCACATTAAAACACAAGCCACCTTCTGGACCAATAATGTCCTTTTACACCGTGCATAATTGCGCCTGTGCTCCGCCTGAATGAATGTTGGATATCATATTAAGCTTCAACAGAAGGAGCTGTGAGTGGGCAATTTGAGTATGCGCTTCGCCGGCTAGCATGCATCTTGCTACTCCCGAGACAGTACTACGTAGCACGTGTTCTGCCTCGGCACTCAGGGACTTCCGCGGCTCACTGTACCGTCTCCGAGCTGTGATGTATGCCTTTTATCGAGAGTGCGTTCGATTCTTTATCCCGGTTGACTATGAAGTCGCTCTTGGCTGATACTTGGATGCGACGAAGTCGGGATCATGCTCCCCGCTCATGCTGTGTACCGGTGCTTTTGTCCGCCAGCCGAGCTATGCTTCCAACTTCCCAAACTAAGTGTTGATGCGCACTCAACCACTCTCGAAATGAGTCTGGCGTGATATTCAAAATCGTATTCAAAATCATGACGCATGTAGGATCCAATATATTCGAAGTGGGGAGACCCTCAGACGAATGCACGAACTACTATACATTCGCAACGTCCAATAGCAAGTTAGCGGCGCGTAACATCGACGCGATCGCCACGGCTGCGGTCGCGTCCTCCGACTCCTATTCATTGCATACAGTAGTGACTGCAGCGGGAGCGCTGTACCTCCATCAAATCCCCCGTACAGAAGGGCAGCGAATCACCAGCACTCCGTATCGGGCGCTCAGTCCAGATCCAAACTTTTCAGTCAATTTGAGGAGCCTCATACGCCAATTGATTTTTTATCGACGCGGATGTTGCAACACAAGCTTGCGCCTTACGGCTGGCGGGCGCCAGTGGCGCACGCGTACCATGGGGCGGCGATGCTTGCCCACTGCGCTGCGTTGCTCGCTGTCCGGCTCCGCTGTTCCCGGATACCGAGTCCCGAACCCCGACGTATGATGGCTCAAAATGGCAGGCACTGTGGTTCACTCACTGTCTTGGAATGCGGCGGTTCTTAGTGTAACTGGCGATTGGTCGAACTTACGGTTAATTCCAGGGCAAATACAGCGTTTCTGCGGGTCCTGAGCACTCGTAATTCGTAATTCGTGTCCGATGTCCCCTTCGACGCCTTTGAACAGTAATATGTTAGATAGGGGTGCGATAGTCGCCAGGGAAAGCCTCTGCTCAAAACACGGAGGATCGTTGACGTGTAATAGCGCATTACAATGTTGAACCCAATTTTCGAACCGCTAGTATCAGGCGCAGCGCCTGTTGGAAGTCGGGAAGTCGTGTTGTAATGTTTGTAACCGAACCGGGTTGGCGAAACGACGCCGTAAGTTACTTGCTATAGTTCCGCGCCACTGGCAACCACCGGGCTACTGCGAAATAGGATATAGGCGGCGCTTTGTGCGCTAAGCATAGCATGGCGTGCTTAGCTAGCGATGGGTGTCCGCGTGCCCAGGGAGCCATCGTTGGATAGTGGCGGGGTAACAAGACTTCCAGACGACAGCTTGCTCGCAGCAGCCAGGTCTAGGAGCTGCAACACCACGGGAGAAGCCAAGCGAGCCGCATGCACATGCTAGCTCGAGGAGACGGTCGCTAGCTGCCCAGCGGTCCTGGTCACGGAATTTCAAAGGGAGGAAACCTTGACAAGGCTTGCATCGCTATGTGACGGCAACGGAGCGGCGGGCATATGAGTAGACTGCAATGAGAGGACTGAACTTACGGTCAAGATCTCTGCAAGCAACTGAACCAGAATAGGGCCATTTGGAATTTCGATAATGAGAACCTTTCCGGGAAGGCATGAGTAGTAAACGAGACATCTGAATCGATGAACATTGCGTACGAATGACTATGAGCAGGCTGTCACACACCCATGGAAGCGCACAGCACACTCGAGCTTAGCCAATGAGCCTGAGATGTTTGTAAGGGGATTGCATCTCCACCCCGACCTGTATCCGCTGGCGCGAAGCACGAGCGATTCAGCAGCCACTGCGATCTAACAAGCACCGCATCGAGGGAGTGTACGTACTATTTACGTTTCATCGACCGAACGAGTCGAACCTGCGCTTGCTCTGTGCATCTGCGCACTCGAATACGACCAGGCCTTCGTGGAGCCTCCACGTTCTCTTCCTCTCTGTCCGTACTAGGCCTGCCGTCCAGTCCAGAACATAGGCACTAGCAAAACCGGCCGTGGGTGCACCGTGGCCCATTTCTACAGGCAGAGTCTAGCCCCTTCTCTTTGCGTGCCGTGGGCGGTGTAGCAAAGTTATGGTTCAAAGCCTTGCAGGCGGACGAGATAGTAGCGCTCATAACACGTGGAACAGGCGCTCCGGTGCCGCAGCGTCTTTTCGACTCCGAGCCAGGGCAGGATCAACGCGTCAAGCTTGAGATGAACGTCCACCATGGAACCCTCTTTCGTGAACCTACGATGTCTACGATTGATAATATTATCGAGCTTTGTGGCACTGCAAAGCAGTGGTGCGTGCTGATCCTGTCATATGCCCTTGTACTTGTGTTGCTGCGAATTGACAGCATGCCGATTTACACACGCACAGTCTGTCAAGTAAGAGAGCTAAAGTATTCCGAGGAGATACCGAGTATGCTCGCACGCTTGCATGAGGCTCTGTTGAAGCCTGGAGTTGTACTTTTGGAAACGAGTACTGCGGCATCTCCGAAGAGACGTCCATCATCGGGTGGAGTTGCACGCCGTTGCGGTGAGTCGTTGTTTGTCGTCTTGCACTCACGTATACCGGATATGATTTCAGTATCACGCAACGAACTCCCAGTGGCGGTCAGCACAGGCGAACTGACGAGTCAGATCCTGTACTCGAACTTAACCCGCGAGTCGCGGGTCAGAGCTTCCTAGCCAACTCATCAAACAAGCAGCGAATCATGGCCAGCCGACCACACACATCCCATCATCCGCATCCTCTGAATCATCCTCATCACGTATTCCTAGGACACCGTTCATGTTTTGACGTGCCAGAACCTCCGCGAAGCGCCACTGCACCCACCTCTCCATGTGCTTTGTTGTAAAACGGTATCTGCTGTGCGTACACACATGGGCCCACGGGCCCCGTCGGGCTACACGTCAAGTTGAGATGGCCGGGAGCATTTCACACCCATCCACACGTCGTAACAAGTAGCTCTCTCACCCTCGCTGGCATCTGAGGGCGTGGACGATTGGAATGGCAAACCCCCAGCTTCGATCGCTTGGCGCCCTTGGAGAGGCGCGATCGTATTCGAGCGCGCTTGTTCAAGGCCGTTCTACAAGTGACTCGATACCTGCAACTGTCTCCGAGATGAACGCCGTTGGGGATGGATAGGTAGATCCGGACGCCCACATCCATGCCTGTGTGTATCGATCGCGCTACTCCGTCATCAGCCGCGACTAGTTGGTCATTCAGTTGGCAGACCATGACTGGGCAAGGACCCTTACTTTGACTTGCCGCACAGGCTCCGCGGCCGGGCCTGGTTCCCGCTACGTGTTTTCCATCGTCCATTCGCTATGAAAAACGTTACATACTGCCGTATGTCCTGTCATCTATCTAGGGTGCAGTTGATTCGTATGCAGCTCGATGTCAAGGTGATTCATACCAATGCCGTCAGTACATACTCACCGCCCGCCTCCATAGATTCTCTGGCGCGCTTACAGCCTACATCACACGTTCCCCAGGACGATACACACCCCATCCGCATCCCTTGGCCGTCAGTCTCTTTCCAGCGCCCCGTTTACCGACTAGCGACCAACATTTCAGCGCTGCCCCATGAGCCCGGAACGAGCTCCGAGTCATCTCATGACTCGTCGTATTGTGCTGCAGGTTTAGGACCCCCGGGCATCGATACGGAGATGAATTGACGGAAAGCCGACTCTGCGTCTTTTGACTACTGATCCGGCGCCCCGCTCTACCATGGGATGTGACGGACACGGCGTGGCGGTGGGTCTCTAACATACAGTCTGAGATCATTGGGCTGGTTATGCCGATTCACATCTCGTGTTTCTATCGTCAAGGTAAGAGTCGAGTATTCCGCGGATGAATGTGCGTGGCGCGAGCGCGCACTTGGGCGCAAAGATTTGCGCAAGCGCTATTCCGCAGCTGCCCTGATCTCTTGACTTCCTGGATCCCTGGACAAGCATTTCCAGTTTACGAACTCAGCTCGATGTGGTCCTACACCACCACCCTATTGGGCCAAGCCGTTCTTGAACCTCTTGGCCTACACACGCCCACTGCAGAGTATGGGTCCGCCATATTCCCCCATTTCGGTAGCATTCAACACAAAAGCTCTAAACCTCTAAATCCAACGCTACACAAATTCGAATTACACTCCGAAACGTATGACCCGACCATCAGGCCTTGAGGTCACGAAATCAAGGGTCAATACGCTCCCGCGACGTTGTGGCGCAAAGTTGGTCCCCGTGTCACTACGCCGTCATTTCCCTGTATCCCATGGGGTACGACGTACGGTATGGTTACGTAGGACAGCTGAGCATCATGCGCGATGTGTCGGTCCTAAAGCCAGCTGAGTGCTCGTATTTCCTTGCTGCTCAGACATCCGACATCCTCTTGACAGGACGACGGACCCGGAAATTAAGCATCTGATAGTCATGGTATAATAAGGTAGGCAGGATTAAAGTTCGATGTCAAACAATTAGAAATTGTGGGTCGATCTATACAGTACGTACTACGTACACAGTCGCGATTGACATCTAGATGGAAACAGAGACCAGAAGTGGAGCAGGTCAGGTTGGGGATCGTAGGGCCACTGTGGCGCGCGTCCAAGAGTCGAAACTTCATACACTCAATACGTCCAGCATCTCGAATTCCTAGCAGGATCAAGGGTCCGACGCCGCAGGTTGAGACCCTTACTGGCGCCAGTAAGTACAATCGAGCTGGTAGCTCTCTCACGACGGCGACACACGACTCCCCAACACGAGGCCTCGAGACCGCATGCAATGCGCAATGTCCGTACCTCACCATCTGAAGCCGATGGGTTGAAACGGGAAAGGAGGCAGCGTGGTGGCGTACCTTCTCCGAAACCGGCAGAATCCCAGAACCACCGCGGCCCATTTCATATTGGTTACTTAGAACGACGGGGCTTCGTTGGGATCACCACGCTAGAATGGCTGCATCAAGAATGCTCAGCGCAGTCTGTCTGGGCCACGGAATCAGAAGGAGCTTGTGTGAAGGGATCATTGTACCTAGCGGGTAGGGCCGGCCGTTTGCTGATGTGCACATGCTCGCAGCGTCTGACAAGTTCAGGGCCCATAAGCTCGAAGGGACGCAGACCGAAGAATCCGTCAGAAACAGTCTATGTTCTGTATCAGCCGCAGTAGTGACCTAAGCATGGTACTGCACGGGAAGCTGGCCTATAAACAAATGTCGAACGTCGCTGCTAAGCAGGATGATGCTGATGGGACGCTAGAACACCAGAACGCCGTAACGATATGCCTACAGCAATCTACACGCACCACACGGCGGAGGATACACATGGTCCAATATAATATTATGTCTACGAATTTGATTATGCTCCTGCACTGCATTGCACAGTGGACTGGGAACGGGGGAGCGCCACGACGGCGCGGGCGCTCCATGCTGTGATGCGCAGTATTAACGGTCGTGTGCCCACGTATTGCGGGTCGTTGCGCGACATCTGTGCACCATGGGGTCCTGGATCATCGAGAGAAGTATGTGTGGCGTGACACGATGCACTGGGGCGTGGTCATGGCAGTTGTGTGGCGGCAGAGAGTTGGGTCGAATGCATGTGCTGGGCTGACACGACGCGTCGCGACTCGCGATACCAAATGGGGATGCAGGCCGGGTTCAGGCTCGCATTTGTGAGATGCTTATGTCCGAGATGGCGATCGACGCCGTTGAGATTCATGCAAGAGACCAACACACTAAAGTAATTGCAAAACAAATGGTTCAGATGTATGTTCTGTGCCTACTGCCTGTAATATGTGAACTATCCTCTAATTAATCGCGTAATGGAAGACTCAAGCTCCCTGCTCGCAATTTATGCAAACAGGGAGGGCCCGGCTAGGTCGCACATACCTCTCGCCGGTACACGCAGCTGTGGGTTACGCTGGAGCCTGCTCGACTTCTCGTATGATAGGCACTGTAGAACGATGTGTCTAGCGTCCGAGTCCTCGCCGTACACATGTGCATACCGGACACCTTCCGGCTCTCATGGAGGTCCCCCTGATTCGAGATGGCTGCTGGAGGACGCTCGATGTTTATTGGATGCCGACCAGCGACTATTCGTAGGAATGGTGCCCGCCGCTCAAAGCAGTGCTACGAGGGTGCACCCTGCTCGGGAGGCGCGCACTCCCAAAAGCGTACACTACGATCGAGCTAATTCGAGGCGCTCGGTGCGGTGCGGTAAGAGGGGAACAAGGATCGATGCCACTGCGATTGTGGCTTCCCAGAGTCAAACGAGATGACTCTACCTTTCATTCTGCGGTGTCGATGCGGGCATGCGTTGTATACATCGGACGCTAGGGGGTTTCAAGGGTGTTTGACTATGACAGATCGCGTGCACGTATCGATGCCTAAGCCCGGTGATCCAACTCTAGCTGCCAGCGCACAATACACTGCACAGAGGATGGATGACTGTCTTTGGTTCGTCTCTCGCACGATCTTACGGATCCTGGGCCACTCGCTCAGCCTCCGGACCTTCGCAGCGTCGTCTCTGCGCATCGATCCGCGGGCGGTATTGAAATCGAACCAGGTCGAACCGCGGTTTGATTTTGCCTCGTGATATTGATGAAGTCCGGTTCAACATTTGATCGTCCGCTGATCCCTGTGCGGACCCGGCGTCGCTCGTTAGGCTGAACAGTCCTTCCGCCCGGACCTCTGCGTCGCTCTTACGGAGCCCGCCGTGGCCAACAATTCCCGCAAAACTCGGGTTTCTTTAGCCTTTGCTCAATACGGCGAGCGTAAACCAAGCCTGAGAAGTGTCAAATGGGAAGGTGTATGGTTACATGCAACGACGATGAATACGTACAGATGTTATGACTAGGGGCAAGGGACGAAGGACGCCATGGAGTCGGGACCCGCCCAATTGGAGATACGCCGGCCTCGCTCTTAGTTTGTGCCTTGGCTTGGTCTTTCTTCCATAACTCAGCTGCATAACTATGGCACGGTAAGTGAAGCATCCTATGTCATCGTACTCTTAAGAACTGAGCATCGGTGCGTTAACTGTTGGTTATTTATGCCGTGCCTGCAGGGGCCAGGATTTTGATCGTGATTTTGTATTTTTGGCTTTTCTTGGCAGGGATCGTCGGGAACTTTGATGGCATATGTGGCGAACGGCGGATGTGCTCAATATGGCGAACGCGGACGTGGCTGTGGATACCACCCTTTGTAAGCAGGACTGGGCTGGATGGCAGGAGGCGGGGCGTATGTCGGCGAACTGAAGACACCGTCGAATGGTGGTTCACAGTAAGCAAAACGTTACCCATGTGCAATCGTGCTGAGACTGATGAAATAACTCCGGGGGCTCTTGACAGTTTACAGCGCGAGAGACAAGACTTGGTTGTCCTGCTAGGTTCAGATCATCAATACACTGTGTCGTTCACTGACGTCTGGAGTCTCACCCACCGCTCCGCCTATCTCACTCAGTCGGTTACTACACTCCACGCGGTGCGGTCTCTCCTCCCCTCCCCTATCATGCTACTGCCGGCGGTACGGACGACGCGCCTTCGCAACTTCGTCCCCTCCGATCCGTCGATCACCCACGGCGTTTGTATCCGTCTCCGTCGTCTATCCTGCCCTCCTGCCGCCGCTCGCTCCGACTCGAATGGGGCTGAATTCCACGTTCGACCACCCGGGTCGTTTGATGACATCTCGAATTCCAAGTTCACTCAATCCGAATTCGACGACAAAGGACGGATCGGCAGGAACAGCGACAGGGGGCGGGACTGACAAGCGCTGTCGACGTCAATTTCGGAGCGGGCGAATTTGAGCGAGGTCGCCCATACGCGGCGTCGAGGATAATGCTAATTAAATCTGGTCTTCCCTACTAATGTGTGGGGAAGGTGGAGGCGATAGGAGTCAGGCCCCCGGGACAGCTGAAACCTGATTCGGGTATCGCGCTTGGTTGAGGATGCGCATGCTCGCTACGCCACAACGACTCAGATTATAGAAGGTCATCGAAGCCCCTCGAGTCGTACCGCCGGCAGACGAATGCATATGGCTCTTCAAGACAAATGCAGCGAGCGAGCGGGCAGGCGCACATGTGCTCTTCGATCGGGATGAGACATTGGACAATTGCACGGGGGACGGCCTTATGACGACGTCGATCGTAATCGTACTCGCTAACCTGGTGGCTGTAGTGATGCATATGGGTGGACTTCAAGCTTCAAGCTCAAGCTTCGAACCCCATCCCATACTTTGCCAGAAGCTAGGAGCCTATTGGGGTGCTGGTTCAATGACCTCGTTTCGCCATCTAGCTACGTCGATTTAGGGTTGCCAAACTCTTCTGGTGAGTCGAACCAGGTCTCGGGCGCGACTATCGTCCGATGTTTATCAGTAACGTCAACGTTGCTAGTGCTTACAAGTGCAACAGCCGTCCGAGCGAATCATATCGCGAAGACGATGGCTGGTTTTAGAGTTAATCCCTTACTCTAGCTGGTAATCTAGAGAGTCCAAACGACTTCCAAACGTCGAACGCGTCAAGTCGACCAAGCTCGCGCGCCGCTCGGCAAAGCGCGTTCATTTAGCTGTTTACACGCGTGCGTGTCGCGTGTCGCGTCTGTGGCACGCGTCGAGTCTGCTGTATCAAGCGTCCGCGTATTTTCGTATCTGGACATTGATTTCTGGCCTTGCATCGCAATGCCACCCAATTTGGATTCTACGCTAATCTCGCTTTAAATAGTTCCTAGCATGAATCCGGGACGCGGTGCAGCTGTGCTAAGCATCCAGATACAACCGGTACGACTCGCGTCAGCATACCGCTGAATCGCGGACTTCACGTGCGAGCTATGGGCTCTGCCGAGTGGTAGCACCGGCATGCAAGGCCTTCGGACCCTTGCTGTGTCTTCGTCTGTTATTCATAGTATTCAGAGAGGTCTAGAGGCCGCTATGTGCGTGGGATGTGGCTCGTGATTTGTGTCTTGCGCGGGGCCGAGGAACCAATCAGATATAGGCGGTCGACGTGTTGGTGAGGGATAGGTAGAATGTGGCGGTGCGCAATTCAGGTTACAGGTACGACGTTAGTTCTGTACACGGGTGGCACAGCTTCGACAGTAATTGAAGGCTAGGCGTGCAGGTACCTATTAGTCTAGGGATATCGATGAGGTACGAACATTCATCACAATGTGCTGTATGTCAGTGCACGCCACACGGTGCAGTTTGCGACGGAATTGCGGCAAAGTAAACCAAGCGCAATTCAAGAATGCGCCATTCCCACCATCAATCAGTATATCGCCGCGCTATTCTTACCTTATACCTTACTTGGCTCTACACGGCTCTGAGCTTGAAGCTGACGATCAGTCCGGAACCCCATTCCACGTCCTATTCCTATTCTCACCTTGCCTTCTCACCTTCTGACTTTCCTTACCTTCTCACCTTCTCATCTTCCCGCCTTCCCCACTTCCGGGTCCCGCGAACCACTGCCAAGGCCCAAGCCCCGCGCTGCGCATTTACGAGTCGACTTACCTTCTGCCAGCGTTCCTCCTTCCGCCCTCCCGTTCTCGAACCCTCGAACCTTCGACCCTCGAGTTCCGTGCAGTGTGCACAGCCACCGTGACCTCCCAGCGCGACCCACCAATAGTAATGCGCTGAGTTCCATATTTCATTGAGCTGCGGCACGGCAGACCCCGCGCACGCGACACACTCCACCGTTCCCACTTCTCTGAAGTCTGCAGATGCGGAAAGCAGTGCCGAGCCATTGTTCCCTAGTCTTCGTGCGCGTGCTGCGTCCTTCGACGTCCGTGCGGTGCGGTGCATGCGCACAGCCACGCTCCTCGTCAACTTCGGCATCTCGTATCTGCATCTCGAGCTTGAAGCCTGAAGGCTGGCCCTAGATTAACATCACCTATTAGCTATAAGCGTGCCGCCGCGCCACTCGCCACTCGCACCGCAGCTCGAGGATTCGAACGCGACGATGCACTGGAACTGCTTGCCTTGTATGGTCATCGACATCGAACAGCATCTGCCGCGTGCATCACATCACGCTGAAGCGTCCAAGCTTCAAGCTTCAAGCTCAAGCTCAAGCTGTGCACCCCAGCCAATATCGGCGTCGGCGTCGAAGCCAACATCGGTGCCCGCGCTCCAAAGGCCCGCCGTCCGTACGCCTCGCATGTGATAGCGCGGCTGTCGGCTCAGGCTGAGAGCAGCGTCTAAGCACGAAATGAGCCGGCAATTGAGCGCCGGCGCGTGGTGTGCAAGATGTGGCGGGCGGTGCACGGATGCGAGCGAGCGAGCATGCATGCGGGCTCGGACTTCCAGCCCTTCGTCCCATCTCCGCATTTCGATATGGGCACTGATATGTGTGTAACGGGGTGCCTGCGGTACCTGGGCGCGGCTCGCGGCTGCGTGCAGTATATAGTAGAAGGCCGTTCGCGCGCATCCCAATATGAACGTCCGTCCTTGTTACTGTTCGCGTGCGTGCGTGCGGAGCGCGTCTAGCGCGGTCCGAGTGATATCAAGGGTTGACTGAATACATACGCGGGATGCCATACGTGCACCGTGCACCAAGAGAAACAGGGAGCGTTGAGCACGGAGCAAAAGCGAGGGTCCTACAGGCTGCCAGGACCAGGTGGGCGTTAGGCACGGCTGTATACCCGCGCTAGTAGCGGGCTCCGGGACGAGGGGCGGCGAGCTGCGGGGGCGGCGTTGGGGATCAGGAAGGAATCAGTGGCATGGGGCGTGTGCAGGTCTTCGTGGGAGCAAGTACGCGTACGAGGGGCGCTTGGAGACGGTGTGTGGCATGTGTTGGGTTCAGCCGCGACGGAGCTCCCCCAATGCGGGAAAGAGAGATGGGAGAAGGGCGATAGACATCGTGGGTAGTGAGTCTGAATGTGATGTATCAGCATCAGTAACACACAGCGAATGGGACGTCGTTGCCGCCGCGTCCATATGGCCCCCACCCCGCGTTCAGACGACAGATGCCGTGTGGTGCGTGTGGCATGTTGCATGTGCTCCAGGGTCTGCGGTGTTTGTTGTTTGTTTGTGGTCCTGCGTGGTGTTGTGTTCTGTTGTCGCCCCAGTACAGCCTTCTGAGTAACTAGGTTCAGTGGTTCGTGGTTCGTAGTTCGCGCGGCTCGAGCTTGAACGTGTTTGTAATCCCAAGTCTTGCAGCTCGCGGCGTGACCTATGCTGGCGGTTCAGCTTCAACGACGGGTAAGATGAGGCGAGACGACAATACCAGGACCCTTGTCGTACTAGGAACCCAGTCACCCAGGAACGCAGCGGCTTAGGAAACCCAGCGAGGTGCACGGAGCACGGAGCACGGAGAGCGGAGGCGCCGCCACAGAGGGATCGTCTCTCGGCACCCTCGCTGCCCATCCCATCATACGCGACGCGGGACGCGGGACGGCGCAGGCGTGCGTGGGACCCCGGGAGAGCGTTCTCCGGCCTATAATGTGTGTTGTATGGGGCCGAGACGGCGGTCGGACCGCCAGAACCCGCGAAATGGATTATGGGCGTGATTGATGCTAAGTGGCGAGCCTGAGAGCGCGTCACGGATGGGGGTCAACCGTTGAGACCAGGCGCGGTGTCGCGTCTCCGACAGAAGGGAGGAAGACGCGTCATCATTACACTGTATGGTACGGGCCTTGTGGCTGATTACGGCCGCGCCTTTGTCCCTCTGCATACGGCAGAACGTTTGTGGGAGCGGATGCGCTGGAAGATTTGGATAGGGTGCTGGTGTCTGGCATCACAGCCTGAGAAGTCGGAAGAAGGAAGGAGGGTGCGAGGGAAGTGCAAAGGACGGCTCGATGGCTCGATGGCTCGATGGGTGGGCGGGCGAGCGGGTAAGTGGGTAGTAGTCGAGCTGAGGTGAACCGCTGCATGGAGGTGCAGGAAGGCCTCGTGTCCGGTGTTGAACGGGGGACCGCACGGCGGATGGCGAGAGCAAGTGGAAGGCGGATGGCGAATGGTTAGACCTCGGGGACGATGCCCCAACCGTCATCCAGCGTCTGGGGACGCCATCCCGCATCCGGCACAGCGCATGCGTCCCAAACCCCGCACGGTCCGTGAAGTGCAGGAAGAATCACCGGCATCCGCAAGGTGCAGGAAGAGTCCCCGGCATCCGCGACGGCGTCGGAGCTGGCGTTGGTGTCGACGTGCATCGTGCACATCGTCGAAGGCTGTGCGCGGAAGGTTCAGGGTTCAGGATACACAGGGGGCGGAGGAGACGAAGACGGAAGGTGTACGTACACATCGAAAGTGTGCGGAGAGAAGATTTCGTCCGTGTGGTTTTAGAGTTGTATGACTGTAAGATTGTATGGCGAAGGAGAGGGAAGGAGGGAGGCTGTGTCCCCTTCAAGTTCGAGTCAGGTCCAAGCCATCTTCAAAGGAAAGGCAATTCATGAGCTGCGGATGGGACGGAAGGTGGTGAGGACGCAGAGGATGAGGATGATCTTTGGAAGTTTTCCCTGTTCCCCGTTCCCAATTCCCAATCTGCTGCTGGTTGTGGTTTGCGGCGTATGACTCGGTGCTCGACGCTCGACGTGGTCACACGGTACGCAGACGGCGAGCACCGAGCCGTTCACGGCGACGCACGCACGTACGCCCCCACTCGACTTTGCAATGAGCCCCGCGGCCGCAGCGTACCGCCGCAGAGTGCCCGGCAGGGAGTAGCCGGGGAGATTCGTGTCCACCCTCGAAGATAGACGTGGTGCCGTGTGGACGCACCGTCCGACAAGGGCACGCGGCGTACGGCGTACGGCGTACGGTACGCGTGCTGCCGTACGCAGTCGCGGCCCCCAACGTCCTCCGTCCCTCCCGCCCCCGTCGGCGCCACGGGGGGTCGAAGGTCGAAGGTCGAACTGCACGGTTCGGCTCAGCTCGCGTCGCTGAGGTGCGTCGACCGCGAATGTAGGAGAACGTTCCCGTCCTCCTTACGCACCTGGCGTTCCCAAAGCTGTCAGCATTCGGAATACGAAGCGCGGCTAGGGTGAGGGTGCGAGCGAGACGTACCGGGACGGCAGCGTCGGGAGTCGGGACGGCGATGGCGAGCGCGAGCTCCTCGCGTCTTCCTTTGTCCTCCACTCTGCTTCCTGCTTCCTACCGACGCCGACGACGTTAATGTTAACGTTACAAAGGATGACACCACACATACCGAATCCCATCTCCTCCCTTCTTCCATCCCAAGCCTAGCCCCCGGCTCCCACCCCAGCTTCCAGCTTCCAGCTTCCAGCTTCCAGCGCACGAACGCACGAACGCACGAACGCACGATGACCACACGGCTGACCAACGCCCACCGCCTCCTCGCTTCGTGCACTCCGTCGTCGCCGAGCCCAGCCGCTGTGCACCCAAGCCAAGAATGACGTGTGCGCCGCTGTGCAGTGTGCACAACAAGACGTTATAGGCATGCGTTAGTCGAAGTCAAAGTACAAAGTACAAAGCCGCATCCGCATCCGCAAGCCCCGAGCCCGACGCCTGCGCACCGTAGTCTGTGCGAGGCGGTACGGCTCGATGACGTCGTCTCTCGTCCGCCTGAACTCTAAATCATCAATGCATATTGTCGACTGTTTACCAGCTTGCTGTAGAAAGGATCAGTAAGGAACGGAATACAAAGGCGGGCGCTCGTTCGTGTGCGAACGGCAGAATCCTGCAACCTTAATCTGGCGCCGGATTAGTCAGACGCCTGATGCCGTTCGTCAGGATCAGCCGATCAGGAGGGGAAGGGGAGATGGAGGGAGGATGGGAAGGAAGGTTCGAGGAGGGGGTCGTCGGTTCGGAGTCTCGCGCTTCGTGGATGGTACTGAGTCACTCAAGAAGTTGCTTAGAGTGGCTTACTCTGGTGTGTCCGTGGGGCGGTGTGCTCTCTGACTCTCCTGGAGTCTCATGTAACGGTGTGATGCTACTGCGCAGGATGCGAAAGCGTGACTGTAGAGGGAGGAGGGATCCAGGCGGAACGACACATGCACGTCGCAGCAGTGTGTCGAACGAGCGCAATCAGTTCAAGTTCCAGCTTCATCATCCAGTGAGGTACGCTCTCAGCTCTCAGCTGGTTCGGCTCCGAGTCGTCTTAGACGAAGGACTCGGACTGTACGCGCACCTGAGATCTCGAGACCGAGCTACTACTAACCCGCCGGAAGCCCCAGATGGCAGATTCGTCCACATATACATAGCCGTACGGCCGACCGTCACGGTACGCGTACGTGATGACTGCAGCTGATGGACGCGACGCGACGTGGCGCACGCGTCCGCGCAGCTTCAGCTCCAACGTTGACTAGTTGACTCCTCATTCCTATCCTCGTTCTGGTTCTATAATACAGCATGTTCTGATCTACTATGGAATCTGATGCGCACCCGCTGCCGCCTACCCCGCGTACCCCGCGTCGCCTCATTGATCCCGACCCCGACCCCGACACCGACACCGACTGTCAATGCATACTGCAACGATACCTACCTTATCCCGCCGTGTCGATACGAGCAGACGGCGCGTGAATCCCGACACTCTTACCCGCCCTCTCCTCCTCCTGGTACTGGTACTCGCACTACCAGCCGAACTCGGATGGTAGCAGGACGCATACGTACAATGTCTTTAGGTCTGTGTCTATCGCTATCACTGGCACTATCGCTGTTTGATGTCGATGCTCCGTCGGTGCTTCCCCATTGAATATTGACAGCCGCTTCCTCAGGCTTCAGACCTCAATATTCAATCACGCCCACTTAATCACTTGATACCTCCAACAAGCGTCGTGCTTCGCGGTCCGCGCTTCGTCCTACTAGTGCTTCGAGTTCTGCAAGTGATGAGGGTATCGTAGAGAACGACAGCTGCAGACCCCAGTGGTCCTGATCCAGTACAGCACGTCCGACCTCCGCACGTCCAGCACGTCCCGCATCCTTCGAGTTCGGGATTCGTCGCTCCATGGCCAAGCGCAGAGTCTGAATCAGTCTACAATCGCCAGTTGCCTGTATTGCATACGAGCTAACGAACCGCAAACATGTCGGATTGTCCATGTCCCAATCCCACCATGTAGCGACGTCATCCTATACCCAGTGCGAATACGAGTGAACGAGACCCCAGCGCGTTCGCATAACACATCGATATCCCGTCCCGCGTACCGAGCCGCACGCCCGCATCCCGCACGTCTCCCAAGGCGACGCCCGCGAGCCCGAGCCCCCGGGCCTCCGGTCGCGCACCGCTTGGATGCTTGGGTGCTTGGACGCTTGGGTGCTTGGGTGGTGATGTCATCCGGTAGTAGTATGGGATGTCATTTGGTGCCGGCGAGGGATGTGTTTGAGGTTCCTGGTGAAGGCCGAAGTTGTAGGGCTGGCGCGGACGCTGGGCGAGTCAGGGTCAGGGTCAAGCCCGGATACTAGGACTGAGATGACGATTGAGATTGAGATTGAGATTGATAGTGCTCATGGTCACGGCGAGTTTAATGTGCATCACAAGAGAGAACCGGAGCCGTCGTACGTCGTACGTCGTACATACAATACAATGCATACGATCGCGTGTCGCGTGTTCGATACGTGGAGAGCAGGATCAGCGTGTGGGTCATCTATCGACCTAGAGCTCGAGCATGAGTGAGTCGCGGAAAGACACTGGGAAGTGCGTTGCGCAACGCGGCTGGGGGTTGAATGGCGGAAAGAGGCTGCGACGACGGCTATGGATCTCGATACGGAGAAGGGAACATGGAACCGTGGGCTGGTGGTGTAGCAGGGAACAGAGGGTGGGTTGGGCTTCGAGCCTCGAGTTTCGAGAGTCCAGAGTCGAGCGGCGAGCGGCGAGAGCAATATCGAAGCGCGGACGCGGAAGGAGACAGACGGTACTACAGCAGACGTTTTGACTACCGGGCGGGACGTGCGCGCGGGGTAGCCGTAGCTGTAGGCTGTCGCCGTTGCCTGTCGTCCAGCTGAAGCGACGTGCTACGTATACGTCTACGGGCGTGCAGCGTAAAGCGTAGTGCGACACGAGAAGGGTCAGGGTCCAACGCTAACTCGAAGCATTAGGCGCGAGACAGCAGGGAACCCGAACGCAGTGCCGAGCGTGACAGGAACAAGTGGCGAGGCTGGCGTGCAAGGGCGAGAAGAACAAGGGAGAGCGACGTGGGAGCCGCGGGGTGGACTGCGTGCGAGGATCCACTGCCAGTAGCCAGAAAGCGGTGCCGTCTCTGTCAGTGTCAGGCGGGGGCGGGATCGAGGCCCGCTAGCGTGCCAGCACCGCACTTTCATTCGCAGAGAAGTCGCCGGCGTTGGAGGGTTAGGCGCGAGAGACAAGGACACGGCGGAGGCGGGGGCGGACGGCGGTGCGCGTGGCGACGTCGGTGTAGGTTCAGCGGGCGGGGGCCGTAGGTTCAGCGTCGGGTGCTGTCGGGATGGCGCGAGGGGGCAGGCGCCGTGCAGCGCTGCCTCCCTCGCTGGCGGGGACCGGGGTGCAGGTCGCTGTCTGCGTGCGCGTGCGCGTGCGCGTCTGGGCGAGTGCGAGGGGGCGGGGGTCGACGTCGCTCACGCTCGCAGGGCGTCGGGTATTTCGTTTCGGACGAGGGCCTCGGGGCGATCTCGATCGGGGCTAGCGCGCGTTATCGATGGCGGGCTGCCCTCGCGAGCCGCCCGCCACGCGCGGCGGTGCCGAGCCGCGAGGCGCCGCCGTGCGTCCGCAGCGTCCCTTGTCCCCGGTGCGTGCGTGCGCGAGCTAGGGAGTGCACTGTAGAGCGAGCGCGGGCGGCGCATCATGCATCAGGCCTCGGGCCTCAGCGTGCGAGTGCGAGTGCGCAGAGGGAGGGCGAGGGTGATCGACCCGCCAGGGTGGCGGCTCAGGGCAGCCCGCGTCTCCCAGCGAGGCGAACCGGCGACGGTGCGAACCGGAGACGAACCCGCGACGAACCGCGAACCGGCGACGAACTTCGTGCGCGCGAACCGGACGGGCGGCCGGCTGGGGGAGAGGCCCGTCGGCGCCAATCGGGGTGTTTGGGTGTGTTGTGGTGCCCGATGGGAGGAGAGGTGGGATGGGAGTCGGGGTGGCGGACTGGGTATATATCCCGATGGGTATATATCCCGTCCTCAGTCCAGGCCGTCCCGTCTGCTCTTCGTCTCCTCCCCCGTCCATCGTCGTCCCCCGCGCCCCCGACGCCCGACGCTCCCACCCACCGCGTCCTCGCCGTCGCCCCCACCCTCACCCTCGTCGTCGTCGTCCACCGACGCCCACCACTCACGCTTCAGACGCCCGCACGCGCGCCGCCGCCGCCCACACCGCTCTGGCCGCCCTCTACCACCCCATGGCCGCCGCCGCCCAGCCCATCGCGCTCCCCGCACACCCCCACAGCAGCGAGCACCATGACTACCCCATGGCCTCCGGCTCCCTCACCAGCTCCGGCACGAACGCCTCCTTCAACCCCGCCTCCTACCGCCGCTTCATGGGCTCCCCCATGTCCTTCAGAGCCGGCTCCTTCGGCAGCCGCTTCTACCCCGGCGTGTCCCCCGGCCAGCTCTTCGGCCCTCTAGAGTGCGTCCCCCGTCGCGCTGTGCCGCTTGTGCGAGACGCTGACGAGACGTGCCCATGTCACAGTCCTAATGACTTTAGATTCGGCAAGATGTCGTCCTCGATCGAGAGCGACCGCGGCTCGCTCCTCAACAACGCCCTCAACGTCTTTGACCGCCAGGACGAGTTCGTGAGTCCCCGCGTCCTCATTGTATTCATGGAACTTGGTGACTAACGCGCACGCCGCCGCTAGTGCCGCGACTACCAGTGCTGCGGCGTCAACCTCACCGACATGCACGCCCTCGTCGACCACTTCGAGGAGTGCCACGTCGTCGTCGTCGACCCGTACGCCCAGCCGCTCCCGTCCCACCCTGCGCACTCGCACTCCCACCCGCACTCTCCCTCCCACTCGCACTCGCACTCGTCCTCGTCCTCCCCCGTCTCCTCCTCCCCGACCCAGCAGACGCCGCGCGCGCCGCACCAGGCGCACGACCCGCAGTCCCAGTCCCAGTCCCAGGCGTACTTCCAGCAAGGGCCGCAGCAGGGCCAGCAGTACCACCAGGGCTCGTTCGACCCGGACGACATGGAGCTCGACCTCGACGGCGCCGCGGGCGCGAGCGCGCCCTCGAGCGGCTCGTCCTCGCCGCCCGACACGCCCGTGTCGACGCCGCTCTCGGCGTACGCGTACGGCGGGGCGCCGGTGAGCGCGTTCGAGACGACGACGGTGTTGCCGTCGCGGACGGGGTACGGCCGCGGGATGGGGATGAACATTGGTATGGGCGGCGGGATGATGAACATGAACATGAGCGGGATGATGGGGATGAACGGGATGAACGGCGGGATGGGCATGGCGCCCCGCGCGGAGGACGCGTTCAACGCGTACGCGGGGTACGCGGACTACTCGTCGATGCTCCCCGGCACGTCCGCCTCTGAGGGCGAGCAGGGCATGGGCGGAGGCGGAAGCGGCGCGGGGCCGTATCGCGGCTGCGTGACGCCGGCGCTGCTGCTGAACAGCGCGGCGACGTCGCCGGCGGAGTCGCGCGTCGCGTCGCCGGTGGGGTACGGCGCCTTGGCGCCGTCCTCGCAAGCACCTCAGCCGCAACAGTCGTCCCAAGCGTCGACCTCGTCTGCCCGCCCGTCCACTCTCCCCGCCTCCTCCACCGCCTCCGCCCTCGCCTCCTCTTCCTCCACCCCCTCATCCGCCGCGCACGCGCACGCACACGCGCCCCCCCCGCGCATCTCCACGACGCTCTCGCGGCCCGCGACGTCCCTGCTGCTCTCGAAGCCGTTCAAGTGCCCGAAGCCGAACTGCAACAAGTCGTACAAGCAGGCGAACGGGCTGAAGTACCACGTGACGCACGGGAGCTGCAACTTTGCGCCGCCGAAGGACTTGGAGGCGATCCAGGCGCTGCTCGCGAGCAAGCGGCGGGAGCTGAGCTTGTCGAGGGCGGCGGCGGCCGCGCAGGCGGGGGGAGGACAGGGGCAGGGAGGGGCGGGGGGGAGCGGACAGGGTGGGCAGGGACAAGGCATGGGCATGGGCATGGGCGGGTTAGGAGCAGGGACGGAAGGCGCAGACGCGCTCGGCCTGGACCTGGGCGACCTCGAGATCAGCCTGTCCGAGGCGGAGATGCGCGAGGTGGAAAGGGAGGCGGAGCGCCGGCTGCGGCCGTACGCGTGCGGGGTGGGCGAGTGCCAGCGGCGGTATAAGAACATGAACGGGCTGCGTGAGTGTCTCTCTTTCTCTCTCTCTCTCTTTTTTTTCTTTTTTCTTTTTCCTCTCCCTTTGTTTCTTGCTCCCGCTTTTTTGCGCGTTTTTTCGTCCGAAATTCTGATTCAACGCGGTTACTCACACTCGCTCTCGTTCTCGCTCTCGTTTGGATCGCTAGGCTACCACTACCAGCACTCGGGCGACCACGGCGCGATCGGGCTCGCGCTCCTCGCGAGCGGGCAGCACGAGTGCTTGCAGCACACGCGGTCGAGGCACGGGACGCCCGCGAGAAGGGCGAGTCCCCCCTCCTCGAATTCGAACTCGCACTCGCACAACGCGCCGAACTCGCACGCCGTTTCGAACTCGAACGTGAGTTCGCCGCTTGCCAGTGCGGTGCCGAGCCCGCGGACGAGCCCGGCGCGGGGGAGCCCGTTGGCGCAGAGTGCCGTCGCGGCCCAGCCTCATCAGTCCCAGCCGCACCAGCAGCAGTCCCAGCCGCACCAACAGCAGTCCCAGCAGCAGCAGCCCGTGCAGATTCAGCCCCAGTACGCCAACGCCAACGCCGGCGCACAGGGCTCGCCGCCGCCGCAGCAGGCGTATACGACGCAGCAGCAGCAGCAGCACGCGCAACAGTACGCGCAACAACAGGCCCAGCAGCATGCCCAAGCACAAGCTCAACATCAGGCCCAGCAGCAGCACGCGCAACAACAGCAGCAACAGCAAGCGTATGTGCAGGCGCAGGGGCAGCAGTACGCCCAGTACGCCCAGCAAGGGCAGGTGCAGGCGCAGGCGCAGGGAGGGCAGAGTCCGCAACACCAGTACGCACAGGCGCAACAGCAGGGGCCGTATGCGCAGGGGTACGGGCAGTAAGCGATGATCCCGCCGCTCGTCTGCTCTCTGCTCTCTGCTCTCTGCTCTCTGCTCTTTGCTCCTTGATCTTTGCTCCTTGATCTTTGCTCTTTGTGCCGACTCGTCCGTCGTTCGCCGCCGCCGCCCGCCGTCGTTGGTTGTGCCCCGTTTCGAACAACAAAAAGTAATACCGAATACCGATACCGATCGTGGTCAGTTAGACGTGCGCGCCGCCGCCGCCGCCGGTCGTCGTGCCCCGCATCGTCCGCCGCATACTTTGTCGTAGTCTCCAGCATAGTCTGCTCCTTTACATCCGCTCCGTCGTCGTCCCGCCATAGTCCGTAGCATAGTCTGCTCCATCACAGCCCGCTTCATCGTAGTCCGTCGCACGCTCGCCTTAGTCCGTCGCACGTCTCCGTCCCGTCTTCTTGTCGCATCTCGTCTCCCGTCTCTCCATCCCTGTCTCTGTCTTTGTTTGCACATTAATCGTCCCGTCCGTCTGTTATCATCATCCGAAGAGAAAGCCTTGTACCACCTCCGTTGTCTGCTTAGCACGACGCATGTCGTCTGCCCATTATCATTCCGATTTTCGATCTCGATTCTCAGCGTTGGCACCGGCTGTCGACCCCGCTCCCCAGACCCCAGATGTCGCTCCCAGACTCCCTAATATCCTTATATCCTAATCACCTAATCACCCTGTCTCTCTCTTCCTTTCGGTTCTGCATCTCCCACCGGACGGACCCCCTCCCCGACCCCTCTCCGGACCCAGGCGCTGGAAAAGGACGGACGAGGCCACGGCTCACGCGCGCGCGGGGTCCTAACCCCAACCCCACGTCGCCCGGTCCTGCTTTACCGTCTGTGTGGGACCCGTGCAAGACGTGGAGAGGGAGGGAGGACCCGTGCGCGTGCGCGTGCCTGGCCTCGATGTACGGGACGCGATGGAAGTGGATAGGACGAGACGAGGCGGACGCAAGACGAGATGCAGGCGGGCGCAGACAGCGAGACTGGCCGACGCAGACACCGAGACTCACGCGGACGCAGACGCAGACACAACAAAAGTACCTACCCCACACCCTCCGCGGCGCGAAAAGTACCTACCGGCCCACGACGGGGCAGGACATAATCCCCACGGCTCGCGGACCACGACCTCCGACCCTACGACCCGCCCATATTCCCTACTCTACCCCTACCTAAGTACCCCCACCACGACAACGACGACGACCGACGACGACAACAACGCGCGTGACCCCCCCCCTCCCTTCCCCTTCTTCGCTTTCCTTATCCCTTATCCCTATCGATGTACCCCGAGCCCTCCCCACCGCGCGACGGTGCGGCGGTGTCGTTGTATCACTTGCCCATTCCCCTTCTGCTCTCTCGCCTTGCTTCTTTGCGCTTATACTTCCTTCGCTTGTGTTTGGAATCCTTTCTCTTTTTTCTCTCTTTTTTTGGCGACGTTCGACGTTCGACGTACATAGTAGTCCCCTAATGTGTTTCTACCCTTTTCCTTCCTCCTTCCTTGCTCTCCTGCCTTCCCAACCAATCGGCCAACCAAAAAGCGCACTTTGGCGCACACCCTTATAGATCAGAATCTCGCCTGCACACTGCACACGGCGCACTGCGCACTGCGAATTTACAATTACGAGTTTACCAGTACATATATAGAGAACGCCACACTTTAATGTGGTGTGATAGCAATAAGTAGTGTACATATCTTGGAACGGTGTAATACAGTCGGGAAGTTGTACCTTGTCATGCGTGCCGTTGCACTTCAAATCGAAATCGAAATCGAACGTGAATTTGAGATCCAATTTGCTTTGAAATCTGAACGGCGTTCAAATTGAAACTTGCAAGGGATTGGAATCGCGTCTGTTCGGGTGTGCGAGGACGTCATCGTATTGTAGCGCGTCGTGTTGTGTCGTAAGTCGCGTCGTGTTGCGGATCCCGGGGCGAAGGTCGAGGATGGGGAGCGGAGGACGGAGGACGGGCGTTGGGAGGCCCCGGGGGTGTGGAGACTTCGCTCGGCCAGGTCGAGACGGCGGACGATTCACGATACACGGCGCAAAACACAAGATACGCGATGGTCGACGGAGATAGGGATACGAGACCGCGGAGGAGACAGAATGGAGATGGAGATGGAGAGGAGGCACCAGGGCGCGCCCGTGCGCGTGCGCGTGCAGGTCGCGTGCGGGAGGACGTGTACAGGACGACGCACGATACGACGCACCGTGTTCTATCGCCCATAGTGTGCGACGTCCTGTGTGTTCTGTCGCCCATAGTATGCGGCGTGTAGCACTAATCCTCGGGGACGCGCTGCATCGCCGGGGGTATGACGAAATCCACTATACCCGCGCTGCTCAGACTGTATTGTATTGTCCAGTGGCGACAGAACGCGTACGAAGGAACGAGGAACGAGCTCGAGGGGCATCGAACGTTCAACTCAGAATGCGATATGGAACACAGCCCGCCGCGAGGCACCTATCGCACACGCATCTGTGTGAGAGCAGCGAGGCCACGGCCGTCCCTGGTTCCCTGGGATGACTCCTGCGACGCGTGCCCCGCGGTGTACGTGAGCTCGTGAGGCACGATGCACGAGTCGGGCGTCCGACCCAGGGGCACCGCTGTTCTGCAACTGATGCAGTGGCAGCTGATGCTGAGATGCGGCGGGGGCGAGATGGTGCGTGCAACGTGGCGTAGGGGGATAATTGCTGTGGGAAACGATGTTCTGTCGATGTACGGTATCTTGATGTTCGACGATACATGTGCGAGGTGTTGATGCGTTGTTTGGATGTTGAGCGGTATATAATCACGATTGAACATGCGGATATCTAGACATTAGAGTACACGGGAGACGATGAGCTCAAGGGGACCCTCGCGGTCTCCCGTACGGTCGAACGCCCGTTGTAAATCCAGGAAATGCAGAAGTTCAGGCGAGGACGAGAGACATGCGGTGCTGGGCGCGGCCGTACAGTGTGCGAGTCACGATGCTGCGGCATCGCACTTCGTACGTTGCACCAGCGAGTATGAGATCGGGCGCGTCACGGCCAGCCGCCAGTATAATTAGCGTAACTCAGCCTGTCGTGTCGCGCGTCGCAGCCAGACCCTGAGCACTGCTGGACAGAAATCGTGATGTCCGCGGGGAGCCGACGATACGGTCAACGGCGCTGTTGAGCATCGAGATTGCGAGATGAAGGCCGAGATCGCGACCGCACATGAGATGTAGATGCGAAACAGCAGGACGCGAGACGAGACGGGACGGGAGATTGACGTGTTTGTGACGTGAACAACCAGCTTGAGCGCGGGCGCGGACATGATAGAAGGCCTGGCAGGTGCCCCCAGGCGTGCTCGACGCGAAGGCGGCTGCTGACGGGCTTGACGCTGCAGATATGAAATCCAGATGTGATTTCGAGTGAGCGGCGAGAGCGGTGAGATTGGGATGTGCGAGACGCGAGCGCGGGAGGGCGTGTCGTGTCGTGTCGTGGGACGCGACTCGTGCCAGCGGACGCCGGACGGTGTAGCGTGTGTATCGAGCGTGTGCATCGTGGCGAGCATCACCGCGTCTTGCCAGTGCATCAAGCGCTGAGCAGGGGTCGCGTCACGATCGCGGATAGAAGTCGTCGCGTTTCGTCGTTCGTAGTTCGTCGTTCGCGGTTCGACTTCGACCTCGAGGCTCGAGGTTCGACATCTATTGTCTCAGTCTGCGTTTGAAGTTCGAAGCTCGAAGTTCGACATTTGGATTTGATTCTGAATTTCTGAGGTTCCGTGCCTCTATCAGAAATCCCGTATTTCCGACTCTTGCGCAGACCAGGAGCATCATCCAGACGAGGGAGCCTCGGAGATGGTGTGCTCCTCCCCGTGGCAAGCGGTGCGCGGGTGAGGCGGCCATGGCACTTGGCAGCTGTGCGGGGTACGGGACGCACACGGATCACGCCGCAGGAGGGCAGACGGGACTGAGGAGTGTCCAAGCTGGGAGTGCCACCGGAAAGCAAGTCGAGGAGCGCGGCACCCGGTAGGACTGCGCAACGTCGGCCGCGGACCAAGGCGTCCATCCGCACGGTGTCTGTAGGCACGCCCCGAGCGAGACACTCATACCGTATGTGGACGGCGCATTCAGCTTTCACGGGTCGCCTACCCGGGGCCCGGGGAAGCGTCGGCCTTTGCGCCACGACGCTGCGCCGAGGGACTTGGTTCCGGCATCGTCACCTGCCGTCGACGTCGATGCGGGCACGAACGCGAGCGGGCGGTGTAGGGATACGCAGCGGGGCGCGTCGGTCATGCGAAGGTGGAGTGCGCGCGTGCTCTATAGTCCGTTGGCCGTGCTCCGTGGTCTGACCTCCGTGTCCTCGAGGCCCAGGCTCGAGAGCTGTGGCAACAGCGGTTTGAGTTGATTGCTTGATACTTACAGCCACGAACAGGGCGAACGCGGATCGGCGCTGTTGGCGCCGCGAGAGGCGAGGTCGGCTGCAGTACTGGGACCAAGGTGGGACGAGAACCTAGACCTGCGGTCTGAGGCACGATGGCGGTGGCGGTGGCGACAGTGGAGTGTCCAATTCAATGAACAACAGCCTATTGGTCTCCAGGAACCATGAGAGATACAGGAACTGAAGGTGGAGCAATGTTGCGTCGGGGCGGATAGTAGGGGTGCGGCGCGCCTCGACATGCACAGGCGCTCGAGCTTAGCGCGTGGCAGCAAGTCGTTGGATTCCAGCACGACGCCGACGAGTGCAATGCACGAACGTCCTCCCGGTCTTGCACGGGCACGTTTGAGGTCCGAAGAACGCCTCCCGCAGAACTCAGAAGATGCGCGATTGCAGGCATGCAAGCAACCTCAGAGCACGGGCGCGCCCCGGGAGACAGGGGACGAGCTGGTTAAGGCAGACAGGCCTCCACGCCTGGCGCGGAAGAAGGCGCAGTGAGAACGAGCGTCGGGATTGCGATCAGATTCGGCATTCGAGGTCGGAAAGCAGCAGGGACGCTGCGTGAGTGGTGGGATCCTGGCAAGCTTCAAGGTTAAGCTTTGGCATCTGGCACCTCGCGAGTGGGAATGCCCGATGCAATGCGCACCGCGCCATGCGCGATGCCACACTGCGTCTGCGGTTGCGAACCGCCGCCGCCGTGGCAATGCAGCCTCGCACTTCATAGCTGTGCCTCGTGGATCGCGCCTCGTGGAGCATGCGCTTGCGCGCGAAGCTCGAACCGCGAACTGCGACCCTGGGTGCGCCTACGTACATCCTACGTAGCATGTCGTCTACTGTGCTTCGCGCAAGAGGGGTTTGCTTCCGTGCTATTGCCATCGGATTCCACGGAGCCTTCAGATGCACGACGCCCGGCTGCGCAGAGGGCGCCCGGCGTGCGACGAGATGGCGCCATGAAGTCGAGCAAGACATGGTGCGCGCGAGGTGTTGATGCAATGGCTGGACATCCGGAAGTGCTTTGGCCGGTGGGTGTACGACTCAGTCGCCTATGAATGCGATCGGGTCTTCAATGCGTCATGGTACGTGGGTTGTGGTCCGGCGACGTCGTATCGAACCTCGTACAGCATTGGCACGGATCTGTTGAACATGTTCAAGGTCATTGTAAACCAAGCTGCTTACCTTCGCGTGTATCTGAGCTACGGTACTGAACCTGCACCGATATGATGTCCTCTCCAGAACCTACTGGAGTCGAGAGTCACAAGGAGGGCGACACCGGAAGTGTTTAGCTAAGTCAACGCTGGACGCAGCACTGCGCATACATAGACAAAGGACGTGGACTCACCGGACCAAATAGCAACATGGCGCGCGCATGAAAGTTTGCCGCCACCGCGCTGGCGGGGCGAGCTACAAACGGGAGGGGAGAAGAGGACAGCGCACGCAGCACCCTCCGCGTTCAAGGCGCGCACCATATATCTGTCCCGCGACGTGCACCCTGCATCCTGCATGCATCGCAAGTTAAAAGTCAAAAATCGAAAGTCAACGAAAATTGTGGCAGAGCTCAAGGAAAAAGGAAAATTTGGCGCGAGATTTTTCTTACTGTGAAGATTTCGGTCATTCATGCGCGGCGGGGGACGGCGCTGGTTGGGCAACTCGCGCTGGGGAAGTCTGCTGATCGCTGTGCAGTACGGTGACGAGCGACGAGGGCGTGCCAGCGCATCGGCGCGTGCGGCGGCGCTGCGCGTCGGTCGCTGTGATGCGACACGGGGGCGGGGCGGAGTCCGGGATTCGGAAGATGCAACTCTGGTTCCCGATTCCAATTTCCGAGCCAGTTTCGAGGTATTTCGTCCACGGCTCACGATTACAGCACATATAGCGAATGATTCAGTACCAGAGGAAGATAATGCTGAGCTCAGGACATGGTGGTGGTGGTTTGAGAGTGAGAAACGCGTAGACGACGCGTCGGACGGCGGGCAGGAAAACTTCACGAAGCAGCGAAGCGGCGGCGCCAAAGTCTGAACACTGTACCTGCCTTATTGGGCGATGGAGCGGCGGCGATCATCTTCCCGCAGCGGCCCGGTCTAGACTCCGCAGAAAGATATCGACGAGTGCAGTCGAGCAAGGTTGGAGCCTTGCTTGGGCCCGTTGAAGGTGTTTGGAGGAAGACACAAGCTTGGATAAATTACTATGGCTACTGGAATGATTTTTGGACGGTCATAAGGTGCGAGATTGCGACTTTTCGTGGGTTTCTAGCGCAGGCGCACCAGGTGCGCTATATACCTGACAATGTCTGCGGCTGACTGACGGTTAGCCCTCGCGTATTATGGCGTCCCATTGTACACGAGTACTAACCGTAGATCAGTCACAGACCGTGAAGTTCGACTAGCAATGATGTGCGGAGCCTCCAACCGAACCACACCAGTGATACCACAAAAGTCTCAAACGCACTACTGTAAAAGACCTCAGACCTCACCGTATTCGCATTCTCGACCCACGATCTGCTTCCGCTGCACACCTCGACCTCGACCGCCGCAAACGCTCACCAACGGCCCTAACGGCTCTAACAGCCCTAATAATCCTAGCAACCTTGGACCTTGGTGCCTGAGTGTCTGAAAAATCGCCCAGGCCCCACACTCAATAGAGTCCTCGCCATTTGTTAACCGTCGTTTGCCACCCTTTTACTTTTACTTTTGCTTTGGCAATACGAGAGACAAGGCGCGAGTGTGCCTTCCGAGTCCGAGCGACGCGGACGGTGGGATGCCAATGAGCAGGGGTGTTTGAGGAGCTGAGGAGCTGGGGAGCAATGGGGTCGGGTGCGCCCGCCATCGTTGGCACCATTAATAAGGAGCAGAAAGCTTGGGGCGGGAGATCCAGGAGCTTTGCGAGCTGTAATACGCGGCGCGGACATGATAGGCTTGACAAAAACCATTATAGCTTAGGGTCGCATACAAGACATGTATTTGCCGAAAACGAAGGCCAGTTAATATTCAATCCGGCGGACATGACCATATTTCGCGCTCCGTGGTTCCTGGATGTCCCGTAGTCGTAGTGCTTATGTGTAGTCTCGCTGATTTTGGGCTTTTTCATACTTTTCTCGAGCCTGAATTTCGTTGCTAGACGCCTGCGAGAGCTGTCGTTGTAGTACATACAGCCATTTTAACCTGTTCAATCGCACGAAAGCAAAGGCAGCAAGCCTCATCTCATCTACATAGAGAACCAGACGACGTCACTCACCGGAGGAAAACATCCAACCCAATCGAGTGTGTTTCAGAAGGTTTCGAACCGTAGCCAGGAGGCAAAAATCCAGGATCTAGATTTGCGCATGTTATACGCCGCACGCCACAGATATTCCAGATGCAATCCAGGAGGTCGTGTGTCAATAGACTTTTGGGTGTACGAGTTCTAGTGCGCGCCTAGGTTTTTTACTCCCTTGATATGGTCACCATTTTCACGTCTTCTGAGTTCGGAGTTTTGTTTACGGCTTCGCGGTGGCAACGACGGCGCCGTAATGCGCGACGGACCGCAAGACGGCGTGCTCTCTGCTGGTCGTGGCATCGTCTGTTCTGTCGTAGAACACAAGCCAATGAGGTCACCATTTACACGGAATCGTAGACTTGGGTCAGGGGCTCTTTCTCTCCCTCGGACTGCATGTTCAGTACGCTATGGATTTTCGGGCCCGATAAAGTGAAACACTGCGGATCGTCCAGGGTTGCAGGTCCACTTGGGTCGTCCCGATTTTTAGGCGAGTGGCGCCATGTTCGAAGATGCCAAGACGCAGGCGTGGGTTATGGGTTGTGGAGCAGTCGAAATAAATGGCCATGGAGAGCTGCCTCGTCCATGATACGGCGAAAATATAGGGTCGTTCTGGTAGGCCAATGGTTAGTGCCTTAGTGTCGAGAATGTCTCAGAACACGATATCGACGAGCCCAGGGAGCGGGAGAAAAAGGTTCGAAGTCGAGGTAGACGAGGTTTACGACGCAATAACAAAGCCGACGCCGTCGCCCTGCCTTCACCGTTCTGCCGGCTAATGAAGGTGAACATCACAGTCAAACGCTGGACGCGCATCAGCCGTCGGCGTGCCTGGTAGGATCGCTATCTGCGGCTGGAGAACGCTCGGATGGAGAATACAAAGTCCCGGGTGTACGAAATGATCTGCAAGGCGGCCGGGACCGAGAAATTCGGGAAACGGGGCCAATCGCACAAGTCGCTCATTGCGTGGGGGGCGCCGACGCTGCCCACAGCGAGCGCGAGCGTGCGCCCTCGTCGTCGTCGTCGTCAACAGCGATGATGATCACCTCTGGACATGGACATGATGAACAAGACTGGGCGCCGAGGCGCCGAGCATGGCAGGCGAGAATAGAATTGCGTTAGCGCGGCTTTGGGCGTGGGTGCTGCACCACTCGGACGACCTCCACCTCCTCGGGGCTCTCTCTGGGACGACGCTTATGACGGCCACGACCACGACCACGACGACCACGACGACCACGATGAACGCACGCACAGGCTACGACGCGAGCACGCCCGACCGCGCGACGTTCGTTCCCGTTCCCTCGCCAGGGCCAACACCCCCGCAATCGCCCTCACGCTCCGCCGTGTTTATCCCCGCACCCGCCCCTGTTGACGTGGACGTGAACCTTGATGCGAGCCTAAGTCGCGATGCGAGCTCTGGGTGGCGGATGGTGGGCGCGAGGACGCGGATGGGCGCGCTCGGGGCGAGGGTACAGAAGGTGTGGGGTAATGCGGGGAAGACGGTGAAGAACAACACGGGCATGCTGCTGATTGCGGCGTCCCAGGTGCGCTTGCCATCGCTTTCGATGCTTAAAGTCGTGGTGTACGGGTACTGATTGAGGGGATAGTGTTTCTTCTCGCTCATGAACGTCTCTGTCAAGAAACTCAACAGCGTCGACCCGCCCGTGCCCGCGTTCGAGCTCATCTGGGTCCGCATGGTGTGTCTTCTCCCTCAGCTCACATCCCTAGCCTACTTATACTGCACATCACCGCCAATATTTAACGTGAACGCTAACGCTGCTGTCAATGCAAACTCTACTTAATGACGATGACGCCAGGCAATTACATGGATCTGCTGCGTAACCTACATGTGCGTCCGCCTTCTTCCCGCTTCCGCGCTTCTCGTTCTGTGCACGCGACTCGGTGGTTAATTGATGAATTTATGTGGCGTACTCTAGGTCTATTATGAAAGTGCCCGACCCGTGGCTGGGCCCGAAGGGCGTGAGGTTGTTGTTGGCGTTCAGAGGATTCATTGGGTGAGTGGTGGTGTTCGTGCTCAGAATTGATTTCACGAGGCTGCGCTTGCTTGAGTGGGTGTGGAGTACAAGAAATGCTGGGTAGGGTAAGGCGACATATTCCTAGCCGATGATGATGTTCGCTGACCCCTCAATACGCCGTGCAATATACCAGCTTTCACCCGCTGTCATTTGTCTCTCAGGCTTCTTCTCGTCTAAACTCGTCCATCCTATTCACCTCACGCTAACACCATCCCCCTCCCCTTCTACAGATTCTTCGGCCTCTTCGGCATCTACTTCTCTCTTCAATACCTCTCCCTCTCGGACGCGACCGTCCTCACGTTCCTCGCGCCGCTCTGCACCGCCGGCGCCGCCGCGCTCTTCCTCGGCGAGCGCATGACCGCGCGGCAGGTCGGGGCCGGCGGTGAGTACCTCCATATTGATATTCATACACTGTCATGTGTGTGTAAATTGAATTGTATAACTGACGGTGCCGGTGTGCTTTTTCGTCTCGCAGTATGCTCCCTCGCCGGCGTCGTGCTCATCGCGCGCCCCGAGTTCCTGTTCGGGCGCGCCGCGCACGCGGGGGACGTCCCGCTCGACCCGCCCGTCCACCTCAACGCGACGCTCGGCGGGATCAATGGCACTCTCGGGGCGCTCACTGGGGCGAACGGCACAAGCACGATTGTAGAGGCGGCGGGGAGCGCGGGTGTGACCCCTGCGCAGCGGGTTATGGCTGTCGGGTACGTCACCCGATATTCGAGAGTCCCCTTCGACATATATCCCCGAGATGCATAGAGGTGCTAATGATGATCTTGTATCTCGACAGGGTGGCACTGATTGGCGTGTTGGGCGCGACCGGCGCGTGTAAGCACACTATGTCTTACATTCTCTCTGCGCAGCGTGCTGATCAACGGCGGCGGACACTGCATACTGCACGCTGCAGACACGACGATCCGCGCGATCGGCAAGCGCGCGCACCCGCTGCACAACCTCGTCTCGTTCTCGTCGCAGTGCGTGATCGTGTCGACGGTCGCGTGAGTGTCTCCGATATCGCCTTATGTTGTATGCATTTTGCTGACGATTTCTCGGTTGCTCGCTCGCTCGCTCTGTTGTCGTATCGTGACATTCCACTCGCCCTTACCAACTTAACATCGCCGCCACCACCTGGGCCGACATCGACACCGACACCGACATCGATGTGGACGTGGACACGGACAGCATCATCGCGATGCGCGTCCCCGTTGTCGTCCCCACGCGCCTCGACTGGCTCGCGATGCTGCTCATGATCGGCCTGTTCGGCTTCATCGCGCAGGTGCGTCCCTCTCCACTGATGGCCATTGACTGTCACCGATGTCTCACGCTTTTCGCATTATTCGTCTGGATTTTGCCTCGGGACACCATCCACGTCGGACCGTCTCCTCGTCGTCCTGATCCCGTTCCGTCCCCGCGATTGGCTCCGCTCCGAATTCGATCCCCGGGACCTGCTCGCGCCTCGCCGCTGGGTGCTCTATCTCGATCTCAATCTGCCACCGCGTCACCCTGTCGTCGTATGACCGTGATGCACGGACAACTCACAACGGTGGCGCATCCGAACGGACAGTTCCTGCTCACGCTCGGGCTGCAGCGCGAGACGGCGGGGCGCGGGACGATGGCGGTGTACATCCAGGTGAGTAACCCGTTCGCTTACCCGTCTTTTTCGTTTCCGGGTTCGGGTTCGGTCTGGGTTGCCGTATACTGCATCTTGCGTTATACCCGTGCATTCTCTCGTTCAAGCACCCAGTTCGTCCCGGCACTCACTCCGCCGGATGACTGTCTCCTGCCCGCTTCTCACCGGGCAGTGGGAACGAGTACTTCAATGGGTCACATCTTGCCTTTATCTCTCTCTCTTTGTCTTTGTTTTTCTTCCCCCACCTCAACCCTATGTCGGGCTGTCGAGATCGTGCATGTGGCGTCTGGTCCGAGATTTCGGACCCGCATTCAGCACGCTGCACGTTGCCATCTCGATATAGCAATGCACCTTCCCGCTTCGCGAGACACGACGCGAGATGCTAATGAAACGCGGGGGCATTGCGCGTTCCGCGTCGCGGTCGGATGGACTCGTGAACTGATGTGGGGGTTGTTGGAGCGATCTTGGACGACGGACTAGGGCTGGCAAGCGACTGGCGACAGATCGCGCCGCCTGACACCGGTGGATCAATGTCGTTGTCAGTGACTGGTGCAGTCCCCGGTCGCTGAACGTCGAACCTCGATCGCCAGACCGTTAAACCGTCGCGGAGACGAAAGGTAAAAGGCGGTTCGGGCTGCGGGGACGCTGGTTCGCGTTCTTGTAGCAGGTGAACCAGGTCGTGAGGACGCGAACGTGAAAGGACGGATGGAGGATAGACAGTAGACTCTTACAACTGATCCAGTCCGGACGACGATGTATCGTGCATGAGTTTATCAATATGCTGACATCCCTCCTTGCAGATCATCTTTGCGACGCTCTTCGAGCGCATCTTCTTCCACACGACGCCGCCCGCGCTGTCTATTCTCGGGACGGCGATCATCATGTCGTCTGCGATCTACGTCGCGGTGCGTCTTTTACAAGTACACAAGCTACTCTGGCATCACTTATAATCGTGTAATTGTGTAATAAAAGGTCACGAAGAAGGAAAGCAACGAAAAGGACCGTTCACGTCCTGCGGAGGACATTTCGCTAGAAGAGGGTCTATTGGCTAGTCAAGAAGAGGACCACTTCGTTATCGGTGACGCGGATGAGAAGAGCGCGGCGGACGACGAGCGCAGGGTTGACCGGTCGACTAATGCATCACCGGCACCAATATTGACACTCAACGCTATCGTAGGCGACAAGATGACCGATGGGGCGAGCAGCAAGGCGCCGTGATGCATAAAGTCTGGCCTGACTGGGGTCGCGATTGTGGCATTCAGTCCCGAGCTTGGATGTTCGACTGAGGGAATTATTGTATGCTATTGCTGCTAGATTATCGTAGATGAGCGGTAGACGGAACCCTTAGTTCCGAAGGAATGAGGTTAGAGGGCTGCAATACTCTTGCTAGAGTTATGGACGGACGGATTTCTTGACATCTTGGACGGATTTTTGGACGGATGGATTTACTGTGCAAATAATACTAGCCTAGATTAGCACCCGGATTGGAATTGAATGGATTGCTACATCGATATACGCCCTTCCAGGAGTACAAGACAACAAGAGAGAGAGAAAGACAGAAGACAAAGTCCAAGTACGAATCGTACAGTAAATGATAAGAGTTCCAAATAGACGGAGTCCAAGGAAGAATCTACCATAACACTACAACGAACACAGAACAATCGTAACAGTCGTAAGGGCAGTTCAAACGTGCAAGACTGTACCAGTCTTCATGTTCTCAAGACTGGGACATTGAGCTCGGCCTCTCAGAACTTCCCAGGGGGTGTGCGCGGCGGGACAAACGGCTCGTGCTCGTATGGTATGTCGACGGGGAAAGAGCTCCTTTTCATGGCCCGCTCCTTCTCCATCAACCCCTCAGACTCCGCCTTCTCCACATCTACCTCCAGCTTCTCCACCGACCCAGACCCCTCGCCGCCCTCCAGCGTCCTCTCCTTCTCCGTCTCACTCTCGCCCGCGCTGTCATTATCATGATCCCCAAGGTAGCCGTACTCATCCGCAATGACGGCGCCCGTGCGGCGGTCGAGGCTAAAGCGCAGGTGGCCTAGTTTGCGGCGCATCGCGTCCGCGTTGTCGTACGGGTACAGCAGTTCGCCGAAGCCCGAGTGCGACGTGAGCGCGACGACGCCCGCGATCGTGCCGGGGTGCACGACGAGGTGGAGGTTGCGCCGCTGGTGCCGGTGGACGAGGAAGAGCGTCGCGCCGATGAGGCCGACGAGGATGAGGACTATAGCGAGCGAGTGCGCGGCGAGCGGGCTAGGATGGGTTGTGAGCATCGTGGACGTAGACGTGGGGGTCTGAGGCGTGAAAGGACGTACTCTACGAACAGTCGTTCGACTTGCGACCATTTGATCGCGGCCACGGTCGAATCGGCTGAGGCGGCGGGGACGAAGTATACGCTCTTGGCGCTTACTGCCAGATGCTCGGTCTGCGCGAGCGCGTCGCGTACCGTGAGTACCATTTCGATGAATGTGTGTGGGAATAACGTACATATACCATCTGCGTGAGGTTGAGGAACCCTGTATTGTCGGACTCGTCGAAGTATGACTGGAGAAGCGATGCGTTCTGGGAAGCAAGACGGAGTATTGCGCCGGGTATCTGGGAGCCTATGGCTGTTGCGCGGGCTTGGACGAACCGATCGCCCGGTATATCACCAAAGAGGACACTGGAAAAGAAAGAGCCTCACTACTGCAGCTGTAAGGCGTGAGTGAAGTCCACTCACGCATTGTAGACACTCCCGTTGAACGGTGTCTGAGCTGACTGGTTCCCCGGATTCGGCGTAACATCGAACACGACCACATCCGTCAAGGTCCCGTTGTTCAAGTCCACATACGCGCCGACGTCGGACAACTGCGTGGTCGGCCGGCATATGACAGCGCGTCCCTGCGGGTTCGTCGATGTACTCGTACTGTTCGCGAAGAACCAGAACATAACAGGACCAAATTGCTGTGGCGTGGATGCTGGAAGGCCACAGCTTACAGGGTCAGGGGCAGCAGTGCCATATTGCTGGCTTGCGTCGCTGGGGTCGAAGTTGGCGATGGCGGTGCAGCCGTCGGCGCCGGTTGCGGTGAGGGTATAATTTACTAAACGAATCATTGAGGATAAGTACATGCAGAGTGTTTAGGTCACTTACTGGAGTTCGAAGTATCGAGGGAGACCTTAGCCGGAGCTGAGCAGCCTGCATCGGTGCCAATACCAGTGATGTTCGCATACACGGAGGCATTGATTCCTGGGTTATCCGGGAGCTTATTCACACAACGCAAGTAAGATACAAGCCTATATCTCTTCAAGCGCTAATGATGGTACGTACCGTGAACTGCGCAGTGGCCCATCCTGTTCGGTCTTGTATCCGAACGAACGGCGGCGGAGGCAAGTTTTGGAAAAAGGATGCCTCGGTGAACTGTGGCGGATGTATGCGCGTGTCACGTTGCAGCCGTCAGGACATCACAAATACGAGGGACAAAAGAGACACGGAACATACCCCAGCTGCAGCGAGGAATGCGTTGAGCGAGCTGACATCGGAAATGAGGCCGAGGGTCGTGACGCCCTGCAACGTCGTCGCTGCATACAGTACAATAATCAGCATCAAACCAAACAGGGGGCTTGATAAGAAATGAAGGTGCAGCAGTATGGATGCACGGGTGCAAGGACCTGCCTCGGGTTCGGTATGCTCAGATTGATCGAGTGCGCGGTGCGCAGCCCGCTCGATCGCCACCTCCCACAACGTCAAAACACAACACAAAACAAAGACAACACAGGTTTCGTATGCACAATACGAAATAACGATCTGGAAAATTGACACTCACGACTTGCTGTTGTCGCCGCAGTGACATTCAGCAAAGCACCGGCAAGTGGCTGCCAGATCGCTGTGACGAGGGCAGTGATGATGGAGATGTTGATCAGCCAGTCGCGCCGTTTGAGCGAGCGGAAGAGAGAGAGGAATATGCTGTATGGCGTCAGTGCGGTGATACGATAGAATAAGAGGAGAGGAGGACGCACTTGCCAAAGTGCTGTGGGCAGAAAAGGTATCATATATGCGCATGAAATCGGTGCGCCACATCAAGTAATTGCGATATTGATGAGCCCGTCGATGGAAATTATGGATAGTATAAGTCAGTGAGTCGCAGAAGATGTTATGTTGGGCCAGATATGACGCACGTAGTTCAACAATAGACTCTCTTCGACACGCTTGCTACCTTCGGCGAGGGCAACCCAAGGCTTATCAAAAGGTGTGTGAGTTCAGGATACACAGGGATCATCACTGCATAACATAATATGCCGGAAACATACCTGATACCATCTCATAGTGCGACAGGTGATTTGCCAGACAAGACTCAGCGGGATGATGAGTAGCGTTGGGAAGAACGACTAGTTTGGTATGTGCAAAGATAGAAATGAGATAGCGTGTTCGGAGCATGGCGGTGTGAGGAATTGCCAGATTGAGGTGATGGCGGATGGCGACGACCGCAGTCGGTAGGGCAACACGAGACAATAGGGAAGTGTGAGCTGGAGTCTCAGGCGCATGGCTAAGCACGTACAGTGAGGAAAGATACTGGTGCAAAGGACAGGGCATTATGCTGTGGCACGATGAAGCCTGTTTAAGCAAGGTGAGGCTCGAAAGGGCGAAGAGCTTAAGCGACGGACTTACCGTTCTTGCGCCTCGAGATCGCAAGCGCGACCTCGATGCCGACGCCGAGAATAATCATGAAGGCATTATGAGGGAGGACAAACCAGCTGTTCAACTCCCAAGTCGTCTAGAGGGATAAGTTGGGAGACCGAGGTAAGTGAAGAACCACTTACGAAGGTGGGCGTGCGGGGGCTTTCGACACCTGGCGTTGGGATAAGGTGGGTGGACTCGCGGTAGCGTCTGGACGCCGCGCTCGTTGGTCGCTGCCGGCGTTTGGAGAACATGGTCGCTGCAGGGAACGGTGAGGAGGGCCCTCCCGAGGGTAGCGCGTGGTGGTTTAAGAGGAAGGCGAGGGGATCACAGCGTTGGCACTGCCGCCCGTTCCCAGCATGGCATCGCTCGGTGACCTCGGCGACCTCGGTGATCCTAACCCTACTGATGGGCCAAGCACTCGCTTAGGGTTAGGTGCGCCACGATCACGTGTATCGCGCGCGACGCGATCAGGCGCTGGCTTGGTTACATAAGCAGCATGCGTCTGCCGCAAGTTGGTTCGGATTCCACTCTTACTCAGAGACGACGACGACGACCCCGCACGCGACGACTGCGACCCCGACTGCAACGTAGCCGACAAGGAAGGTGTTAGGCCTATTCCGACAAACACAACATGTCCGCAAACCTCTATACCGACTTCGCCCCTCGCCGCCACCCACTCTCGAACAACAACCTGAACAACATCCCGTTTCGCCAGCCAGCCATCGACGACCCTGCTGCCTTCAACCTCAAGCACCACCCATCAGCACCTGCTCTGAAACATGCATCGCTCAAACCGTTCCCTACTCTTTCGAAACAGCCTGTGAACCCCCCTGTAAAACAGCAAGCCAACCCCAACCCCAATCCGAATCCACCCAGCCCACCTCTTCCACGACAAAATGCCAAAGTTACCCCACCATCCCCTCCTCGGACTATCATTGACCTCAATCGTCAGTTCCAGTTCAATCGTCTAGGGTTACTAGGGGAGGGAGGTTTCGCGCGCGTGTATGAGGTGGAGGACAGGAGGGGACAGAGGTGCGCATGTAAGGTTGTCACGCGCGCATCACTCAAGACGAAGAAGGCAAAGACGAAGGTGCGAGATTGCTTTTGCTACGAGAACTCAATGAACTTCAATTGACTTTTCTTGCAGCTCTACGCTGAGATCCGCATACACAAATCCCTCCACCATCCGAACATCGTCGCTTTCCAGGATTGTTTCGAAGACACGTCAAACGTCTACATGACCCTAGAGCTCTGCCCCAATGGCTCGCTCATGGATTTGCTACGACGTCGCCGGCGTCTCTCCGAACCCGAGTCCCGCTTCTTCCTGCTGCAGCTCTTAGGTGCCTGCGCACACATGCACGCGTGCCAGGTGATCCATCGTGACCTGAAGCTTGGAAACATTTTCCTTGATGCCAACATGAACGTCAAGGTAGGTGACTTCGGACTTGCGGCCCTGATCGAACGGCCAGGCGAGAGGAAGAAGACGATCTGCGGGACGCCAAATTATATCGCTCCCGAGGTTCTCTTCGATACCGCAAATGGTCACAGCTTCGAGGTGGACACCTGGTCAATAGGAGTCATCCTATATACGCTCGTGGTCGGACGTCCCCCTTTCCAGACGAAGGAAGTGAAGGAGATCTACAAGTATGTGTTCAAGCGCTCTCTTTGAAGTCATTGCTAATTTTGGTTGCTAGACGTATCCGCGACAACGCCTATGAATGGCCTTCTGAACCTTCCCGCGCAGTATCTAACGAAGTACGATCCCTCGTTTCCTTAATCCTTACACCGGACCCTCAAGCGCGTCCTGCGCTTCGCGCCATCGCTCGCGACCCATGGTTCGAATGCGGCCCGGTCCCATCACGCGTCCCCAACAGTGCACGCGACGGCGAACCTAGCTTCGCCCACCTTACCAGGACGCAGTGGGAAACGAACCTCAAAGCGTTGCGCAAGAAAGCCGGTCTGGACGAGGATGACAAGGATTACGACAAGGAAGGCGACAACGACGACGATATTCCCGGTCTCGCGCCGGGCGCGGCGCGCGAGCGGGAGAAGGAGAACGTCAGCAAGAGCCTCGCGCAGCAGGAGCGCGAGTTCCAGCGTGCCGTACAGCCGGGCAGCCCGATTTCTGAGCTGCTCAAGACGGCGAAGCAGCCGCTCATGGTCTCGCCGCGTCGATCCGAGCGCGAGCGCACGGCAGAGGTACCCCTGTTCCGCAAGCTTGCGGCGGCGCAGCGCGAGCGGATACGTGAGGAGGAGGAGCGTGATGAACGTGAGAAGGAGAGAGAGGAGCAGAGGAGGAAGGAGCTCGAGTCGCAGAAGGCACGGATTGTGGCGCAGATGGTGCCTCGCGCTGAGGGAGAGGCTGGCGGCGACGATGTGGCTGAGGAAGATGACGATGACGATAGGGAGAACGTACCACCGCGAGAGCGCGAACGCCCAAGAGAGCGTGAGAAGGGGAAAGAACGCGAAAGGGAGAGAGAACGCGAGAAAGCGTATCAGCAGCAGCGCAAACCGTCTTCCTCGGGCTCAGGCTCAAGTGCGGGCATGGCGAACCGCCAGCCCCTGCCCTCTGCTTCGCCCAACACCAACCTTGCTTCTGCGCGTCCGAGTGGGTTCGAGGCCGCGGCTCAAACCCTAATTGCTGCATTTGATGCGCGGGAGAGGGGCAAGGTCTACCGTGATCCCAGCGTGGTTTTGCCCGATGCGAAGGTGTTCATCGTGTCATGGGTGGATTACTGCAATAAGTACGGGATGGGCTACGCGCTGACGGATGGAAGCGTCGGCGTCCATTTCAATGATAGTACCAGCATGGTGCTTGCGCCGGACAAGATGTGAGTTACTCCTAGTTATATATTCTTGACGATATCTGATCGATCTTTACTCTGCTTTACAGTCACTTTGATTACATCTCTTCACGCAAGCAGGGCTCGGTGTATGTCCGGAAGAACCACACCGTGTCGTCATATCCAGATGAGCTAAAGAGCAAAGTGTACCTTGTCAAACACTTCGAGCGGTACATCATGGACCGCCTATATGGCGAGTACGACTACACGTTCGTCGACCGCGACCGCACGAAGGGCATGGACTTCGTGCAGAAGTACCTGCGTATGAAGCAGGTGATCGTCTTCAAGATGAGCAGCGACGTCATCCAGGTATGTTCCCATCTAAGACATCTTACGAGCTGCAGTACTTACCTTGGGTTCTCAGTTCAACTTCTACGATCACTCCAAGATTATTCTCTCCTCGCACGGCATGCTCATCACGCACATCGACCGCCACTACGCCCTCACGCGACACACCCTCAGCGACATCATGGCTGCGTCTCTCCGCCCCGCCCCGTCTCCCGCTGCGTCAGCCGCAGAGATCGAGCAGGCGAAGACGATGCAGCGCCTCCTCGAGAAGGTGCAATACTGTCGGGACGTGCTCGTCACGATTGTGAACGCGGCGCAGGCGCAGGGCAAAGAGTCTGGCGAGGCCCAGGGAGACGAGAAGGAGAGGGCCGGAGAGGGCTCGAGCCCGAACGTTCAGACGTTGACAAGCCGGGCATCGAAGATGTCGCTCCGATAGCGGGGTGGCGTCAATGTACTATTGCTTGTTGATGGTAGTGGGTGTCGACGACGCCAGGTCGTCGAAACCCCAACACGCTCCTTCAGTCCTGTTTGAGTGTGTCATTCATTATTCTTCCTTTTCTCTTATTATTCTGTTATCGCTGAACGGTGTTGGTATCACTCTGAGCTTCGACGTGCTATACCCCTGCATGACCCCTCTCTACTAGCCACTCCGCCTCGCCTCATTGCACAACTTGAACGTCCCTTGCGATGTAACTCTCATGGTATCTATACTCCACAATATACACTACGTTTGCATCAGGCTTGCAATGGCATCGTTGATGAATTGTGCAATGAATTTATCGGAAGTGACAAGGTGGAAAAGAACAACGATGCGCTTTCACTTAGCGGTCCCGTCGAGGATCCACTGGTTCTGCAAAAACCAAGGGTAATACAAGCCTCGAGATTCCGGAGGCCCATAGTTCTCGAACGTCGTCTTGATGTTCTGGATGAGGGTCCCCTCTTTCACCCACTTCTCAATCTCCCTCGGCTCCAACTTCCAACCATTGGCCAAAAAGAGTCCCTGATACAACCCAACCATTTTGCCTTCCGCGTCGATCCTGGCGGCGTTATCGAAGCCAAAGACCCTACGCGTCTGCGGGTCCTTGGGGATCTCGTCGTCAGCACACGCCTTGGCAAGGTGGTAGGCGGGCTTGATACGTGTGTTTGGTTTGCACTGGAAGATGTGGAACGTCCAGGCGTATTTCTGGCATTCTGGGGAGCAGTACCATGCCTTTTTGCACGAGGAGCAGCGAAGGGTGGTTTCTGCGCCGAAGTTCGGGCACCCTGACCATTCGCAAGGGTGCCCTCCTGGGTTGTTGCTATCGGATGAATCCATTGGTTTGGGCTGGATAGTGCTGGCAGGAGGATAATTAGGTGAGTTATACCGCGATGTCTACATCGTGCCACTTACTGTGAAAAGTCAGATGTAGAGTAGACAGATGAACGCGACCCTGGTGGTGGCTCCTGAGACTAGTTTACCCAGCCCCATGAGCCTAAGCCTGGAGGCTGACAGCAAGAGGCTGAACTAGTCGGACTCCGTAGTAAACGAAGTCCTGCCAGCAGTTGAGATAGCGGGCCGGTATATCCGCGTTTGACGCGTGTGAGCATCGTAATAGGATGCGCGTCAGCTCTTGAGTTCGACGGCACCAGCGGAGCTTACATAAAGTTACTTTTTTGGTAACTTTCCTTAACGTGCGTCCACTAAGCGCTTGGTGGCTAACTTCCCCGTGCGTGCGACAAAGTAACTTCCTCCAACATTTCACTTCCTTCGCCATGGCTGCTCATCGCCATGGGTCTACTACTCTCTTTTTTGCCACAGCTGTTCCAGCAAAGGGCGGCAAAATTGTCTTCAGGGACAACACTCATCACCGCGGATGTCACCAACCTCTTCGACGCGCGCGTTACGGACCTACGGTCGACCGCGCAGTCACCTCGGCCGTCATCAGGACCTATAACCCGGCCTCTCTCGACCACATCGTCCAGTACAAAGCTTATGTTTAGATATATATATGTAAGGCAATGAGAAATATCGTTCAAACATATGCTACTACAGAACCAGGACAGCTTCACTGCGAACAAATCCCTACTATGCAGCCCAACCCGGCATCGTGCATTTCGACTACATATCGAACGGAATTCACTACTGAGCTATGAGAAGATCTGCATATAGAAGGTTAAGATGCCATATACTTGGGTATGCAATCCACGACTCGATCTCAGCCACTCCGGTGAGAGATCCCTTGTATGCATACCTAGTTCAGCTGCTTCCTACAGCTGGACATCGTGACCGGGTTCCGTGGCCTGTCATACAAGACTATAGCTGATGACTGCGAACTGCTTGTTGTCTCAAACATCATCATAGCATTCTGTAACGTGTACTCACTTTCCCTAACTTTCAGTAACTTCCGCTAACTTTCTGCAACTTCCGCTAACTTCTGCTAACTTTCATTAACTTTTGCTAACTTTTGCTAACTTCCCTTGACTTTTGCGTACTTTCGACCATAAATTGAGCTTCCTGAACCTTCCTCTCACATTCCCAAGCCGTTGCTAACATGCAGGACCATAGACGAGCATATAGCAAGTACTACTATAGCTACAAATGCGAGATACTGACGTGCAATTGTTTCGGCTTCATCGAATCGCGTCAAATGGAGACAAGACCATCCCAGACAAAACCTGTGACGAGTATTGAGCAGACGACTATCTCCCGTCCACAACAGCCGTCAGCTTGCACGCACTATAAGCGAAGAAAATGGAACTTACCTCACTGATCGCATGCATTGTCAATAAGAATGACTTTTATAATCGCGGAGGCAGATGTGAGGTCATTAGGACCAGTAGAGGTGAAGCTCATAATCTCATTAGCGTACTACTCAACAACTTCGACGCTGTTCATAACGGGCACGCTGGTCGAAGCGGCCTCCGGTCCGCACCACATATATTGCTTACTAGGCGCTTGAGATTGCATGCTCCCTCGTCCTAGAATACATCCAAGCGACCAAGATAGGGATCGTCATGAGTGGTTCGCATGCGAATGTGAAAGAAAGTCAACAAAAGTTAGAAAGACCGAGACGACGAGGACCGTGCACGACGCCGGCGTGAGAAGAAGCACGCGACCTCGCGGACGGGGTCCGGTGATGTCGGCGGACCTCTTACCTTATTGAGTCATGCCTCTGGAGGGTCTATGACGGTCGTACACAGCCCACGTTGGAGAAAGTGAGCAAACTTTCGTTAACTTTCGTCGCTGGGGCGCACGTTAACGTGCACGTTAGCGTGGACAAATTAACTTCCCCTCACAAAAGTTAGCGGAAGTTAACTTTGTAAGGGGGAAGTTAGCGCCGGAAGTTACTTTCTTAACCGTCCACCAGCGTCTTACCAGCATCCGGCAACTGTTCCTGCAGTTGCACACATGCTTGCGACAGAGGTTGGTCCGTTCGGAAGCCTCTCGACTCCATACGACTTTGTATCACCCAAGACACTTGTACATCTGCATTGGCCAGCTATCTACTCGATGAACAAGAACCTAAAAGACGTTCGCTTTCGCCAAGAAAAAGACTCTGGCAACGAGATTTGGGGCAGCGTTTAGCAAAAAGGAGAGCGCGGAGATATATGTAGGCAACCTCAAGGAACCCTACGATGCGGACTGCATAGTATACCTCTCCACATCAGACAGCGAGCACTCCTTCGTCAACTGAGTGAGCCACGCCTTCTCCATTTTTGTCATCTTGGGCCGCTGAAACTTTGCGACGTATTCAGAGATTTTCCCCCGTATGCAGTAGGCATGTAACTCCATCTCGTTGAAGGCTTGATGGCTGAATGCGGTTTTGTAGACGGCGATGAGATAGGAGAGCTCGAACGACGATGTGCAGTGCAGGAAGCCATAGTCCCGCAGGACGCGGTACGGAAGAACGCCCTCCCCCAGAATATATTGTTTCAGGTCCCATACAGATTCATGGAACTGCAAGGAGGACAAGATACGCTTGAAATGACGTGGAGGCCCGGATCGTTTCATGCTGGGTACTCGGCTCATGACGTTCTTTCGTTCTATGAGGGCGAAAAGAGTGGAAGATTCGAAGGCGTCGCAGAACTCCTCGAAGGTACAGCGGTGGATGAGCTTCCGATAGAGCTGAAGGATCTGCGATTCACAGACGCTATCTCTGGCGACGCAGAATCCGAACTCGATATAAAGCGTAGGATGAAAGGTTGGTCCGGGAGCGATGTCGCAAAGGATCAGGGAGTAAAAATGAGCGCATAGCTTGCGATCGAAAGACCATGTCGGGTATTGCACCGTTCGATCAGGTCCAAGGAACCTCCATAGCTCGCGCATTCTGCGATCGAGTTCTCGAGGCGTAGCTGTGTCTTCTATCGGCGGTGAATATACGTGTAGAAGCCATTGAGGTTGCTGATGTGTGTGTTCTTTAGGCTTTTGTCGAAAGACGCCGTGTAACTTCTCTATGGCGGGGCCGATATAGAGTCGAACGAAATCTATCATATGCCTAAACACAATGGCGGCTGCGAACAGCTGAAGGAACGCCATACAGAGGCGAATGACGGCCAACATAACGAGCTCGGCTTGAACTAGCACATCACAAAGGTCGTTCTGGTCAATCTAAAGACTCTGTCATGCAATAGTGAAATTTGGCTTACACGTTACGATGTATACGGCAGTGAAGAGAAGGCTCAGAGGCCATTCGAACCATATGCCATTCAAGGCGAAGCAACAAACTTTAAATTGGTAGTACAACCTGTCAAGACACAGAAGGCAATGCCGTTTCTCAAGTCTCTGAGGGGGAGGTTTGCAGGGATAGCATGTTCATGCACACGACAGGATCAATAACTGCTCTGATACGACAGATATCACATTGAGTTGCGTTTTCTTCGTACCTTGCTCGCAACTCATCGCGACACATAGACGGCATTAGGCGCACGCGCCACATCCTACTATTCTAGATTATCGTACCCTGAGTATGTGGAACGCAGGAAGACAACAGCGTCTGAGCGTAAACACGTGGCTATATCTCCCGCGCCCTCGAACCCGAGAATCTCGCCCTTCGGCCCCAGGCTCGAAGGTACGCCCCGGTTGCTCTCACGCGGAGTCCGTGGCATGGATCGAGAGCTTCAAGCCTCTCAGCCCTCAAGCTCAAGCTCAAGTTGCGTGGGCCATTCTCTCAGTTTTCGCTCAACCTCGAGACGAAGACAGCTCCAAGGCTTGCAAAGCTACACAACCACTTCTTTTCCATGCCCACCGACGCCGCTTCTTCTACGTCTCAAATTGTTACTCTTCCCCATATCCCTGAGCTCTTTCACATGCCGAAAACCTGCTTCTTCCCAGTCCCCCTCCCGCACAAAAAATGCTAGCGTCGAACCAAGAAATCCCGAACCGACACATCCTATGATTGAGGCCTTAAAAGACGATGCAAACCATATCTATATCAATAACGGCTCTCCTGCATTTCTCCAATGCTCTCCCCTACTCCTGATGCTTTTCATTTCCTCGCCCGGTGCAGTACCTCCCGTGACCTCGATCACGCTTGTGACGAAGACCCCTCCCGTATGCTCCGTATTATCTGGACCATCTGGAGTATACACGAGGGTAAGAGCGATAAGATGCTTTTCAACCGGTGAGTAGTCTGAATGCCCTTTGTGTTCAAATTGAATACATAGGACGTTATGGTTGGCGAGAATGATACTCCAAAGGTTCAAGCGTGGTCATAGACGGCCTTTCTTCGTCCACGGTGTACCTTGAGGTTGAACCAACAGCTAACACGCGGCAGACAGAAGAGCTCTTAATCGGGCGTTATCGACTCTGATCAGCAACGTCGCCACATCAAGCGCCTCAAACTTGCCTATTGACGACGTGATGACTGTCAACAACGAGGTATTTATCGGTGAATCATATAAGACTTACTAGGGCCTGCAATATTCCTATTCATTTGTGACAATACTTTGACGGCACATGTAGGACACCGGTACCGTGCCACGTACGGCACTTGACGGAACAAGTACGGTAGTCTAACTTGGCACCTTCGGCATTTTCACCTTGCCCGTTCTAGATTAGTACACCCTATGTGGGAAGCAGGCACAAAAAACCGTCTGAGCGTAGATGCGTAGTTATATATTTCGCGCCCTCAAATCCGGAGACCTCATCCTTTGACCCCAGACTCAGAGGGACGCCCCGTTTTCTATCACATATTTTACCTCATCCATTGCCCCTGGACTCGAATAAATAGATATCGTGTCCATTCTTTTGCTGCTTTGTGCGCCCATTCTTAAACATGTCTCAGGTTCAAACGATTTTCTACCTCCCCGATACCTTGCGTAAATGGCCATGGAAGCGTTCCATAAGTCCACACTATCTCACTGCTCACGCGGAGTCTGTGGCATGGATCGAGAGCTTCAAGCCTTTTAGTCCCCAAGCCCAAGTCGCATTCAACAAAGGCAACTTCGGTAAGTCCGAGTCTCATCCATCTTCCATACGTTCCCAATCATTAGTCTATGTATAGGCCTTCTAATTGCTTGCACATATACGAAGTCAAGTTCTTGTACGTTCCTATTCAAAAATGGTATGGATGCAAGGCTAATGGGCCGAATGCCGCTCTATCGTGATTCGTTAGACAATTTTCGCAGCTGCTGTAATTTTATGCACGCAATCTTCGTCCTTGATGAATACACAGATAAGATGGATGCTCTCAAGACAAGAGAGCTGTGCGATGCGGCCATGGATGCCATTCTACACCCTGATAAGCCACGCCCTGTAGGAGAGAACATCATAGGAGAAATTTCCAGACAGTGCGCAGAATAACATCGGCACTTTTATTTGGTTGACGCTGACTTTGTCTGTGCATTTTGCAGGTTTTGGCAGGGTGCCCGTTGCGGAGCACCTTTGCCTGCACAGGAACGCTTCGTTTCCACGTGGCGCAAGTACTTGGACTCTGTAGTTCTCCAGTCGGAGCGTCGTACGAACGGCTACATTTGCACCGCAGATGAATACCTTGCAGCCCGCCGCGACAACATAGGATCTGACCCTGCGATGGTGCTTCTTGAACTCTGCCTTGAAGTTGACATACCACATGAGGTCATGGAACATCCCGCAGTCGCTTCGTTGACAGAGTACACTTCATATTTGATAACTCTAGACAACGTAAGCCGGTGTTGTCTTCAGTTCCACGTAGAGAGCTGATCGTATCGCGTTTTGCTCACCATGTAGGACCTTTGTTCTTACAAGCGCGAGTTCCTTTCCGGCAACGCGGACTACAACGCCGTAACGATAGCGAAGACCCAACTTGGTATGGATCTCACGGACGCAGTACAGTGGGTCTCGGACCTGTATGATGAGATCGCCCATAAGTTTCTACAAACCATGGCGGATGTCGAAGCCCATAAGAGCGGTATACCATCGTGGGGGGCAGAGATGGACAGCGCAGTATTGGCCTACATCAATGGTTTAGGTACGTACATGATTTGATTGCTCCTGGCTGCTTCTTTCGTGGACCAGATCCTATCTCCGGTATACAACTCCAGCATATAGGACTAAATCATATCATTGAGGTCAATGGGTCCAGGGCAATAACGAATGGTCTTTCCGTTCCGGCAGGTCCGTACCCGTCCTTTCTGTCGTTCACTCACACCATCTCATTGCATTTATGGTTTCTTTTTCTTGTGGCGGCCAATCTCCCAGATATTTCGGCGACGAAGGTGCCATTATTCAGAAGACGCGCAAAGTCATCATTAACTGATCCACGTACCGTTGGCTGGCAAATGTGACCTCAATTGGATTATCTTGTATTCTCGGCTGATGAGGAGAGGCTGCATGCTGTATCTATTAGTCAGTCGCATAAACGTCAGATATTCAGTTTGACCGCGTACACGCCTGCTTGGAAGTTTCGAAGGCGAATGATTGGTGGCGTTCGCTTTATTCGCTACAAATGAAATTGAGTCAGAGGCTGCGCACATGGCAACAAATAGTCGTACCTGTCAGGTCAACGCCAGAATTCCGAGCTTATACGTTTTATATTGGAGGCTTCACGGAGCAAGCTAGCGGAAAATGACCAGACATCTAAGTATAGAAAACTAGATACATACTAGAATGAGAACAGGAAGGTCTTCGACAGTTGACACCGCGAGAGGCAAAGTCGCGATCGTCGGGAAGCGTCATGCCTGTGGTTCGCTCGGCTGTTGCATCCCAACAGATTAATCGAACCCAGGAAAGCGTCCCTCGACAACCTTCGACGATGTCATGGGCAGTCCGGAAACCTCGATTTCGGAATTCCAATGACTCAGGTACTGTAATAGCGGTCGACTCACAAGTTGAGGTGTTGCCAAGCTCGCTGTGCTGTAGCCTGTGAACCGTCGTAGCGTACGGGATACGTGCAGCCAAGCCGTTATTCAACCACAGCAGTTTAATTCTGGCCGTGATATGCTGTATTTTGTGCATCCCCAGCGATATAGTGGGTAAATGTAACCAGAAGCGTAGTGGGAGTGACTTTGAAAGACTTGAGAGTACTAGTGTGGCTAGCGCTAAAGACGTTTGCGTTGAGAGTGAGCAAACAAAGACAAGCAAGGACCGCTCCCAAGCGCCCTGTCGGAAGCAAACGACCTCTGCTGTTCCCCACATCGTGCTTCGTTCACTCCGAGAACACCTCCAGTTGATATATTGCTGTTATCGTTCCCGAGATATCATATTTGTATTCCTGGTGTGTACTCAGCGCACCTTTCTTGACATCGCGCTGTCATAGTCTGTTCTATCCATGTCTTTGTTTCCGCTTTCTCTGCGGGCCTCGGTACCTGAGGTTGCCCCAGGATTTCAGCGTCCCGCTGGCCACGCCTGTGCCTGTGAGGCTCCCGCGTGCTTTTACAAGCTTATCTTGGTTTACCACAAGGTACGCATGACGGCAGAGAGGTCCGGGGTTGGATTGATGTGGCCCTGGCTGTATCGCAAGACCGCGGACTGATGGGACACATGGTCCTTGTCACTCAAGCACGATACGAGCCACACCTGAGCCACATCCTCTCACCGCTACGGTCCCTGACGAGCAGCGTTATTGTGTGCAAAAATACGTGTATTTCGAGGCGTAGGGCTTGTCTAGAGTCTTCGAGCAAAATTTTTCAGCAGTTCGCGCGCGAGCGGCGGGGCGCTTGAGCCGCCATTTGCTGTGAATCTGAGGAAGATCAGTTCTCTCGACAACGATCTCGTTGCAAAATTTCATTAGATCTCGGAGATGATTTATACCTAGCGCTTCGACTTTCTGTGGCGCACATACGGTCTTATCTGCCTAGATAATCCTCGCGGGGGCGGGACCAGCGTCCTACCGTCTCTCTCTCCTCCCACCATGGTGCAGCTGATTCACAGGATCAATGCCCTCGTACGTACCAATCCAACTGGCGGTGGCGACTGCTCACTAGGCTTCTGGTTATAGGTGGCTAACTCCCCCGTGGGCTGGTGGTTCCAACTAGAGGGTTCCGGTCACCCGAAGGAACGAGTCGGGTCTCGGTTTTTGGTGCGTCCCCTGCTCGTATATATCGCAAAAAACAGCTTTATTGACCTTGCATGCACCCTGCACAGACCGAGATTCGTGCTGGCATCACAACATGGGTGAGCCCGATTTTTTTCTGTCACACGAGCATAAATTGATTGGCCTCGCAGGCTGCCATGGCGTACATCGTGAGCTACCTTTCCACATCGACAATGAAACGTCCACATAACCAGCTATCTCCAGATCTCCGTAAACGCCTCCATCTTGTCTGACACCGGCGGAACCTGTGTCTGCACAACCGACGACCTCTGTGTCAACGATGCCGACTACCTGCTCTGCGTCCAAGAAGTGAAGCGCGACCTCATCACCACCACCGCTGCCATCTCTGCGCTCGCGTCCTTCCTCATGGGCCTCCTCGCCAACCTTCCCGTGGGCATGGCACCCGGATTGGGTTTGAACGCCTACGTGAGTCGCACGTGTTTCCACATCTCCACATCTCCGTCCGTGCGCCCTCCCCACCGAGGACGCACATGCTTCCTGAATCCCGAAACCTGAAACCCGGAAACGAACGCTGCATACTAACTTCGTCCTACTAGTTCACATATTCTGTCGTGGGGTGAGCTATAGTTGACTGGACGCTGGGAATGTTCGCACGACTGACATGCGCTCGACGCACGCGCGCAGATTCCACGGCGGTGGACTTATTTCGTATCGTGAAGCCCTGGCTGCGGTATTCTTGGAAGGGTGAGCAGTGCTTGGTTCCTGCAAACCCTTTGACTGAAATCTTCCGCGGCGCTAGATGGCTGTTCATGTTCCTGTCGCTGCTCGGGCTCCGTCAATGGCTCGCCCGAATTATGCCCCAGTCATTGGTCATGGCCGTTGGAGCTGGCATCGGTATTTACATTGCGTAAGTTGCGGCCCACTGCGGTCTGTGTTATCTCGTGCTGATATCCACGCATTTAGGTTCATCGGGCTGTGTAAGTATCTCATCCATCTCCGCAAAGTATCATGACGAGATCGAGCTAAACTAAACGGAAATGCAGCCTCCGGCGGTCTTGGAGTTGTCGGCGGTGATACCAGCAATTTCGTCGGACTAGGTGGTTGCCCCTCGCAATGTCAGTACTTGTCCATGATATTTCGGCTCGTCGCTAACTCGCGCTACAGACTTCCAGGAAGGACTTCCAAACTACTGTGCTAGCCATGTGTTGCAGAGCCCGACCATGTGGCTTGGTATCTTCGTCGGAGGGTAAGCTCGTCGCTTGCACGTGAGATGTGACCGTATCGGGGGAGCTCATCTGGATCTATTCCCATCTCTTTAGTATCTTCACCGTTTTCCTTATGCTCTACCGCGTAAAGGGCGCGATCCTCATCGGTATCTTCCTGGTTTCGATCATCTCGTGGCCCCGCCCGACAAGCGTGACGCTCTTCCCGCACACCGACGCGGGCGACTCGGCGTTCGACTTCTTTAAGCAGGTCGTGACCTTCAGGCCGTTGAAGCTCATCGGCAATGCGCTCGACGTAAGTTGGTTCAGTCTGTGAGGGCCGCGTCCTCGATGCTGACGGACGTGCATAGTACAACTACAGCAAGGGCCATGTCTGGTATGCCCTCATCACATTCCTCTACGTCGATATTCTCGGTACGTCAGTCCCACCTTCCTCGTTCGTTCTTCGCTCACTACTTTTTTTCGTATCGAACAGACACAACCGGTACACTGTACGCCATGGCGAAGTTCGCTGGGCTGCGCGACCCCGTCACCCTCGACTTCGAGCGCTCGACGGTCGCGTACTGCGTCGACGCGTTCAGTATCAGCATGGGCGCGCTCATGGGCACCTCGCCCGTCACGGCCTTCATCGAGAGCGCGACCGGTATTTCTGAGGGCGGGAAGACGGGTCTCACTGCAATCTCCACCGGCTTTGCGTTCTTCATCTCGATCTTCTTCGCGCCGATCTTTGGCAGCATCCCAAGCTGGGCGACGGGCGGTGCGCTGGTTATTGTGGGTTCGCTTATGATTCGAAAGTGCGTTTTAATGCTCTCGCTATGTTGGTGCGAGGACGAAGACTGACATGCGTTCGATATAGTGTCCGTGATATTAATTGGGACTACATTGGCGACTCTGGTACATCTCGCAGTATTGAGCATTCGACGTGCGCTTGGCTGACCGATCCGTGCAGTTCCCGCCTTCCTCACGCTCATTGTCATTCCACTCACTTACAAGTACGCGGTCTATGTCTCGAAATGTTTACACCTTTAAGCTGACCTCACGATAGCATTGCATACGGTGTCATTGCCGGTGTCATCTCCTACGTCCTCATCAACGGCATCGCGCTCGCCATCCGCAAACTCTCGCGCGACCGCTTCCCGCCACCGAACTACGACGCGTCCGAGCCGTGGGTCATTCCACCAGGCAGTATCATCCCCGGATGGATGTAAGCTTCCCCAAACCTTTGTGTCTCTCGTGCATGCCGACTTACCTTCTTTTCTTTTCGCGCAGGCGTTTCATTGCTGGACGCACTGGTATGTACAGGGAGGAGGAGGCACAGATCAACATGGAGATGCACCTCCAACCGCCACGCTCGTCACAGGAGACGTCCAGCGTCGATCAGGCGAAACACCTTCCCGAGGGCCACGCGTCGCCCGTCTTCGAAGACAAGCTCGAATCATGACCCAAGTTCTGTTTGGCGGTCCCGCGCGACACGCGTTCACAAAATCAACAATATTCCCTCATCCGATGGTGGCTGCTGTCTGTCGTTGTACACCGGTGTAATCGTTGTGAGGCCCTCGCTCCGTTTACTTATACTTATATACCTATGTGTAGATCCGCTATTCACTGTTCCCTGTTCACCTTTGTAGTGTTTTTTCTTGGTTGCTGTGGGCGAACCTAATGTATAAGAAGCTAGAACGAAATAACAGGATTTCTGATACTGCAGCGGGCTGGTGCTCGGCGCTTACTGTGCCCGCCAACGACCGGGAATTTTGATGCGCACACGTCGCTCTCTTTTACACCATGACCATCATCGTCTACATTATCAGGGACTGAATTCCAAGGATTAGGTTTCTCACGAAATCGTCATGCTCTGAAAGAAGTGCGTATCCCGTGCCTGCCTGCGGCCCTGCGAGCATCAGCAACTGACCCGACGTTCAATAGGAAGAAGTTTGATGAGCTGCTTGTTCGTGTAGTCTCGCTGTATCGAACCCCTCGATAACCTCTTCAAGTCCATGCATTCGAGACAGTCGAGGCATTGCTGCCTGGGAAGGCACTAAGCCTGGCCGTATGACCCCTTGGTCCGTACGGTACCCACGCTATCGAGCACCACTTAGGGGATGGCTATTACAAAAGCATGAGGTCATCTGGCGTCCTCCGGTCAAGCACATATAACGCAGCACTTTGCCAGGATGGACGGCCTTGCCAACATCAACACTGAATACCATGAACGCTTCAGCAGAGAAACTGGATGCGCTGTTCCCAATACCGCGCCCGTCGCCGCCCACGGACTTCGCGCCTGACCGGCACCCAGGGTGGGATAGTGACTCAACGGAGACGGTTCTGGAGCTGCTGAAGGACAACCACAAGCGGTGGCATATCTTCTTCAACGACTTGAAGTTCCACAAGTACGTCTGTCGTCGCCTGGTAATAAGCTTAGTCGTTCTGATTAACGGTATGGTCCCTTGGCTATGTGTTTCACAGTCATGCCAGCCACCATCTCTTGTCGATTTACGCGATGGGTGCAAAGAGTACCACCTTGAGGGCCGCGTATGAGACCCATGTGGTGTATATGAAACCGGCTTTCGAGTCTCCTGGGCCGATCACAAAGTCTAATTGGAAAGATCATCTTGGAGACGAACAGTATGTAGGGCAATCGGCTTTGAGTTCCTTGACTAAATATTTGTATGTAGATACTACCAGAGCTATGTCTCGTTCCTCTCCGATTTGCTCCTGTCGAGCTCTATCCAAACGGTGCTCGAGGACTATGTCATGTCGAAGGACGCGAACGTCGTACCTGGAAAGGACGAACAGAACCCCCTGATGCTATCGCGTTTCCTCAGCGGTTTTTTGCACCCGCTCATCCACGCCGGGTACGGAGCGGAGTTTGGGTTACCTGGTCTTGTTGCTGAGGGTACGCCTTACAAACTTAACCGTGGTTGCTACCTGATCTGAGACACCTGCGTTCAGGGATCGCACAAGCTGCTGTTCAAGATGCAGAAGCTGTTTCCCTCTTCCCTGCCGAGATCTTCGAGACCGCGAGTACCGTCCCGGTCTCACCCTCTGGCGTTGCTTCGCGTCTCGCATCTCTCGTTCTCTCTCGACCCTCTCCCACTGTACCTGTCTCATCTACCCATGCCCTAAGCGTCCTCGCGCATATCGCAAACGATGACGGCCTGACCCCAAAGGCACTTAATCTTCCCATCCCGGAAGGGGAAAAAGATACAGCCATCGAACGCGTTGTCAGGCTCGCTGGAACTAAGATCGCGAAATATGCGGGCGAGTGGACGGTAGGTACGACCAAGGAGGAGCTGGAGGCAAAATTTGAAGAGCTTGCGTGGATGAACACGGTGATCTATGCTGTCGGCGGGTGGGCCGGGAGAAGACAGGGCGAAGACGAAAAACTTGCGTTCAACGGTGACTTTTTCCTGTCAGTACTTGCATTACCTCCTCGAGTTGCTGTGCAATTTGACCTGTTTTCTACAGAATGCACCTCGTCACATCCGCTCTCCTCACCTCCTCTTTCGTGGGTGCTCTCACACCCTCCTTTGCCTCCCTCTTCCTCCGAACCTACTTCACTTTCTCTCTCGTCTTATACGTCGCACGCGGGCGCCCACCCCTCCCCATCGCCGCCTTCTACGAATCCGTCACCGCCAACCCAACTGGCCCCGGTCCGCAGCCGCACCCCGTCGACAAGGCCCTCCCGCCTGCTGCGGCACCGAACACGTGGCTCCACATCATTGAGACGACGCTCGTGCATCCGAACGAGCACCTGTGCAAGCTGCAGCGGGCTGTGGCGCATTTTGCCGCGATCTACGGCGGCACAGTGAAAGGCCGGTTCGCGGAGGCGAAGAAGGATGGGCTGGACGGGGCGGAGGTGTTGGACGGGACATTGTTCATTCGGGCGGCGGGGCTTACTGCTGATCGGCTGGGATGGATGAGGGAAGGCGAGGAAGAGAGAGGGTGGGATAACGGCGGGTTTTTCTCTTCATCTGATTGAAGCTTCGGAATCGTGAACTGCTAACAAACATTGTATCTCCAAGGCTTCCAAGCCAATGCAACCATTGTAACGTTTGTTCCCGTATTTTGCAGAGTTTTCAGCCAGAAGGTGCATTGTAGCAAGCCTGAAGCATCAGATTCAACGTTCCAAAGCGTGATGCCCTTTGGATTACGATCAGGCCACGTAGTGTATTGACCGTGTAAGACTCGAGTAGCATGGTTCCTCCGTCCACAGTCTAGTGAGTCTCACGTGCGAATATTCATAATCACTACTGAATGGTGGCATGTCCCAGAACGTATAGGTTGACGTGGCACAACCACGAATGCCAACAGATATCAGACGTGTTGTCCCTCTTGTCAAGCTGATAATGCGGTGTGCAGTGGTGTGCCTGCCGTGTCTACTCGTACGCTCGCGGCAGCAAGCTTCTCACTTTAATGGTCGCGCTCGCACGTATATTGACCTTTTGTTCTCGCCTGATCTCTCAACACAGCAAGTACAGGCCGCCATCACATTGATGGACGTCCAATAGGTAAACCTGCTTGTGAAGTCGGCGCTCATTTGCGCCGCGGCATCGCAGGTATGTACTGTTGCTGGTCACTCTCGAGTGCGGAGCCCTCTTACTCATCCGCAAATTGCAATAGGTCGCAGAGATCCCCACTCAAGACGCTGCCGTTTGGTGACGAGGTTGTGCGGCACTGTATTGTGTCTATCCGTGTACGTATCGGACGCCTGAGACATCATCAATGCGATTGAATTCACTTCGTACAGCGCGCTGTGCGATGGAATGTAGGATGTGTAGGATCCAGCGGATATAAAGGTCTGTGAAGATTTGCTACGAGACTCATCATCTACAGCCTACAACACCCATATCGATAGCGACACACCCATGGACGCGACACCCGAACAGCTCAACGCACTTTTCCCGCATCCGCCGCTCGATCCTCCAACGAGCTACGCACCTCGTAAGCTTGTGGGGATCACGCACGAGTCTACGGAGACCGTACTCGAATTGCTCAAGGACAATCACAAGAAATGGCACATCTTCATCAATGATCTGAAGTTCCACAAGTGAAGTCATTACCCTTCGTCTCGAATTGTTTTACTAACAGTTTTGCTCGTTTGTTCCAGCCATACCAGCCACCATCTGCTCGCAATCTATGCTATGGGTGCAAGTAGCGTGACACTCCGAGCCGCATACGACAACGATGTCGCTAATAGAAAGCCAGCCATCGTGTCCCCAGAGCCTATCGATCAATCCAACTGGAAAGACCACCTTGGAGACGATAAGTACGTTCATCCGACCACAAGCTCGCGTAACGGTAGTGAATATATCTCTGTCACAGGTATTACCAGGGCTACCTTAAGTACTTCTCAGGACTTGTTCTCTCTGGTTCCCCACAGTCTGTCTTCGAGGACTACATCATGTCGAAGGATGCAAATCTCGTGCCCGGGAAAGGCGGGAAAGCGCCGCTGATGCTTTCGCGTTTCATGGCCGGCTTTGTGCATTCCCTCATCCATCTGGCGTACGGGTTTGAGTTCGGCTTACCTGGGCTCATCGCTGAAGGTATGAGAGGGACTAACATTTCGATGTCGTCTACTCACGTCTATCTAGGAATTGCACAAGCAGCCGTGCACAACGTCGAGCTTGTCTCGCTCTACACGCCTGAACTGTTCGAGGCATCCGAAACACGCACAGATCATGGCCCTCACGCTCTTACTCTACTTGCGCGCATCGCGAACGACAATGCATTCTCGCAAGCTACTCTCCAGTTCTCAGAAGACCTGTTCCCAAAGGACGGGCCGGCCATCGAGCGCCTCGTCAGACTCGCAGGTCCAGAGCTGGTAAAATACGTGAAAGAGTGGGTCGTGCCCGTCGATAAGAAAGCGATCAAAGCCAAATTTGAAGAAGTCGTGTGGATGAACACGCTCGTGTACGCCGTCGGAGGCTGGTCCGGAAGGAAGCTGAGTCTTCACAAGAAAGGGGACTTCAACGCCGATTTCTTTTTGTCAGTCCTCGTTCCATGACACTCACCAACAAGACATACCTGACCCTTATCGCTTGCAGGATGCATCTTGTTACTTCTGCCGTCCTCATGCCTTCTCTTCTTGGGGAACTGAAACCTTCCTCGGCCTCTGTCCTCATGCGTATCTACTTCACCGCCTCGCTCGTTGTCTATATATCGCGCGGAAGGCCGTCTCTCCCCATCGCCGACTTCTACGCTTCCACCACTGCCATGCCCAGCGAGCCTGGCCCACTTCCTCCCGCTACCGACAAGACGCTCCCTCCAATCGCCGCACCGAATCCGTGGACGCAGATTATTCAGGCAGCCATTGCGCACCCCGACGAGCATTTCTGCAAGATACAACGTGCTTTGGTCCATTTCGCCACTGTGTACGGGAGCAGCCCGAAGGGACGATTTTCGGAAATGAGCAACGACGGCTTGCAAGGTGCGGAGCCGCTTGATGGAACGTTGTTCATACGTGCTGCTGGTTTGACGGCAGACCGTATGGGCTGGGTGAGACAGGGAGAGGTCAACGAATTCTGGGACTTAGTCGGGTTCTTCCGTCTTTGATTCTGCAATGCCATCTTCGTCCCGGACTTCCCGTCATCTCGGCCAGAGGTTCATAGTGTGTGGCGATGCTTATATCAGCAAGTTGAACTTCAGACGGCCGTTGCGTCCGCACCACTGGCCTCCATATCTCTCCCCTTAGCTCAGTTCAATCATGACCTACACTGACGATATGCCAGACTCGCGTTCTCAGTCTCCTCATTCCGAGGCGGCTCCGCCGCCGTTATCTATGGCGTGCACTTTCACGGTCACTGGCTTATTTGACCCTATTTTCTTAAAACGTGACACGACATATAGTCGGAAGGTTCGTTGCAGTCACTAAACCAACTGATTGCCCATTGATGATATGTCGTAGGAACGTGACTATATTTGCTCACTTCTTCCCCTACGATCACTTCCACTGAACCTCATCCCGACGGATGAAGATCCGCGTCGTCCTCTTATCAACTTTGGGTGGGTGCTCCCCGAATCCGTCAAGAAACGCCTCCACCAGCGAGCGGTGGAGCATAATTGCGTTCAATACATGTGCCACCGCGTACCTAACCCCGATTATAAACCCGGACGTCCCGGTTCCTCCGAGACACTGTTGGTACCCCAGAGGATCAACGAATGGAAGACCCTCGAGCTCGCTTTGCGTAGCATTCTCGAGGAGATAGACGTCGACTTGCCAATAAATGAGTCGATCACAATGGTACTTGCGCCTTCGTCTTCTCGTAGCCAGTTGTTCCTTGCGTTGTTCACCAACCATGATCTCGACGATCTTCCGAATGACGCAGTGATCGAGGCAATTAGTGAAGAGTTCAAGTTCACAGAGCCTCCGTATTGGTACCCTAGCTCATTTGACTTCGATTGGGGATATTGTCCGTACTAAGCTTGGTACGATCCTATTTCTCTTCGCATTACGACACTGACCCAGCTCTCACCTGCAGGCTGTATACTGTTATTTCGGTCAACAGTCAGTAAAATTACAGTTTATGCCAATGCCTATATCAGATGGACTATCCTTTGCTCTATTCTTCGGGCCCCGATACCAGCTGGATGGCTGCCACTGGTTGCCAGAAAAAGTGCGTGTCATTTTTACGTGGTCATATGCATCAACTGTCGAATATTTCCCCATCGATGAACACGATCACCATCACATGCTTCGGCCATTGCTATATAACCTTGCATCATTGGATGTCAGCGTGGTGCGTACCGATTTTAATGGAGTCATTGCATGACGTTATATGCCCGTAGCTATGACATTTCAGGATCGTGAGAGGATGACGGTAGGATGAGCGACAGAGACACGGAGTATGGCCATGCTTATATCAGCATGTTGAACTTCAAGCAGTTGACGCGGTTGGTTGCCCTAGTATACTCTACATCTCTTCCATCAGCTCGGTTGATCCACTATCTACACTCACGATATGCCGGATCCTCGTTTTCAGTCTCCTCAATCCGAACCAGTCTCGTCGCCGTCATCTACGGCGTGCACTTTGATGGTCACTGAATCATTTCATCCTATCTTCTTAGAGCGCGACACAACATACAGCCAAGAGGTTCGTCGCAGTTGATATACACACTCATTGTTTATTGACAGTCTGGTCCAGGAATATGACTATATTCAATCGCTTCTTCCCCTACGATCTCTTCCAATGAGTCTTATCCCGACGGATGAGGATCCGCGTCGCCCTCTCATCAACTTTGGATGGGTGCTCCCCGAATTCGTCAAGGAGCGTCTCCACCAACGAGCGGCGAAGCTTAACTGCGTGCGATACTCCTACCGCCGCATACCTAACCCCAATTATGACTCTCGATCTCTCGGTTGCCCTAGAACACTGCTGGTACCTGAGCAGATCGACGAGTGCAAAACCTTTGAGCTCGCTCTGCGCAGCATCCTCGAGGAGATAGGCGTCGACCTGCCAATCGAGAAATCGATCACATTGGTACTTGCGCCTTCGTCTCCTTGTGACCAGCTTTTCCTTGCGTTGTTCACGAACCATGACCTTGACGATCTTCCAAGCGACGCAGTGATCCAGGCAATTCGCAAAGAGTTCAAGTTTACGGAGCCTCCGTATTGGTACCCTAGCGCGTATGATTTTGATTGGGGCTATTGTCGGTACTGAACTTCGTACGATTTGTGCCTCTCTTCGTCTCATCTCAAAACATAAACCCGATTCTCATCTGCAGGTTGCCTGTAATTGTTTCAATCTCCTTTGAAGCTGATTCTGTCTTACGTATGTACTTGTATGGAATGAACTATTGATTATTCACTTCGCTGTGCTTGAAGGTTTGTCAATATCCGTGGCCGGCGTTTAGGCAGATTGGAGATATGACACTGCTTGCATAAGTAGTCAACGTCTAGGACATCATGAAAACTCAAGAATCTAAGTGTGAAGTACGGAGGCAACGCGCAAAACGCCCGAAAATCGATTACAATGCTGGCGTTGGAGTCCGCGCTTCGTGTATAGCGTAGCCGTTGCCCCTCTTCTAAGTGTTAACCCTCCTCTAGAAGGATCTAACTCAGAAGCTGCTTGCAGCTGCAGCCTACCACCTGCCGACTCGACTTTCGTCAGTATGGCGAAGGTCGCAGCTGAGGGCCTGTTCGGTAAACGAGTCGCGCTCAGCGCTAACGAGGAGCGCGACTCGACTGAGCCGTGACATACCGTGACTTTCCGTGACGTTGCGTGACTATATGGTCGCCTCGTTCACTCATGATCTAAGAGTATGCGAATTGAGAGCTCTGCATCCACTACTTAAATATTCAGAAAGATACAGATATACATCAGCTTTCATGACAAGAGCCTCGTTTGCGCGAAATTCTCTCCCACTTCAACCGCAACGCCCATTTCTCCCTGTGAGCACAGAGGGGCAGAACGCTAGCAAATTTCCACATTTTTTGATATAAATTGAGAGGATGGTACAAGAGTGTAAATAGAAAGAAGAAAAGGCTTTTTTAAAAAGGTTACACTGCTTATCGTCGTCGACATGCACGAAGTCAGGTTCTGCTGCGTCACGCCGAGCATACGCGCTTGCCTGCGTGACGGGCTAGCGCTCGTCTCGATAATCGCGTCGCGCGCGACTCGTTTACCGAACAGGCCCTGACGATCGACTGAGCGCGGCTCGGTAAACTCCGTACGACCCCTGAGGACGTCCTCGCCCATTAGACTTGTGTAAACACCTCTAAACTCGACATGTACATACAGACCTTGACACCGGTTCTGTGCTTCCCTTCATCTACTCTCGCACTCTAGCCTGCTGTATATCCTCCCGGCCGCTCCATCAGTTGCATCAGCGACCATGCCTCTTCCATCTCCTTCCGTGTCTTCAACCCCTTCGGAGTCTCCACACATCCCTCCTGAGTCTTCAACCTCTGCCGATACTGCAAATCTCCCTTCCGAGTCTTCAGCCACCCTTCCCGACGATAGGGAGACCTCCGTGCACTATCTGAAAAAATATCCCCGCATTTTCAGACGTACAAACCGTCCGTATAGTGCCAAGGTGCGCTGCGAAACTGATCTACTCAGACTTTTGTATGAACGCTACGAGATGTAGGACTTTGAATTTATCAGCTCAATGGTACCTTACAAAGGCCTTCCGCTCTGTCTTTTTCCAACGGACAAGGACCCGCGGCCGCCTCTTATGCACTATGGATGGCTGCTTCCCCAATCCGTCCAAGATGGAATACTTCAACGAGCGGAGGCTAATAACGACCTCTGTTACGCCACTTTCCATTTCCCGCAGGCATCCAACAACGAGCTCCACGCTACACAGATCATCAACAAACAAATGTCCATGGAATTCTTCGTGCACGACATGATTGAGGCCTTGAAGCTCAACATCACCGTCGACCAGCTCATTAACTGGGTCTTCATCAATACAGAGCCCGGCAGTGACCTCTGCCTAGCGGTGTACAGCAACCATGTTAGGGGGAAACTACCGACCGATAAGGAGATTGCGACCCTTGCTGAACATCTCGGGTTGACAGAGGTGACTCCATATTGGTACCCCAGCGCAGTCGATTTTCAGTGGGAATATGATTGAGGCAAGTTTATGGTCAGCAATAATATCGCCGGCACTTATTGTCTAACCTACCGCCGTTTGACAGTGTCTATTCGGACGTTGTTCCCTCTAGTTGATCGGCCTTCTCTCGGTCCTGTCGAAATGTGATTGCTTTCCTCTCGGTACGCTCATGATGCGACTTATGTACCGCTCTGCTTCAAGTCTTCTTCATACCGGATCTTTGCATAATCAAATCATGTTCTTTCATGCTCAGCCGAGCTCTCTAGTGGGCAAACGTTCTCAGCGGTGTGCAATGTCTACAGGCATTTGTTCTCTCTGCGCCGGCTTACCCAGGCATATCTTCTGGCTCATTTCCCTCAGGAATTATAGCCCATCGTAACACAACATAACCCCTTTCTGCTACCAAGGTCTTACGGCCAAACCCATGAAGCTTCAACGAGAGGTCCGATCGGACGGTCGGGCCTACTCTCACACCGCTCCTCAATTCTCCGTAGCACATGCTCTCACAACCAAAATGACGGCGGCACATCCTTTACCTGTCGCGGAGCGGGCCTGCGACTGGAGGCAAAAGAGTGACCTATGTTCTCCGCGACATGATCAGATAAGTCATCGGTCATTGGTTATTGCAAGTGACACTCACTATCGAAGCATGCCGTATAACCTATCGTTTGACGGTGGCGTCGGGCCAAGGGTTCAAGGTGTATGATCAGGTGAACCTGTTATCGAAACATACAACAGTCTTGGGCATCTACTAGAAAGACGGGGGCGCTCACAGTCTACATAAAAGGGCGGTTCGAGCACCCCTTCCGCCAGTGTCTTGCACTCGCAATTTCCAGCGCACACCTACACTCTACATAGTAAGGTCACTAGTACCATAACACCGGCTATACCGACTATATTTATTCAGAGACATATATCCAGTGAACGACGTTTTATTACGTCCAAGTTAAACTGAAGCTCAAATCAACTTACCCGCTCGTAACAGGTACGAGCGGCTTTCTGCATGATACTTGGTGCGCCGGTGTGACTTACAACGACTGCTAGATCCTCCAAACATGAACTTCAAATTCGCAACTCTCACACTGTTCTCCCTCCTTCCCGCCTATACCTACGCACTGGTGGGCGTAGACTGGGACGTGGACAACACCCCGGCCTCCGGACTGACTGATATCACCTTCCCTTTCAACATCGCTAACGCGACGCACGTCTCAGGCTACTACTTCGCCCAGCAGTTCGGCTTCAACGGCCTGGCAGATATCGGGTACACCGGGCTGCAGCCGCGCCCCGACTCCGCGCTCGGCGTGAGCAACATCCGCGCAGTCTTCTCATCTTTCGTTCCAAACACAACGACGCTCGACCCGCTCTGCTCGCTCGGCGCGGACGGCGGGCCGGGTGTGAGCTGCTCTATTACGATCCCCGCGTCTTACGCGCACACGTACAACATGGAGGTCGTGAACACTGTGGGAACGACGTGGACGGGCACGATGGTCGATACCATTACCGGCATCCGCGCGCATGTCGGCACTTGGACGCTCCCCGCCGGCGCAGGCGGGATTAAGAGCAACGAGGGCGGCTTCGTGGAGTATTATTTGTGGAACGACGGGCAGGCTCACCCGTGCAACACCCTGCCTAAGACGCAGGCGTTCTTTGGAGTTCCGACGACGACCACAGCGGGGGCGGGTCCGGGTCATATCAGCACGGCGTACGAGTACGGGAACTGCATCGGGCAGGTTGCGTTCTCTACTTCGACCACCAACGCTGGCACCTTTGTGAAGGTTGGAGTAGTCTGAGCTGTGGGCCGGTAGTCGTTTTGAGCAGGAAATTGTGTCATGCTTACTCGATCCTGGAAGCATTCACCAAAGACGATTTTCTCCTCATACGATCGAGCTTGACGCTACCCTTTTATTCTCTTAATCCATAACAGAAAGCCGTATGTAGTTAGCCGTCGACCCAGCACATGATGTAGTATTATGCTCTCACCTTGATCCCAATGAGACTTATCTGAACCGGATAATGTGCCATCTAATTACAAATTAGAAGATTTGTTCCATGAATTACGATCAAGTTCAGAACAACAACGCAATGTACCGTCGGAAATGAATGCACACCCCAAGGCCATTTTGAGCATTCAATTGCCATACGAGCGTTGCTGAATGACACACAGCGACAATGAACAGAAGAGTTGTTAAATGGAATACAAAGAGAACATTCCGATCGCTTGAGGGTATCCCAAGCCTGAGCGCTGAGCTGTGCTACAGGCCTGAGGCCTGAGGGAGTGACAGGAACGTCGTGTTGGGCGCTGAAATCGGGATGTGGCGATGCTTAGTAAGCACCTTGAACATATGGCAAACGGCGCCGCCTCTCGCTCACACTCGCTCTGTGTACTCCCTTCGTGCCTCTCCCTCGTGCCATCTTTTACCTCGTGTTTTATCCGCAAGATGGCTTCCCTGGCCGTATCAGGTTCCTCGAAGGCTCGAACTACGCCTCGATCATCGTCTGCTATACTTCCAACCCCTTCCAAGTCCTCAACCCCCCCTTTTGAATCTGCCGCCACCCTTCCTAATGATGACGAGACTACTATCCGTTACACCAAAAAATATCACCGCATCTTCAATTCTAGATCCTATGCGTATAGCGACGAGGTACGACGTGGAAGTGGTATTGTTAGACTCTTGTATTAACGCCGTTTGATGTAGGAATACAAACTCATCAACTCGCTGTCTCCTCTCCATGGCATCCCTCTGTGTCTTTTCCCTACGGAAGAAGAGCCCCGGCCTCCCCTAATGCACTACGGATGGCTGCTCCCTGAATCTGTTATAAGTGGACTATTACAGCGAGCGGACGCCAAAAACGAACTCTGCTATGCCAGTATTTGCGTCGAGCCCCGTGTCGTACGCTTCGTTGACGAACCGATGTCTATGGAGCTGGTTGTAGATGACATGATTAAGGACCTGCATCTCAACATCCCGGTTCGGCAGTACATCAACTTGGTCTTCACCAGTACTACAAAGTCCGGCACCGGGCTCTGTCTAACCGTGTACACCAATCACGTCACGGGGAAATTGCCGACCAATAAGGAAATTAGGACTCTCGCTGAACACATCGGATTAACACAGTTGAATCCACTCTGGTACCCCAGCGCAATGCGGTTTGAGTGGGAATATTAAGGCGAGTTCATGATCAGCCAAGATCTCGCTGGCAATTATTATCTAACCTTCTGTCGTCTTACAGTATCTATCTATAAGCTGTTCCTATCAATTGTTTGGCATTCTCTCAGTCTAATCGGAATACAACCGCTTTTCTGACAGTACGCTCATGATTTGACTTATGTACTTCTCTGTGTCTAAGTTTTCACGCCCGTCGTCATGGATCTCACGCTCTTACTCTACTTGCGCGCATCGCAAACGACAACGCGTTCTCGCAGGCTGCTCTGCAGTTCTCGGAAGACCTGTTCCCAAAGGACGCGCCGGCCATCGAGCGCCTCTTCAGACTCGCAGGCCCGGAGCTGGTGAAGTACATTAAAGAGTGGGTCGTGCCCGCCGATAGGAAGGCGATCGAGGCCAAGTTTGAAGAGGTTATGTGGATGAACACGTTAGTGTATGCCGTCGGAGGCGTCATCTCGGCCATACTAGATGTCTAGTGTGTGGCGATGCACATATCAGCAAGTTGAACTTCGACAAGGAGGCAGATGTAACAGAGGCATCGAGCTCTCGTTTGGCCGCGCCGCCATAGCAGCAAGTTGTTGGCGTCGAGATGTGGCGCTGCTTAGTAAGCACTGTTAATCAGCGGCACTGGTGGTATCTGCGTGACTGGCAGACCCGCACAGGCATCGGCTCGGAGAGATCCAATAGTAAACGATGTATATTCTACCACCAACACAATCCTACAAACAAACAGCGAGCACCGACACTAAGCAAAACACACATAGATGACATGTACAGCAGATCCACAAACTAGACACACTAAAGCACATAACGGAGTCGTAAGATGATGGGGGGGAATAACAGGACGCTGTAAACGTGATGTAATCGTGAAATCCAAGGACGAGCGAGCCCAGCGCGCCGCTGCATGAATAGGGGAATAGATGCAGGACGTAAAGGGCACGGACAGGGTAAAGCATGAGAGAAGTCCAGAAGATGCGGGTGAAGACCAAGATGTGGCGGACGTCTAGACTAAGAGGGCTAGAACAGCTGTCGCGCAGACGTTACGCCTGACGCGCTCTAAAAGAGCACCCAATCCTCGTCGTCGTCGCCGTCACCAGGGTACGGGCTGGGCGTCGGCTCGGGCGCGGGCTCAGGGTCCGTGTCGGTGTTGCACACCTTCGGGACCGAGAAATCGTTCGTGCGCACGCCTCCGCCCCACGGCGTCCGACCATCGACACGCGCCTTCGGGCCCAACCCGCGCGACGCGAAGCCCGTCCAGATCTCGCAGAAGTTCTCGCCCCCGGTGAGCGCCTCGTCCGCAGCGACGATCGCGTCGCGCGCGTCGAAGAACGACGGGCGGCACGGCTGCAGCTTCATGCCGTCGAGCACGAGCTGCACGGCGAGCGAGTTCCCGTGGCGCGGGACGAGCGGCTTCGGCTTGCCTGCGGCGGTGTACTCCTGCGGGCGGTAGAAGTCGCCGTCGGGGATCGAGCCGTCGGGGAGCTGCTGCGGCGGGAAGAGCGTGTCCGAGAAACCGTGCTTCGTGATCAGGTTCTGCGAGACGACCCAGAGCATCTGCGCCCAGACCTCGCCGATCGCGTGCACACCCCAGTAACCGGGCTTGTCGAGCGTCTTGTAGGTCGACGGGTTGATCGTCTCGTTGAGCGAGTACGGGTAGTTGCGGATACCGCCCGGGCGGTTCGCTGCCCATGCACCCATCGGGTAGTCCGAGTAGTTCGCAGTGCTGCGGATAGTGGTGGCAAGGAAGTCACCCCAGCCCTCACCCATGCCACCAGCCTCGCCCCAGCCAAGGCAGCCCGAGTTGGCGGGACCGCCGGTGAGACGCGTGCTAAGACCGTGGGAAAGCTCGTGAATGACAATGCCCGCCTCGAGGTCACCATCACGGTATGGGTTCGCGGTGTTCCAGAGGTACATACGGCAACGGCCGTTCTGACCGTCTGGTGGCGTCATGAAGTTGGCATTGTTGTAACCGCTACCGTCCTGCGCGTTCGCAATGACAGCGTCGTCGCCCTTGCCACCGCGACCGAAGTTGTACTGCTGGAAGTTGCCCGAGAGCTCGTCGAAGCCGTAACGGTAGTACAAGTCGTGGATCATGTTACTGGTGTAGAACAACTGGGTGATGGTCGCGTTGATATACTTGCGCGCTTCATCCTGAGAGTCGCTGCGTTCCGTCTCCTTGGGGGCGTAAGTGTAGTTGAACACAAGACCTTCGCCGGCGTCGGGACGATAGTTGTCTACCCACGCGTTCTGACCTTCCCAGTTCTCGTGCGCGAAGACGTTGTTGCCCCAGGTAGTGGTGGTGTTGCAGAAGGTGACGCCGTGCTTGTCCTTGAAAGTCGAACCACCACATGGCTGCGGGTTGTTCGCAACAGGTAGTGCGTGCCATCCAACGGGACTAGCAAGTAGATCGTAGTTCTCCTTCTCCAAGGTGCGATTGCCTTCTGAAGGGTCGTTGATTCCCCACTTGAAAACGTTGTACACGGCAGGACCGTGAGAGGGTTCCCTCGGGACGGGCGCAGCTGGCATGGGAGAGTCGGAAGCCCAATCAACGACGGAGACGATGCGGTGCGGCGCCTTGTTCGTCACAGCAGCCTCATACCAATTGTCTTCCATCTCGACCTCGAACTAAATGTGTCACATGTCAGCGTCATAGAAGGATGACCGTTAACTGATCTTACCTTCCAGACAAGTTCCAATGCAACAGAGTCGCCGTAAGGAACCTGGACGAGAGCCATGCGTGCCTTGACAGGACTGACGGCATCAGGAACACCGGTGACAGTAACCTTATACGATAAGCGGCCGTCATCGACCAAGCTGGCCTCAGGGATGACTGACATCTCGGAAAGGAAGTCTTGTGGACGATCCATCATCTTGGAAGCCAAATGTTCGTGGGGTGTAGCAGTGATCATGAACTGGAGAAGCGCATCTGAGGGGTCAATCGAGAACCCGTCTTGCACGGAGACTTTGCCCTGCTTGAGCATTTCCTCAGCAACAGATTGACGATCACAGTTCCAACCCATGATGTGACCAAAGTCTCCGAAGACGTCGCCCATAAGCTTACGAACAGCGGCTTCGTGGAACAAGGAGACTTGAACGCTGATTTCGCCACCAGCAGCGAGCGCAGCTAGCCCCTGATCAAACAGTGATCTGCGACGTTCGAACTCTTGTTGGAGAGTTGCGCAGTGGTCTCTGTGTACGTCCACACCTTGTGGTTCGATGTCCGCACCACGATAGAACTGCGAGTTTGGGTCTTATCAATACATGCGCGAGGAACACGCAGCTGCGGATGTGCTTACCGAGTCACCGTAGGAGAGCACTCGGCCGTCCTTAATGTTCAGATTGATATCGGCATCAGCGACCTCGATACCGTACATGAGCTGGCGGACATAGATGTGCGTGATACCAGTCCGCTTGTCGGTGTAAGAGTCATCCCGAATGTAGAATGACGCTCCCGGGGAGCGCGCGTCAGCAGTGAGTTGAGTGACGAACTGCTTCGCTACAGCGAACGGACACGAAGCGTCTGTCGAGAAAGAGGATACTGAAGCCACATCCCCGGTGGCAAAGACGGAATGCGGGAGCTCAGGACCGAAACCCATGGTCTTGCGACGACGGGGCTCCGCGCCCGCGTAACCATTAGAGACAGCGAGTGCACCGGCAAGGCCGGCGGCGAGGACAGAAGCGACGAACAAACGACGCATTCTGAAGGAGAGTAGAAAGTTGGCGGGCGGTGTTGGTGGTGAACGTGTCCTCCAAAACCTGGGGGGAGATGGAGGAGGGGGATGAAGAGGCGCGATAAGCGCAGCGACGCTCTTATATACCGCGACATCACAATCACCGAACTACCCGTATATGGCAACGTTACATAACAAACCCCGCCTCTGCAGCCGCGCCGGGGCGCACTTGCGGCGGACTGGCGCCCAGATAGCTACGGCAGCCTCTAGGAATGCTCAGACATACCCTCGAGATGTCCCGGAAAGGGTCCCTGCTGTGGTCAGGGAATGCCTCTGGCGCATGTGGGGTAGTCACAGCAGGTGACAGCACCCTGCCTCGTTGTACACAGCCAAAGCGCGTATGTCACAAGACAACCTCTAACAAGTATACAACATCTCCAGTGCAGTCGTGTCGTGTTGCGATTGCTGGCAGACTTGAGCTGACTTCAGGAGCAGTCGACTCACACGACCTTCGGAGCGGGAGCGTTACGCAACGGACGAACATCGTTTTTGATCCGCTCGCTAAACACGGACGCCGACTCATGACGCAGCTCTACCAACAAGGTGCTGAAGAGGTTGGCTGCATGGAATGATCTTAGAAAAACACAGAGCACATCCAGAGGTAATCAGTCAAGCCCTGTCGCCGAGGAAGCTACTGTATAACAAAGTCCCAATACCACTCGTCGCAGATCAACGTCCAAATACAGAGTATCGGGCTCAGGCCCGGCCAACGAAGCAAGATGGTTCCGTTCTGTCGAAGAAAAAACATTAACAGATAAGCTGGAGATAACCACTGGCAGCTGAAGCTTCCTCGGACGTTCGTGACGAAGACCCGCGCTCATCATAGTGCCATAGCCATTGCATAGCCACCATAGAAAAGTGATGAGATGTGTTAAGGACCCTAACCTTTCTTGCCTCGGGTTAGGGTCCTTAACACATCTGGTCAAATATCCATGATGGGTGGCCCTCGGCACGCGTCGGGGATAATGCCGAGGTCACCAGCAGGTCACCAAGATATATTTCTTGCGTAGAAGTGCTAAGGACCCTAACCCTGAGCCGCCAAGGTTAGGGTCCTTAACACATCTGAACAAATATCCATGATGATGGCCTCTCGGCGAACTTCTCCATGAAAGTTGCACGACGCCACAACGCATAAGATCTCAAGTTCAACGATGCAGAGCTCGACGCTCGGCTGGACATTTCGAGGCCTTTTGATAACAGATATAAGCTTCAGGCTGTTCAAACTTGGCTATAGGACGCCATAATTCCTGGGGAGAACCAGCGTAGAGATTCCTAGATAATACATGGGCTGAGCGCTGAGCGCTAGCAAACGAGAGGTATCGCATCAGCTGTTTCTGTATCCGTCCTGCGCCCTTACAAGAACCCAATGCCCTTCCAATATTTCAACCATCTCCCTGCATCCTCCGCGCCCAATTGCGGCAGGCTTTCCTTCCCCAGCGCTGGTGCCGCACCCTCAGCCTGCGTGACGTCCAGCGCCGGAATACCCATTGCTTCGGGAGACGTCCCACCGCCGGCGTCCTTGAAGAATTGGAGGATCTTCAGCGCAGGGTTCTTCTGCATGACATCGACTTCCTTTGTTGCTTCGACGTTCTCGCCGCTCGATGCCAAGCTCATGATCCACTCATCATACGGCACGGTGCGCAGGCCCAAAGACGTAGCGAGGGGCCCCATGACGTCCATCCATCGGACAGAACGCGGGTGTGCGAGATGGAAGAAACGCAGCGACGATGTCGACAGAGACGCGCGCATCTCGAAAACGGCACGTGCGGCTGTGTCAACGGGGATCCACGCGATCGTCTGTACGAGCATGAGCGCAAGAGGGCATGCAGTCATGGAAGCGACACACCTTGTCGAGCTCGGGAAGACATCCTAAGTAAACGCTTGACTTCACCAGCGATGGGAGCCACTCCGCAGACTTCCATGCACCCGCCGAGGTTCCCGTGATCTGTCCTAACCGGATGACTGCGGTGCGCAAAGCAGTCTGCTCGGCTGCGACGGCCAACAGCTTCTCGGAGACCAGCTTGGACTCGCTGTATCCGGTCCCAACAGCGACGGAAAGATCGACGGCCTCCTCCAAAGCCGGTTTAGAGTGGTCCAGATCTAGACAATGCTGGTAAGATTATGTCTCCTAGCATCAGTACAAGGCGACGTACGGCGAAGAACTCCGATTGAGCTGATGAATAGTAGCTTGGGAGGACTCGCATGCGGGGAGGATAGCGCGAGATCGATGAGGCTGCGAACGCCCTGGACACTTGGCTCGAAGGAGCTCAAAGACATATTGAAGTTTACAGGCCATGCTTCAGTGAAGTCAGCACTGTGCGGGCCGTGTGTACTGAAGCAATGGACGCACCGTTGTGAATGATAAGGCTGATAGTGTCGCAAATCTGAAACCTATATAAGTCGCTGTGACGCCCCTTTAGAACTCGATCCCTCACCTCGTTATATACCTCGCTAGCCAGACCAAGACCGTCTTCCTCTGTCTTGGCCTCAAGCAAGACAACTTTCGGCGACCCGACAACCGCAGCGCCATCAAAACCCCTCTCGTTCAACACGTCCAATTGCCGCTGTAGTATGGGCACAGGCCCGGCCCGGTTCACAGCATATACCCGCGCCACCTCTGGCGAACGGACGAGTGCGTCGAGCAGACTCGCCCCGAGGCCCCCTGTGGTGCCCGTAACCAGTACAACTTCGCCTTCGAGATCGGTTTCCCCACCGCCTGCACCTGGCGTATGGACGGGGAAATCGGTGCTGTATTTCTCAATCATGCGCTGCATTGCTTGCACAGCGGCTTCTGCCCTGCCACCCCCAGCGTTGCCATCTGATGAATGACAGGAGGCAAGATCCAGCACGAAATAAGCGAGGCTTGCGATGGTCGGGTTTTGGTAGACAAAGGTGCTTGGGACGATCCGAGTGTCGAGGCCCGTGGTATCCCGCAGGGCATGTAAAACGGAGTTGCGGATCCAGGTCGCTTGCAAACTATAATCGCATTTGAGTAGGTCACCAGGTATATTCCCGATGTCTACGGAATAAATCATCGAGATCCCTCAATTCACGCTCCACGACGCGGCTCACGACAGCCCGCATATAGTCTGTCGTAGTGTCGACGGTCCACACCGACGGCGGGACGAGGTCGGCTTGTGTACTCTCCTCGACCGCATCGTAAAGTACATCAATCTCGTCTTTGTATTCGTCGATGACGAAATGACGGCGCGGTGTGTTCTTCGCTGTGTACGTGAAGGGTTTGGTCGGGGAGGCCACGGTGATCATCTACGCAAGCGGGGATCATCAGATGTACCGCTAGAGACGAGGTAAACGAGCAAACCTCTTTGAAGATACGGGAGTGCTGCGGGGCGAACTCGTTCATCTTCTCAATCGTAGGCCTGAAACGCGATTCAGTAGTACGAATCGCATCGCATGGTGGCGTGCATACCACACTAGATTTCGGAACGCTGCCAACTTGGCTACGTCTGTGGGATCGAACTTATATTGTTCTGTAGGGTCTATCAGAACTCCAGCGTTGAATCGTCCGCGACCGAAGATGACCGCCGACTGCACATGTGGATCTTGATTTAAGATAGCCTCTATACAAGAGTTAGTCAGCGACGTACAAGCACAAGTTGCATACAACCACGTACCAAGCGGTCCGGGGTTCGTCTATCCAACACAGCGATCGATCAGACGGAACATGCCATCATGAGATCCACCAGAATAACATACCTTCTCTCCTGTGCTATGCATAATCTGGTCGTCCGTCCGCCCGAACACTTTCCAATAGCCTGGCTTCGTGGGATGCGGCGCTAGGAGATCGTGCGTGTTGTACGCCGGAACCCCGTCGATTTCGCAGTTTACCACAGACACCATATGATATTCGCCGGCCTGTACAGCTGTCGTATGAATTTCAGAAACAGAGGGAGTATATTTTCTAAGACGCACCGTTACAATCAGCTCGGAGTTGCCATCTGAGTGCGGTAGGAAGTGCGCATGTACGTTGACGGGAATGGTGAAGTATTCCCAATCTGCACTGCCGGTTTCTGAGAAAATGCCCATTATGAGTGGATAGTACACGCGAAGTGGCAGCTACTATACGTACTAGGTGATATACGATTGATGACACCGCCTTCCGTGCTGACAGGCGAGCTTTAGGGTCAATCGCGAACTTGATTAGGATCAGACTCACCATCCGTACACGCTAAACAAATTCACGCCTTGAGAGTAGAGAAAATCCCCGACATCTTTCGTGAGCGGACCTCCGCCGAACAGCTGGCAAGAGCACGTTGAAAACGTAAAAGACTGGCCCTTGAATCGTATTGCTCACTATTCCTTCCAAGGTCTGGAGTATGCGGACTTGATCTGGATTCTTTGCCCAAATCTAAATAGTCGTTGAGTCTCAGCGATCAAGCAAGTAGGGCAGCGGGGAACGCACTTCCACAAAGTTCGGTACACAGAATACGAGATGGCTCTTCGTATCCACAACGGCCTGCAGCAAGTTGTCTGGAGTCGCGGTGCGAGCCGGAGACTGAGGAGGGAACACTTGAATCACAAGACCCGTCGACGCCTAACGAATGCACTGATTAGTGTCTTTCACGGTAAATATGTCAGCTACAAAGAACGTACAGCCCACCAGACCGGAATGACGCCCATACCATGATACATAGGTATTGCATGCATACTGAGGCGCGTTCCCGTCCAGTCACGTTCGCCAAAATCTATTTTACTCAGCCTCTGAGCAGTACAAGTGTACAGAGATGCTTACAAGGAGTGATAGCAATGTGTATTTGACGCACATAGGTCCACGGAATAGGCTTTGGATAGGCCGTTGATCCTGCGGAACTCACAGTCAGCGGGCGACGGGCAACAAATTCAATTAAGTGTAACACATACCGGATGAGTGCATATATGTAGCAAGCTCGTTTGGATCAGGCCGGAATGGAGGTAGCCACTCCCACTCCTCATCAGTATACAAATCCTCAAGCGTTGGCACCCCGCTTATTGCGGGCACATTTTGTCCGCGTTCACGTAGCAAATCGAACGCTTGATATGCAAGTTGTCGATACATGTGCTCGGGGCTGACGAGGAGGATGTCGACCGCGGTCGCGTTCAGGAGGTGCGCGATAGCTACGGGCGAGTTGCGCACTGAGATGGGAAAGAGAACGTAGCCTGCACGGAGGATACCCATGAGGAGAGTCGCGGCAGATATGGTCTCTACGTGTGCGTGAGCAAGCTCCAATATACACCGAAATTGGAATAATCAAGCTCACCAGACGCAGAGAGGACACCGACGACGGGCCGTTTGGATGTGTTGACGCCTCGAGCGGACACCACAGACTGGACATAGCGACCTGCTCGGTGGATCGCGGGAGCAACTTTGGACATGGTTATCGTTGTGATTTCCCCACCTTCGGTCGCATATTGGAAGAGAGGGTGATTCGGCGAGTGCTCGTAGTGCCAATCGTATAGCTCGTGCAGGAAAAGCGACCCGTCACAGGGTGGGAGTGCGAATGTCTCCGACGACAATGCTTGGGTCCTGGGAGGAGGCTTGATAGGAAGCGTAGAGAAGAGTCGCGGATCTGGTTGGATAAGACTCATGGTGAACAACGCGCTGTGGATGTGTGGGAAGGGCACAGTGGGCTCGGGAGCAGGCTTTGATGGAAAGCGTACAGCTCCATTGGGCTTGTCATGTCTCTATATACTGTGGTCAAAATATGAAGAGACGTGAGAACAGCAGATTGCGCGTACCGGTATAAGCCCCATTACGAGAGCAGAATGGTTGGATTCTTCAAGGTGACTGCTGAACGCCCACGTTCTGCGACGTTTCGCATTGAGCATTATACGTCCCAGCAGGTCTCATACCTTCGCTCAGTATCTTTTGTGAGACAAGATGCAAGAAGAGCTGTTTTTCATGTCACTTTATCCTGCGCAATAGTGCGACTGTGATGTGCAGTCGCAAACTTTGCTGCTACCACGGACCGTGAAAGCAAAGGTCGCTTGACCTAAACCAGTTAGGCGAATGATTCGCATGAGAACTGAGCATTGTATACGTGCAATCTCAAGATACTCACCATAAGCTCAGAACGGTAGATTATATGTAGGCCGCTGTTAAATGTCCGTTCCGACCTTCTTGATGTTACACAAACGGAAGGCGGTCCGGGATCAGTCCTGACTTGAGTGAAGTGGGTGTGAGAATTTCATGATATAAAAAAGAATGAGAATGTATCCACTGTTATCCCGCATGGTATCACAGTGCAACATGCTACCAATGCGCCTTGACACACGCTGCTAGCTTCCGAGTTGCTCTTCTCGAGTTACCGACGGACGCGGACGAAATATTGGTGCCATGAGCCACTTGACACGAGACACGTGTTGCGCATGCTTTAGGATATATACCCAAGTTATTTCTATCTGTCCAATACATTCTGCTCAGCAACATACGGCTTCAGGATAATGTGGACTTACACTTCGAGTCTTTCGGACGGAGAGAGAAGGCCGGCGCTAGCTTGTGGCGGCTTGATGAATGCCACGTTGCTTTGGGTCGGAGCTTTAATCAACCACGCGTGGGAACAAACGGAGGTTGTCTAAGGGCATAAGAAAGTCGTTTTCGCCTCGTTCCACTCAGGTTTGTCCTCCCAACTAACGACCAATACCCTCCTCGATCCCTACACAAGGCTTCCATGTACGTGCATTACATGCTGCGTAGCGTCTTACTCTCTCTTGCTGTCCAATTTGGACACAAATGGGTGGAGAGAAACGCGACTGAACGCGACTCCTTTTCTTGGTTCGAATCCGGGGTGACGCTGACGTTGCACTTGCAGAATGCGTGAAATCGTCCATCTCCAGACCGGTCAGGTATGTTCCTATCTTCCATCTGGGCTAGTGGTGGTGGCTCATCGTTATCGGATAGTGCGGTAACCAAATCGGTGCCAAGTTCTGGGAAGTCGTCTCAGACGAACATGGCATCGACCGTGACGGTGTATACAAGGGCAACAACGATCTGCAGCTCGAGCGTATCAACGTGTACTACAACGAGGTGCAGGCTAACAAGTATGTGCCTCGCGCGATTCTGGTCGACCTTGAGCCGGGAACGATGGACTCTGTTCGGTCTGGTCCCCTCGGTAACCTGTTCCGACCGGACAACTTTGTCTTTGGACAGAATGGTGCTGGTAACAATTGGGCGAAAGGACGTAAGTGTTGCGCTCTGGACATACACACGCTTTGCATAATGAAGGGCACGCCTGTTGCGCGTTGCTCATGGGCGTTCGTCACTCTGCTTCGAAATCTGTTGCCGGCTCTTGTTTCTCGCCAAACCACGCATTCGAGGCTGATTTACGTGTCATTTATACAGACTACACGGAGGGTGCCGAGTTGGTCGAGTCTGTGCTCGATGTCGTACGCAAGGAGGCTGAGGGTACCGACTGCCTTCAAGGTGCGCCAGCAGGTCATGTCACGTGTCCGGGCGTCTGACGTTCAACTTTCACTACCAGGCTTCCAGATCACTCACTCTCTCGGTGGTGGTACCGGTGCGGGCATGGGTACCCTCCTCATCTCCAAGATCCGTGAGGAGTACCCTGATCGTATGATGGCCACTTACTCTGTCGTCCCGTCGCCCAAGGTGTCCGACACTGTTGTTGAGCCATACAACGCGACGCTCTCAGTCCACCAGCTCGTCGAGAACTCCGATGAGACCTTCTGCATTGATAACGAGGCTTTGTACGACATTTGCTTTAGGACCCTGAAGCTCTCGACACCAACATATGGCGACCTCAACCACCTCGTCTCCATTGTCATGTCTGGTATCACCACTTGCTTGCGTTTCCCTGGTCAGCTCAACTCTGACCTTCGTAAGCTTGCTGTCAACATGGGTACGCGCATATACGCCTCAGGCGCAGCTGGTTACTGATCTTGATCACGTAGTGCCTTTCCCTCGTCTGCACTTCTTCATGACTGGTTTCGCGCCCCTTACCGCCCGTGGAAGCCAACAGTACCGTGCGGTCACTGTGCCTGAGCTGACACAGCAGATGTTCGATGCGAAGAACATGATGGCTGCCTCCGACCCAAGGCACGGTCGTTACCTCACCGTACGTCTCTAAGTTTCATTATATAGCAGGAAACACTCAACGTTGGTTATCAGGTTGCTTCTATCTTCCGTGGTCGCGTCTCGATGAAGGAGGTCGAGGAGCAGATGCAGAACGTCCAGAACAAGAACTCGGCCTACTTCGTGGAGTGGATCCCGAACAACGTGCTCACTGCTCAGTGTGATATTGCCCCCCGTGGACAGAAGATGGCAGTCACCTTCCTCGGCAACTCAACTGCCATCCAGGAGCTGTTCAAGCGTGTCAGCGATCAGTTCACAGCTATGTTCAAGCGCAAGGCCTTCTTGCACTGGTACACCCAGGAGGGTATGGACGAGATGGAGTTCACTGAGGCCGAGTCCAACATGCAGGATCTCGTCGCCGAGTACCAGCAATACCAGGACGCAACGTATGTGTTTCTATTCATACTGGTCTACACCGATACTGATACTCTCTTAGTGTTGAGGAGGAGGGCGAGTACGAGGAGGAGCTTCCACCTGAGGATGAGCAGTAAACACGCTATAATCGGATTTTTCTCTGTCGCCTCTTCTTTTCGCACGAAAAGCTCGCTACTACGTATTCCCTTTATATTGGTCGCTTTCTGTTTGCAATACTCCCGTTCACGTCTCTTACTTGATGATTCTCCTGGCACCGACGTTACCCTACATACCTGTCTGTCATTCACTACCAGCGGTTATACTTGCATCATGAATTAACGTGGTTACTACGTTACTCTGTATCATGCTGCTCTGGGTGCTCGTTCGATGTCACAGCTATCATTGAGACTCGTACAGAATCGCATATATAGAGATAAATGGTACTCGGATACAGTGTAGTGATATTCAGTGCTTTGCAGTCTACGCAGCGTCATTCTCAACAAGCCTACCGCAGACGATGTACTTGTTGGAGAAGTGGTCCATCCAGCCCTTCATATTGTTGCTGCAAACGCAGGACAGTCCTGTCACATAAGTTCGCCACATAAGACATTCAAAACTCACATTTCGTCTGGTGTAAGATCGTCTAACTTATCCAGAGGTTGGTCGATCGGAGTCAGCATATCTAGCAGCACAGAGCTCAGTGTCGTAGGCTTCACCAGCAACATACGTACGCACCTTCATCGAAGGACTGCTTCGCCATACCGCGCGAAGCATCGCGTCCCGCGAAGTTCGCATACATGCCGGCTATGACCACAACACGACTGTCTCAGCTTCGGCACTCCTACCAGTCATGAAACAGGATACGTACTCGGTCCATAGAAGTTGCGCCCTGCGGTAACATCGTATACGACTCCACTGATGGCGAGGAGGATACGTTTTCCGTCCTGGCCGTCAAACGGCATAAGCGTACGCGGCGTGTACGTCTTGAAGAGCAGCGTCGGCGGATGGGCCCGGGGCATCCATGAGTACCCCTCCTTGAACTCTGCAGGCGGCTTCGAAGGCGTTGAAGTCGATGGGAAGACAATGCGTTGCACGCAGTAGAGGATATAGAGCAGTAGAGCGGAGTTGACCGGGAGCGTGAGGTCGAAGGACATCGTGGACAGTGAACAAGGCGATAAACTCCACGGGGACGAGGTAGCGGTGAGAGAGTATCTCCGATGAGGTGAGCGGGATGAGGTGATGCGGGAAGTGGTGTGAGCGCGGGTTCGACGATGGAACGCGCGGTCCGCTCGTTCTTCGACATGACCATCACACTCGTACCCAATGCCACTGAATATCATAGCCCTTGGGCACATGCTTGATCACGCAGACGAGCAACTGCTTCTCCTCCAAGGCACAACGTTGCGCATGATACCGAGGACGGCCCGTAATTGCTTCAGAAAGGGCTTTTAGCCTCGACGTGGACGAATGTCTTGGGTCAGAATCCTCGGGTTCCCCACAATGTGGAGGGCACTAATTGTCTATTGTATCTCACAGGTGTGCGCTGTCGGCGCACTGCGTCTACTGAGCTCGTCTACACTCGGGCAGGACCCTCAGACCGTTAACAGGCTGAATGGGGAGTCGTTCCAGCAGGACGCGTTGGTTACATTCAACGGTATGTCATATATGAAGCTACGCGATCATATACTTATGCTGACATTTTCACGGATTCGGATCGGTATGTACTTTAGGCTTTCAGTATGCGGTCTTCTGGACGCGAGACAGCACAAACGCGTCTATACGTTATGCCTCCGTCTCGCGCAGAGCACTCACAAAGACTGGTCTCAATACACAAGTCCCCAAATGGGAAACATTCACTTTGACCGACTATGCTGAAGTTCAAGATGACGGACACAATATGTGCGTTCATTCTGTTGTAATTCTGAGTCTATGTGCATACATACTGAGAGTTCCGTCAGAATATCGTTGGGCATATCCCCAGGAGATGGCACTCTTCATTTAGGCTTCGACCAACACGATAATCCTCTAAACTACCGGATTTCCAAGGCTGGAGTTGCTACACATCCCTCAACCACGATATGGTCCCCCGCCATCTTCGGTCCTACTCAAGTACGTTATTCGTCGCATAGTCTGATTAGCCTTGTTCAATCCTTGAACTCTGGTTTCGTTCGTCTAGGACTACCTTCCCGGGCTTGAAGACCTCGACAAGTCCATATACTTCATCAATATTACCTATCCTCGATTCTTGCGCATCCCTGAAGCCGCAAATACTCCTGTCAGCGGTGCTAAGTCCAAGGCGGATCTTCTCATGGAACTTCGTGTGGGGCGGTCGGGGCTGGGGGACGACTGGTTGTACAAGTACACTCCTGGAAAGGGGTGGTCTCAGATAGGCCGATACCTAGAGGTGAGCTCGTTGACATTTGGTGACACACAGAATCTTATTAGAAGTACAGGGTGTGAACAGTCAGTGATTTCTCCTTTGTGAAGATATGCAAATTGATGCTGGACCAACCAGATAACGCATATATTAACGGTCTTGACTTTGACGCACAGAATACCCTGCATACAACTTGGTCCGTATATTATCGCTTGAGGATGTGCACATGGTAACCTCTGCGCAGGACATATCGCGACTATGTGAATGACACAGGTCAAGATGTGGCTGTTGAGGCTGGGCCTAATGGTCCGGAAAACGTACGCTTCTACCTCATACGCAGTCAAACCCTAGCTAAGAATCAGCATAGAATCATGATATGGACTATGCACACAGTCACGACCTCGGTACAACTTGGCAAAACAACTGGGGGCAAACAGTTGCCAATATGTCAGCACAGGAACCTATTGTTCCCGTCTCTGCTGGGATCACAGTGTTCAGCATCCCTAAATATGGGTGAATTGATGGCACTCCCTGTTAAGCGGAACGTATTGCTGATCAGGTTCTACAGCGGGATACTGAATCAAGAAGCACAGGTGATTGACGCAGAAGGAATGATCCATGTCTTGAACAGGGAGAACACAACTGGTTTTGAGCAATGGTATGCCTTTCGTAGATCAACGAGACGATAGAGCTGACAGAGTACTGCACGAAGGTACCACTATTGGCGCAGTACAGACAGTTTCTGGACTCGTACTGCTCTTCCGCTCCCGGCTGCGCTGCCAAGCACCAACAACATCACCGGTACACCCACAGTTATAGGCAAACGCGGTAAACTCGTCGCGCCACCCCTCGGTCTCCAATCAAGCACCGGTGCAACGCTGCTCGCGATCCTCCCCTCGAATGCCGCTAACTCCAGCGCCCTCAGTATCATTGGCAGCACTGCCGCCGGCCATTTCGTAGATTGGAGGGTGCTATGGGAAGCTTCAGATGGATGTAATGCGGAACCGCTCTTTGACCGCTATAGACTAGCGGAGGATGGCGTGCTCAGCATCTTTGTGGTGAACGGTACGGAGGTCGGGGTAGTGGACTTTGAGCTGTGACTTTGATATCTAGAGTCATCGTCGCAGATGCAGGGCATGCATATCGCTGGGTGCTCACCGCGCCGAGCATACTACATGCGCAAGCGCTAATGCGCGCAAGTCGTCTCTCTCCTTTCTTTCACCGACAACTCGTGTCCATCTACATCTTTATTTTTGCCTTCCCTTTCCCCACCAATGAGTGTACCCCATGCAGTAGACCGGCCAATCGCAGACCAGCTGTGGCGGGATGATAATTTACCAGTGGATGCCTTGCGCGATCGGCCTTCGGCTAACCGTGCATGATTTGCACTAACACCATGATCACCTCCTCCGTCCTCCGAGATCGCTAACCCGAGCTTGATTACATTACCTCATTTAAAACCTGCAAGCGTTGCGCCTCAGACGCTTTGTTCGCGATTCCCCAACGCTTCTGCTCCCCATTGATCTCGCTCTTACGCATTGGAAACGGTGAAGCGGCGCGACGCGTAAGGTATCAGCGGAAAACTTTCGAGGGTGAGTCAAATGCAGTCACCGTACTTATATCTTCGTCCTAGATTGCTCGTAACGCGGTAACTGAGAAGGTGTTTGCCTAGGCCTGTCTTCCAAGCTTGGGACTCAATGCGCAAGTTCAAGTTTAAGCTTGAACTCACCGCGGGCGCTAACACGACGCCGTACGCAAATGAGGACGTGCTGCCATTGCCCAAAGCGCGTCGGACATGGACGAAGACGACATTTGTGTTCTTTTGGATGTCAACTGGTGAGGATTCGCGTTCCCGAACCCCTGTGCATGAACTGATGTATGCATTCCGTATCGATTGCCTGAAGGCATTAACATTGCCGAATGGTCTGGCGCGGCAGCTTCATGTAATCGGATTTCATTCTGTATAGCATGCTCGGAATATTGACAATTCTTTGTCTGCACAGTGGCTTTAGGGTTGACTGTGGGACAAGCTATCGCAGGTTGGTGATGGCGATGTGGGGTAGCTTAACACGAACTGACTCATCTTGTTTGTGCAGTAAACGCGGTTAGCACCGTCGTGTAAGTTCAGTGATCAATAGATGCTGAGTTCAAGTTGACGGTCTTGCAGTATCTGCTTGGCTCTAGTGACAACAGGACATGCCGGAGGTAAATGGCATGTGCCATTTGTAAGGCTTTCTACCGTACTGTCATTGCACTTCTCTTGATCATCTGCGCATCAGGCCGTGATAAACCGCGCAAGCTGGGGCATGTACGTATCCATTCAAGCTGTAACGCCCTCGATCTAATTGACGAAAACCATGACTAGCCGAGGCGCTTGGTTCACTCTTCTGAACCGCATCATTCTGTCTTGTGTATGGCAAGGTGTTCAGTCTTGGTATGTCGCCTATTTGAAGCAATTACCTTATATCGAGGCTGAACATAATGTCAGGTACGGTGGGCAGATGGTGAAGGTTATGATTGGCGCAATATGGCGTAAGTAGTCTTCGAGTCTCGCGACGACCTGTGATGACCATCAGGTTAGCGAGCTTTTACAACATGAAAAACCACTTCCCGCCTAATATCGGAATGGAGACCAACGATTTTGGTGAGTCCTTGGTACAATCGACATTGCGTAACGACTGACGTCCCCTACGTAAAGTTGGGTTCATCATCTTTGTTGCTCTCTGCTTTCCCCTATTCCTGCTACGGCCAGAACAGTGCGTCCTATCTCATGCACAGCACTCACTGGACCAATTACTTATTGTCCTACAGCTACCGCCTTCCAGCCATTATCTCTTCTGCCCTCGTTACTGTGACCACTTTCTGCGTCTTCATCTGGGCTTTGGCCAAGCAGGGTAATGGTGGTCCGCTTTTCAACAATCCCGAAGCAGTCTACGGCGTTGGTCATCTCAAAGGTTCGACACTGGGGTGGGTGATGATGAGGTGCATCACGAGTGGTATTGGAGCTTGGTCAGGTGGGGTACGTGCTTTGATGATCCTGTGCTTGATAGTGAATCCTGACTCTTGGCTCGCAGATCCTATACCAGAGTGGTACGTGCTGGAATATCTGCTTTGAAGATAAATCTCAGAAAGAAATCCTCCAGATTTCTCTCGATATGCTGCAACACCAAATGCACAGCTCTACGGGCAGATCTTTGTCATCCCACTCTGTCTTCTTGGATCGAACATCCTCGGTATCGTCACCACTTCCGCCGCACGAGGGTTTTATCCGGATGAGCCCTTGTTATGGTGCGTCTATACACTTGACATGATCTGACTCTGCCTGAACCCTTTGTCTGTAGGAAGCTCTATGATCTTTTCTCCGCCATCCAGCGTCACGGAGGGCCAGGAGCGAGAGCGGCGGTCTTCTTTGCTTCCACCGCGTTCTTCTTGGCGCAGCTGTGTGTAACAGTAAGTGCCGTATGTTTCGTATCACTACGCTTTCACTCAATAACATTTTAGATCGTAGCATGTGGTGTAGTCGGCGGGATGGACCTGGCAGCTCTCTTACCTCGGTAACCATGATTTCACCTATTTTATTCATATGTTCTGACTTTTCTGTGAGATGGTTCAATATTCGCCGAGGATCAATGGTGATAGGTGCAATCGGCATCTGTATCAATCCATGGCGTATTCTCAATGTAATGATCTCTCTTTGGCTATCGGCCTTCCTATGACTGATAGTCGCGCTTACAGACTGCCAATTCGTTCATCTCAGCCATGTCTGCATATGGCGTGTTTCTGGGACCGCTTACGGGAATTATGGTGGTATGTAACGAAACCACTGGATTGCCCGCTTGAGAGTGAGACCAAAATCGCAGGCGGACTATCATTTATTACGCAGAAGGCGTTTAAAGCTGTCACATCTCTTCATCCCAGACCAAAGTAGTGACTATTGGTGGGTTTCAGCTATTATGCTGCATTAAGAGATTTCTCATGCTCTACTCCCAGGTTCTGGCACGGGATGAACTGGCGTGCCCCTATTGCCTGGGTATTGGTATGTATTTCTCCACGTTAATATGCCTCTGCTCAAGAGTATGTTGTAGGGTGTCTGGCCTAACATGCCCGGGTTTTCAGCCTCCGTGACTCCAGACACAGTCCAAGTCAGCACCGGGTGGACGTACGTCTCTCCTATCACATACACTCCACCTTCATACTGATGCCAACTTGCACACGTCTAGGCACGTCTATTATCTAGGCTGGCCGCTTGGGTTCTCGATCAGCGCCTTCATGTGGATAGTACTGAACCTTCTATGGCCTGCGCCCGGCTTGGGTGAAGCAGACTCACCTCTAGCTGAGCTCGCTGGAGCCGACTCACCCGACTCTGGTAGTTTCAAGAACGGTCCATCGGGGCCCGAGACGGACTATAAGATACCAGAGAAGTCGGCTTCGGAGCTTGGTGATGTCGAAAATGGCCAAATATCCGTGTACTCTGGCGTTTGATAATACCCACAGTCTGCTATTCTATCACATTTAGGTGCAGCATACGAACGCACCTCCAACAGTTGCGACGTTACATGCTGCACTCCTTTGTACGTTCTCATCTGTGCCTTGTATGCGGAAAACGTGGCCTTTACCTGGATAGAGCGTGTTTCGACACGGATCGAGATGTGGCCCGTGTCAAACACGCCAAAACCTTAAGTTAGAGAGCCACTTTTAATACACAAGCAGAAGTGTCCTTTCAGGCGTCCTGGGCCGTCTTTGTTTCCTCATTCCCGCCTCTTGCATCCATCTGCATCACTATGTGTCTCATCCCTCTCTTCCCATATGCTGTCATTTTCTCAATATTTGCTAGTTGCAACGCGGAGTCGGGACATGCTGTCCTGGCACCCGAAGAGATCAAAGACGAGTTATGTGTTGAACTAGTACCTAGAGTCATGCAACCGCCGTAAGAATCCAATTGTTTGTTAAGCAAGGCTATCGCTGAGAGCATGTGTATTTCCGGTTAGTATTCCGCTAAATCTTTTCAGCGAGCTTCTACAAGGAATTGGGGCAGCAGCAGAAGGTACGTAGAGTAGATTGCATTGCATTAGATATACGTACTCAGATCCCGTGGTCGCAGACGTTTCAAAGAAAGTCGAAGCATTCGTGAACGATGTAGTGCAAGTTCAGCTCCCGAAAGCCTCCACTACAATCGCCACCAACGTACAAGTCGCCCTGCGTCAACTGATAGACGATATTACGTCCGGAAAAGTGAAGGGTCCAGCAGCCGACGTCATACGACCTATTATAGCCACGGTCAACGCGACAATATTCGTTGCACAGCGCGTTGAAAGAGTCGTGGACGACATGACAAAGGGCAAAGGCGTGTCTCCTGAACGCATGGTTGAAGAAATCGGCACTCTATTTAAGGTTGCTGTAGTTGACACTGCCTTAGCCACCAGGTCTCAAACGTTCAGTCATAACGAACGAGAGAGGATAACGGCTAACGTGCTTGGACGCGTCGGACTTGGACTGGTGGACGCTGCTAGAGCACTCGGTGTGCCGGAGCAGAATGCACAAGAACTGGGAGCGACGTTCGGGGACCTTGCGCCGCTTGTAGGGAAGATAGTTGTGGCAGTAGGTACGTCGCACGAATGCACTCGCCACTCTGCTTTCTGACTGGTTTGCAGGTGACATCGCGGAGGTGCATCCGATGGAGCTTCGCATGATCCTCTGGATCATAGCCTTGCTGATACCAGGAAACGTTCTGGTTCTACGCCTTCTTCTCGACCTGTTCTTCGGCCTCATCACAGCACAACCAGGTGCGTCGTTACGTTGCCTTGCTTCAGCAAGAGACCGTTGATTCGATATGCAATCCAGGCAGCTTCACGTCGTTAGGTACCCGTGTTGTCTGGGACACTCTTGCGCCTGGAAAGGGTGAAATTGAGAACGCTATGGATCTTGGTTGGGAAACCAGCATCCTCAGCCCGACTCTGCCAGGAGGCGCACCTTGATTTTAAGAAGGCAGTTATGCGTTATTGATAGAGGTTTAGACGACCGGGCGTTTTACAGAAATATGTGGACTAGCTGTTTTAATATCGAGATGTCGAAGTTCTGTCTGTACTTCAGTGCTGTCACCGCAATGCCTTGGTACTTAGCTCAGAGGCAAGTTGCTCGCGGTAGTGCCGATGTCCTAATTTTTCGCATCGCGACAACAGATGACCATTTTTATGAATTTGCAAAGAGCAAAGATGTTCTTCTGCCAACGACCATGAGCTTGTAGGCTCGTGAACCAGCCGGGTTTGGTCTCGCTGGCGCTCAACCAAGACCGGCTGGGATAGCTGGGCGCGCGACCAACACTTGGGTAGGCGCTTGCGCTCGGAACGTTCCGAGTCTCAAGACTTAGTGAAATCAGGACCCCGGACTATTCACTCAAATGTCCGATCCAAAATCTCAAATTTAGGCCCTAAATGTCCACAAGTTTCTGGGTCAAAAATGTCCGCATGTGGATCGGGTCGGCCCTGACGGGCCAAAAAATGTCCTTTTTTAGGATATATGCTCCAAAAAATGCCCAAAAATCGCAAAAATCGCGAAAAACTGCTCAGGGTTCCTCAGAGATCGCGACGCCACTCTTGACGGTGTATAAACGATAGGCTTGGAATAGTGGCTCCTGGAGCCACAGGTGGGCGAGTTTTGTGCACGGAAACCTCCGTCGCAGGCCGTGCCCACTGCTCTGAGAGGTATCAAAAGCTCGAAGAAAGCGCATTGGACCCACAAATTGGAATTCCTTTTCTGTTTTGGTTATGTTACCCGCATCATACAGGTGAATTGGATGCACTGCTCATTGAAAAACACTTAGTGATAGTCTTCAGCGAGAGCGTTGCATCATGGACGGCGACGACGCCAGGCAAGGATTGCGCGATTATCGATTAGCGCTGGTTGATCTTCAGCTCGATAAGCGTGGCCTCGAAGGGTCGGTTATGTCCTCAAAGTCGGATAGGACCTCGCTGATGTCGCCCAAAATGTCCGTACACCGATAGGTCATTGAGCCAATTTCTGCTCGAAATGTCCGCATTTTGATCGCTGGTCGCGCCTCCGGCGGGGTCATTTATGTCCGGCGCTTGATCGGACATATAAGGCAATAGTCCGGGGTCCTGTGAAATCGCGCGCATCGCACTATGGACAACGCTGAGTACGAGTGTTTCTACATATTTTGTATATCAAAATACTGGTTTTATCGATACCAATGATATCAGGAAGGCATAAGGTTAGTCTGTGTATCATATTGCGCAATCTAGACTGTCCACAGTGGTTATAGCCTGGTCATCATCTTCAGCATCATGCAATATGACGGGACTTCCGGCTGCCTGCGCCCGACGGCGACGAGCCGTTGTTGTTATTGTATACACCGCTTTCGTCAATGCCTATTCGACGGACCAAAGTCAGATTTTGAGTCGCCAGAGTCACCTCAAGCCGGTGTTTCCACCACTGCCCTGGTATATTCATTCAAGATCTCGTTCGTCTCGAGTCACTGAAAGCTCCGAGTTTGCCATAAGTCATATAGAAGTGTCTTAGCTCGCATCACATAGTTCTTTCTGCCCTACGCATCACCTACAGCGCAGTCCTCAGCTTATGGACGTGCAGCAGGCAATGATCTGGAACAAAAAGCTGTAATTTCCTGAATAAATACATGTATTGTGCATGAGACAGTGTGAATACACTGTGTGTAACATCCTAGGATATGTATAATTAGTGGGGGGCCGGAGGAGTGCTGATTGTAGATGTACCAAAGCGCGATGAACGCGATTTCACTAAGTCTTGAGACACGTTAAGGTTAGCGCTGTCGCAGGTGTTGTTTTGGCGACCAGTTCTCCCAGTCCGCTCGCAAGCTCGCGTCTTCTCCTTTCTTGTTTGTGTTGCTCGCGTGGAGATAACGTGCGAAGCACGTGAAGACGCGCGCTTGCGAACGGACTGGCTAGCGAGTCTAATGAGCTTGAGATGAATGTATACCAAGTCGAAGAACAAAGGCCCGTTTCCCATTTCCCCCGGGGCCCAGCGTCGGCGCTACAAATACCATCAATGCATCATATCCAGTTGATCAGAAGTGCTAAGAACCCTAACCCAGACAGTTTAGGGTTAGGATCCTTAGCACATCCCATCAGCTGGATATGACGGTGCACCGGTCCTCACTCCCAGTTCAAGTTCATCCCGCCGCGTCGCTGCGGGCCACAGAAATTCCATATGCCTCAAATGGTAGTAAGCTCAATGGAAGGGCTAGAGAAGATGTAAATCAGCTTTTCAACATTGTGTCAACAGCTTACAGGCGGTGGCGGGGTCAAGGATACTTATTGTAATGCGCTGCGGGATCCGCATAACATGGACGTATTATATTGCCAGGTCGAGAGGTATGAGCTCGACCAAAGCAAATATTAGGGGCCCACACGCGGCCACCGTTCGACAAAACAATTAATAGGAAGATAATGTCGTATAATTTAGGCAAATCTGTCCGCTATATAGGATGTGGCGGAACTCGTATCCCAGCCGTTTAGTCTAACATGAGGTCGGACTGGGTAGGCTCCCTAAGATGCCTAAGGACGATGAGTAACAACTTTGGGGCGGCCAATGTAGGGGCTTACATAGTCCTGAAGTGGTGAGCGATGTCCTCGACGGTTCTGAAGTGCCATCCAGCACAATAGTCATACGGGCCATTGCTGAGCAGCTTGACACATATCTTGCACGCTACACTTGAGTCGAATTCGGAGAGGATGGGGAGGCTGAGGCCAACGGGCGGCGGCAAGGTAAATGTTGGGATGGGGTCGCCTTCCGCGATGAGCTTGAGACAGGATACCTCACTATCAAGGTCATGGAAATTGTGCAGAACCTCGTCGCTATCAGTCTTGATCCTTCTATAGGGTGTACGCCGGAATGATGAGCGTTGAGTTAGAGGAGGAATATATGGAAAACGTACCGTCCGCGGGTAAGTCCTCTGTAAAGTAGTTTCTCTCTACGAATATGGTCAACCTATTCGAATGGGGCGTGAATGCTCAACAGGACCACAGTAATCAGGGTCATATAGGACTTACTATCGCAGAAAATGTCACAGGTTGCTTCAATTTTGGGCTTCCGCAGGTGCAGACAACCCTCTTGTCGAGATCCGCATATTTTATGTCTGGAGGGAGACCGAGCAGGCGAAGGATCCGCACAGCGTCTGTGCTAGCATACCTGTTGAAGTCATACGACAGTTTCAAACGAATGTTGAGGAACATCGGACGAGTCGGAGGCTTCGTATGCGCGTCGCGAACATGTTCCGCAAGCTCCATGTAGCTTAGAAGCGGGCTTCGGTAGTCTCGACAAATTGCGCAGTCGAAAAGCGCCGTCGCGCCTTCGACATCCACTCTCTCAGCGCGTATGTCCGCAACACTGCCAACGAGCTCCGGCTGCTTCAGTCCGCTACACACCGCCTCAGCTTCCATGTTGCTAGTCAGGCGGATGTCGAATTCACGCGGCGTGGGCAGCTCGTCGGGCTCTAGCATGAAGTTTTGGTGCGCGATGTCGTAGTGTGCCTTGGCGTGGGCCACCTTGGCCTCTAAGATCTTTTCGGCCAGCTCTTCCCTGCACTCCTCGGTGAATCTAGTGACTTCATCCGGGACGACAGCGTCAAAACGCTCTTGAGTTATTGGCACCTGCCCGTCGTCTTCTCGGAGCATGGCCTTGACGAGTTCCATGGCATACAACTGCTCGAAAGTAGGTATGGGTCCAATATTACGCGGGAGGGTCTTGTGAAAGACGTCGTAGAACTCATCGAGCTCCTTGCGACGAGCCGCAACACGCTCTTGCATTTCTTTACGGGCGGCTTCCTCACGATAGGCATTGATCGCACTGATAAGCTTTGGCTCAATCTGTTTCCAGACTGGAAGGGATCAGCCATAGAAAAGACGTTCGTATGGACCACTTACTCCTAGCCGTCAACGCTCTAGGCTGGTTTACTAGGGTGCTCCAATTCGGATACCATGCAGGAGGAAAGTCTTTGTCCTCATACCCCATAGCCCGCAACTTCTGTTCGATGCTGGTGAAAGTCAGTAACGAAGGTAAACCAATATATTTTTGCAGCAACGAACCTCTCGGCTCTGTTTTTCCTCGCGTTGTCCTCCTCTTCACATTGCTCACGCTTACTTTTAGTCTCCCAAGCTGCGACAGCTTTAGCGTGCTACAAAGCAATGAGGTTCATCGTCAAGCCGAAAAACAAAGCTCACTTACCTCGTGCATTATGAGTACATGCGCTCGCCGTTTCTCTTCATAGGCAGGCTTTTCTGCCTCTGGCAAAGCCGAATAGTAATTCCACACGGCCTCGAATTCCGGCGCATAATAAACGTCCCATTCTCCGTTTTTCTGGGGCTCAGCATTTGAATACTCTGTATGCCGTCAACATAAGCATAGATAAGCGAGTGACAAGCAAATGTACCCTAAGACGTACTGTGCATCTCGTGAGGAATAAGTGTCAATATCACTGGCGTTGCCCCGAAATGCTGTTTCAGCAGTGTTTTACCCTTAACAGCACTACGGGACGGTGAGAAACGTCAATAATAAACTTGTACAACACTTACTTTGCCTTCCAGCAAGCACCACAGAATCGAACGGCCATAGCGTGATCTAGCTTTGGCGAACGGCCGACACCACAAGCCTACGAGATAGAAATGTTAGGGTATATGGCGGTGACTGCGATGTGAACGTACAAAACAATTGTGCTCGAAGATGAGCGCAGCGTACTTCGGTTCGCTGAGAGAAGACGGAGGATTTGGGACATCCGACGCGTTTTTCCGAGCAGCGGCCCACAGTGACCGGGACTGCTTAGAAGTGAAAGTGTGCCGGAATTGCTTGGACACGCGCGAGAGCTGCAATAGGTCCACAGGTCTGAGCAGCGAAGTAATCTGGGTTTATCAAGTCAGCACCCGGACGCACTGCTCCGTAACATGAGATCAAACTCACCTCGAGGAAAAGCTCAAGGGGCAGATCCATCATGTGCGCCAACTTGCCTGTGTTGCGCCCACGCCGTTTGCACTTCGTATCGTCGCTTTTAACCTTGGTGTACAGCCTTTTACGGGAATTTTCGCTGATACGAGGCTTAACGATTATCGACGTTTCTGCCGGAAGTTCCAGTCAGTTACTTATAGGAGCGGTATTTCACGGGAGTATCTAGAACACACCACTCCGCGAGCTGGAAGAAGACGCAATAGCTTCCATGCCATTCGAGTTACCACTTGTATTCTGCGACATGTCTCCGGGAGAGTTATTGTGAACATGTGTACTTGAATCTGCCACTTGTGAGTCGTCCATGACAGTAGTGACGTCTTCTGACCAGAAGTTGCGGGTCAAATCGTTGAAGCGCTTCTTGTATCTGTCCTGTGAGATGCTGAACGCAAGGATGTGCCCGTGTCCTGCGGCTTTGGTGGCAGTATGGAGTCAGACTGCTGTCCCTGTGGCCGTCTGCTCTAACCTTCGCACCGAAAGGGGCGTCTCGGTGATCCTAGAATGGTGGCTGACTAAGCAGATGTTCCGCGCGAAACGTTCTCGCCAAGATAATTGGCCGCCGACCTGTAGTCTGTAGCCATCCGCTTCTCTTTCCTCTATCCTACGCCATTTTTCTCTCTCGGGCCTCTCATCATGCAGCGAGATTGGCTAGACGAGCTCAGAGAGTTTGAGGCGGGCCCCTCATCTGGACGACGCGTGCAGAACGCGCCGCGTGAGGCTGACGGCGACGCGATCATTCGCGACGACTTCGGCCCTACGATACTGGCGCAAGAGGACGCGGAGGAAACAACCTTCCAACAATTTATACGACATTGGATGAACGAACGACACGCGCCGGATATTTTGCCCGCGCAGGAAGTTCTGCTTGCACGCCTACTAGACCATGCCCGGAAACAGGTGCGTTCACGTCCGTGTCTGTGACTAATCTATCTTGCTGAGAGCTAAGCTCTAGGCGTTTTCTAATTAGGCAAACGACGTCAAACTTCTTCGTGAGGATCCAAACACCAGTGAAGACGAACACTTCCGTATAATGCTCGTACAGACCGAGGTAGAGAGGGTGATGTTCGTCGTTCGGTCCTACCTACGAACACGAATACAAAAGGTGCGTTTGATTGTGTTTCTACAACATCTTCTCGTTACTGAATGTGATCCCAAGTAGATTGAGAAATTCGCGCGGTTCATCTGTATGACGCCGGAGATACACGAGAAGCTGTCCCAAGGGGAACTTGACTATGCTCTACAGTATGTCTCGCGTTGGAGTGCTTAATCGCTGCTAATGATATATTCGATAGATACGTGAAGATACTAGACACCATTCTAACAAACTCCGTCCTACAATCCTTGCCACCCCCGCAGCAAGGTCTAGATGACCAGACGGCGGACATACCCCCAATGAGTATGTGATTTTTGCACATGTTGGGCGATGCTAACGCGATCCTTCGATCCCCAGCCCAAGCGCCTGACAAACAGAGACCTGTGTTCGCACATGCACGGCAAGCATGTCCACCAGTGCGCTTACCAGAGTGCGTTAGTCGTCTGCTAATTCGTAGAGGGTCACTCACAATCTCCACAGCGGCTCAACCATGGAAATGGAAAAAGGACAAATATCACTTACACCGTATTATGTGATCGAACAGCTTCTACTGAGAGGGGAAGTGGAGCTCGTCTGAGGGAGATGTTACTACAGTAATAATATAGTTTATGTACGAATACGCCCAGCAGGATAATGATACACACGTCACATTCATACTAAAGTACATACGGTGCGAATTTCGTGGACTAACTTTCCCACTCGTCGTCGTCATCCGGTGCAGCAGGGTATGAATCACCATTCTCGTAATCTTGATCCTCGTCGCGGTCTACAGGCTTCTCGTCCATATCTACATCCTGTTGTTTCGCCTTCGCCTTGCCACGTCCTTTACCTTTCTCCTTCACCACACCATCACCGTCGTCTTTCCGCCTCCGCTTTCGCGCAGGGACCTTCGGCTCCCCGTCCTCTCCAAGTTCCGCGGGTTTCTTCCCCTTAGTCCGTTTCTTAGCGGCAGCCTTCTCCTGAGCCTCTGCGACGAGATCGACGGTACCACCTGCCGACGGATCGGGTACTGCAGCCACGATTTCTTTGAGGAAGTCCAGCGTTTCGACCGTCTCTACTGCGTGCTTCCTGCCAATCGAAGACGAGTGAGGTTATGGTGGCAGAAGCAACCGAGTGGCACGCACAAGTGGTATGCCTCAACTTTCTTGGATCCTCTCTCGAGCGTGACTTTGCTCGCTTCGTCCACTATGACTCCAAGAAACAGCTCCAGGGCTTTCGCTGCGGACCACGGCATAAGTGGCCGTACGGAACCGAAGCTACTCAGTATAAAACAGACAGAGGAGGACATTTCACACTCACAGATAACCACAGGCGTTGCTTGCGCGACCTTCCCGACCTCCTCGTCCTTCTGCATGATGCGCTTTATTCGTGCCTGAGGAAGCGATGCGCAGTGCCGCTGTAGTCAGAAGAATGTGGAGAACACAAGTGTGTGTTACTACGCACCACTGGAAACTTCGTTTGCTTATTCTTGTTCTTCATTGGCGCTATGTTGGCGGCGTAGGGGGAGCGAGGAAGCTGAAGCGAGGTCGCCGTCTGAGAACAAGGTTGACCAGGGCGGTAACGCCAGTACCAAGGTTTTAGCGCCCATCGCTCTTGTCTTCGCTCAATCACCTCGGGCTCCTCGTCATCGACCTCGACGAGCAGAGATTGCAACGAATCACACGATATTCACGAGATTTGCTATGTCCTTATACCCATGTCTACTCCTATACCATTTACATCAGCCAGTGTTCTCTATAAGCGGATATAAGTACTCGATACAGCTGGTTTTTCGCCAGGGTAGGGGTGTTTAACATCGTTGATGTTAGTTTCTCTGGAGCCGAAAAAATACGCAGGTACCTATCAACACGACTAGATGTCATATTTGCCTCCCAGATGAGCTGCGATGGCTCACCGCTGTACTCACCGTTGGGTATGGAAGGCGAGTAGTTAGGCGAAACATGACTGAGAATCGATAGGAAATTTTAGTATTGCGAATGCAAGCCAATGCACGTTTGCTGTACGTACTTCGGTCTAGTCTATGGGTGCATCTGACTCTCACTCAAAACCACTCTTGTCATCAGTCGTGAATGATAAGTCCCTAACTGATGTCTTCAGCACGTTTCCATTAACTTATAGGATACTGTTACGGAACATCTTATTCATCTCAAAAACTAGGAAAAAATCGAGTTTGCGCCGCTCTCCTCCTCAAAACTCCAGACATCATCGATAGGCATGGTTTTGCGGGAGAAATGTGTAAGTCCCATCACTCTATTCATTCTACATCCTAATGGTCTTGATTTCTTCGCACACAATATTATTCAGGACCCCTATATCGATGTCGAAGGATCTACATTCATGATATCCTGGTCGGACTTTCCAGTCGACCCACGGCAGCCGCAGTTCCACAACCCTGTACCCTCATCGCGATCCTACGTGTTTCCTTGGCTCTTCTTTGAACAAGGAACCATCGACCGCCGGTCGGATCCTTAGGCGCCGTCACCGATGGGCTATTTGCGAACCAGAAGTCTCATCTTGAAACACAACGAGGTGATAGACGAGAAGAATCGAGATTGGGACCCTGAACAACGTGTGGTGCGGACGGAATGTCTCCTCGCATTCCCAGGGTAGACCCTATTCTCGGGAAGAAACGAGTAGCCCGACTCGCGACAAGTTCCCCCTCCGACGAGGGTCCGTATCTCCTTACAATACGGAGGATTCTCACCAGGCATGTTCCGTCTATAAGCTGGTACTCTTTTCATTCTTCTCTAACCCTTCTCTCCATAGTTCTAGGCCCTCAAACGTTGTCACTATTTCTTGTTTCGCAGGACCTCCACGTGGAGTACTTGTCTTGCGTCTCTGCACAGGCTGCGTTTGCCTAGTTCCGATGTCTTGTAACAACGTCTGACTTTTGTGCCCAACAGATGCCTCGAGGCTTTCCACACCAAATCTGTCGTCAATTACTGAGCATCCCGAACCGAAGTTCCTATCCGGGACGACACCGCCTTTGGGCCGCTGCCGAGATGAGGCGCTACTGAGGTGATAGGCCGGTGATGGGAGCATGGCTGTATAAGTCAACGCACGCCCACAATCCAAAACAGAACATTCTCACATTCCCACCTTTCTAGCACAAGCAACATGCCTGATTCGGGCGAGCATGCGAACCAGACACGACTCCCGAACACTGAGGGGACGGGGTTGAGGTCGACTCGAGGCACTTGTACGGGGAGTGGCGTGGGATCTGCGCCTTGATACAAAAGATTCGGTGCGCGTCCTCGACGACAAAATAACTTACCACCCCACCTCGTATCGACGATGTCTTTCAACGACCAAGCTACTTTGTCGCTGCTGCCAGATTTCACGGAGGCAGAGAAACAGGCTGCAATGGCTCTTTTAGAACTGCAATTATCCCACCGCCCGCCCCCACTACCAACACAAGAAACCCCTTTTGTTGCAGTTGTAAGCGAAGGCGACTCTCAACAGACGTCAAAGAGTGTTCGCGTTTGCAGTTCTACGCCCTCCGATCGGGTTCTCCGGTCACGTACAAACAAGGTGTGCCTGGATGAGAAACTGTCTGCATTCGCTTGCCTCAACACCGTCCTCCGTGATGCATAGAACGATTCCCGACATAAACCCATCTCTACAATGGCTACCATAATCCCTAGTGACAAGCGCAAAACCCTCCGGCGCGAGGCTCCAAAGGGCTCAAGAAGACGGCCTCTCAAGTCCGAGACGGGTGTACGTTGAACGTAACTGATCTATGATATACGTCTCTGATTGCTTCTGCTTGTAGAAAAGGTACTCTTGTCCTATATGCAATAAAGCGGTGTGTACGCGGCGGAGCGATGTAAATCGCCATGTGCAAGCGGTCCACGTCAAACGGTAAATCCTATCTCTTTCCTCGAGAATACTGTGGCGCTGACTTGCGGTAGGTCCGTAAAGTTCCCATGTACAGTTGCAGGCTGCGGGATATTCCTTTCCACGCCCGCTAATGTACTAGAACATGAAGCAAAGGTGCAGTGAGTATCCTCTGTTTCTCTGTTTCTCTGTTTTCTGTATGCTAACACGGTTTAAACAGCAAAACTTCAGCCTACCGGTGCACCCAGGGAGGCTGCGGCTTCGGATGCGCGACACAAAGGTCATTCAACGCACACTTACGACGTATCCATCACCTCGATCCTGCCCACATCAAGTCGTCCACAGCTAACAGGAGCTGATTAATACTACATATTAATGCAGCTCATATTACCCTTGCGCGACGTGGTGTGTAGTGCATCACACAGCGGAAGAGCAACGCCTCGTCCTAGAACTTATATTGTGTAGGACAATAGATTTGATGAAGCCAGCTTTCCCACGCACCCGCGCACGCGCCTGCACACGCGCCGCGCTCGACGCGTGTAGGCACGGTATCCGACGGCTGCACGTCTGTACTCATACTCTCACTTTCGTACATGTACGATTGGCCTGTCATGTTGTTGGTCATTTGGCGAGGCTCGTGTTGGCGAGTGTTAGGATGACAGGCGCCTTCTTTTCTATTTGCACCATTCCCTCCGCGAAGTCGTCTAGGTCATCGACTGTCCCTGGTGGCGTCTCTCATTAGGGCTGTATCTGCGTGCATATCAAAGACGAGGCAGATAATACTGTTAATGTGTAAGCTCTGACGGAAGTATTGGGCGATACTGAAGTAACCTGTACGACGTGGAGTCCGTGTCCGTACGCCACTCTGGTCGACTACTAGGGATCAAAATTTCTGGTCAATGACCTGACATGCCTGGATACCTCCATACCGAACGTGTAGGGCGGATGAGCAGTAAGTAGGAGAGTTCGTAAGGTCGTGGACTGTATTCCGTCTGACGCTTTCCATAGTCCGCGAAGGCTTCGGAGGCTCGGAGTTGTAACAGAGATCCGCGATCAAACTCTAATTAGTTTCATGTAACCGAACCACCACGACCGATGTCTTGCTAGCAATGGATCCACTCGTAGCTCATTCTGGCTCGCCAATTCTGCTTGATTATATGCTTTAATGCTCCCGTCTCATAGCGTCAAACTTGCCTGCACTTCCACTAGCTTTTCCCCTGTCACTCCTCGGCTCGATGGCGAAACACGCACCCTCTGGGACGGGCTGAAAGCCGGAGTACGTTCTCATGTGTGTCTATTACCCTTAAACTGTTTGAAGTCACTACCAAGCTGATATCGCTCTTCAGATGCTATCTCGAGTGATAATATTGATTATTTGAAAGGCTAGGCAAAGGTGCTTCGTTACGAACCATGGATATTGTTAAAATTCTAGGACAAATCCACATGGGCGATTTATCTTGGAATTTTAGCAATATACATTAAGGATATGCATATCTCAATCATCGTCTCTAGCTGCCTCCGAATGAACAGACCACCGACACCTGAAGGTCGCGTCGTTTCTTCCAGGTGAATAACGGACGATGCCATCTTTCGTTGGCGACGGTTCCCTGATCTCCAGGTCACACGCCAGGTCCGACGAGATTCGCTGCAGGCGCGCTACCTCCTCGGAAAATGCTGTCTATTGGTAAGTCTTACGGGAGGGTGAGAGTACGATATGATACTGATGAGCGATTCGTCCTAGTCATATCTTTACATGCATCTCAACACCAAACCGAGATCCGAGAAATGTATTACCACCTCTGATAATACATCGGCGGATGACCCATGTAGCCCTAGACAGAAAGTATGATGTACATGCAGCCATCGGATGATGACTGATGATGAACATGCAGACCCCTACAGACAAAAAGTCTTTTCACTGCCTTCCGTTCGGAATGTTGGATTTTGAGATACTCGGGACCCGATGCCTATGGCGGAAGTATGACTGGAACGCCAGGTGAAGTTCCATTGTTGAGAAGTGCCTTTGATCGTGGTGTTAACCCTTAGCCGCGTCTCTTATAGGAAATTCCAGAATGGCGCTGCCAAATAAGATGTCGTTCTGGGATTCAGTCCCTGAATCACTACGGATTTGTGAGATCCTACGTTCCACCACCTCCCCCTCCCTGTATTTGATGGGTCTGCATCCTGGCGAAATCTGGGCTTCGCACTCGTGGCGGCTCCAGCCTTCCGTGGGACATGGTCATCGTCCATGGAATAGCCTCCGGTGTCCGAGGGCGACTCGGCGCCAAATTTCGGTCCCTGTTTTTGTTTTAGCCACGCTCAGATGGCGGTGACAAGGACTGAACAACGTAACGTCCCAATTTGGCTCTGGGTGGAACATGGCTCGCTGATGTTGATGTTTCTATAGGCAACAATTCCCACTTGCAACAGTCGGGGCCTCTGGGATATTGAAGCGACGTCTGTACAGGGTAAACAAGACACGGGAAGGGGTTGTTCGTCTTCCTCTTCACGATTGACGTTGAACACTGAAAATGACATGTCCCCAATAGCTTTTTAACACGACCCTCCATTATAAAAGCTCTTACTCTCTGCTTGTAGCCACTAGCACCCTTCCGACCATGCCGCTACACAACCAACCTTCATCCTCTCATGGCTCCCACGAATGTAACCTCGCCCGGTTCGCTTCCGTTGCTCTACAGGCAGGCCCCATATTGTTCGGGCTTGAGGCCCCGCCCTCACAAGGGTCGTCTCATACCGGGGTATCCTACGCAGAAGCATCATTCTTCTTGTCGCTCATGCGACAAATCAACTCTCCCGCCACTACACAATGCCCAACCCTGCCAGAAAAGCAGCGACTTTCTCCCAAGATTCTATCTCAGCCTACGGATAGGGCGTACGAAGAGGATCGTCCTGGTGAGAAGCTCACGATTATAGTCAAACGGGAGACAGCCGGCCCAACCCTTCGCCAACGCGATCGCAACGATTCCGTCAGTGGCGACGGACTATACTGCCAGGTCGATGATGGTTTTGATGTCAACGACAAGCGTGAAGACAATGGAGATGATGAAGGAGAGAGTTTTGCTGACGACGACGACGAGAATATCTTTGATCCGGAATACACTGCCAGCCCGAAGCGTTCTGGAAGGAAACGTTTGGTGAGCACGATTCGAGTTCCAGCTTGTGCGAGTACCTCATTTGTGTACACACATAGGGCACACGACCACAGGGACAACATGTGAGTAGTGTTGTGTCAACCAAGAAGGGTATCTGATCCGTGGTTTGTAGGAGGTCGAGCTATGCAATGTGTGCGGCAAGACCTACTTTGCGCGCGACCATGATAAGAGACGGCATTATCTGGCGCATAACAAGGACCCTAAATTGTTAGTCTGGGTCGAGCATTGAGGACCAATCTGACCCAGGATATCTGACTAAGTACTTAACAGGCGGCCACTTCGGTGCGACATCAAGGACTGTACCGTGACGTTCAACCAACTCGCGAACAAGACAACGCATCTGAAGAATGTCCAGTGAGTAGTAGGTCATGGATTATCTCGCTTGGACGATTGGCTGATGACACGGAAGCGCGACCAAGAAACGTCGGTGTGACGGATATGTCAAGACGGGCTCGTCGTATCGTCGCTGTCGGTTTACCTGCAACACGCAAAAAAATCTGACTCGACACAAGAACGACTATCACAAGGACACTGATACGCAATAGGACCTGGGCTTCTTTGGGGTAGCGGCCGTGTCTATCGCTCGCTCTATACTATAGTAGTAGTGAGTTCAATATGTAGCTTTAGAACCCAATGTATAGTATCCGTATCTACCGGTACCGCGGCTGTTGTCTTTGCTATTTCAATATGTTTTCATCGTTCAACGTGCATTGCTGCTCGTCTTGAATAGCAATCGTAGTGAGTGAATATATCTGTAAGAATTATGCATAGAGTCTCTGCTTCTACGCCGACTGCTGTTAGCTATTAGACGACGTGCAGCGACAGCAGCCTGTGCTTGTACCGAGCGCATCGGCGGGCGAGCGGCAATGAACTTTGAGCCTCAGTCTAGTGCTAGCGTGACGTGACGTATATTGTGATGCTGTCACCACCGCAGAACCGTTCAAACGTTCATGATCAAGAATGAAAATCGTCGTCCAAGCCTCCGACCTTGTGTGTAACATTGAGCACAGACCTCAAGGCCTGCTCATGGGATTGTGCAGCTTCTCTAAGAGACTAACCCATGACTCGTACAGCGCGGAGCCGGGTCGATAGTGGGATCGTTTCCTAACGACCCAAGGCAACCCTAGTAACTTGCGCATTTAGGCTTCATCGACTGGTCTGTGGAGAAACTCAAAAGATAATGTAGCAGGCGGATTTTGAGTGAACTCTTGGGCACGCAGTCGTGGCTTCGAGATCCTCAGTCCCCTGTCTGACGAACTTCTCGCCACACCAGGACATCTGTCAATCATACTTCTTGCACGCTAGCTGCGGGCATGGTTCGGTGATCGCATTGAGGGTATGTTGTTGTTCTCCATTCTTGTTCTGACGGCTGATGAAATTGTAGCTAATATTTGTACGATGGGGTGATATGTCGCCCTTCCGTACTGACCGCCATACTCTCCGTAAATATTACACCGACATCCTTGGCCTTCAAAACATAAATCAGCCAATGCGCGTGGGCTGCACCTCGTTGTAGATCCATCAAGATGGCATCTCATTCTCCGAGTTCAGCGCTTTCAGATATCATAGTAGAACATCATGCCACTCCGTCCCCACGGTTCTCCGGTTCCTATCCAGGATAATCGCCGCACGTAGTAATCTAATTTGGCCGGAATCCTCCCACAGACAAGGCGTCGATGTAAGATTCTAGAAGAATGTTGAGCGATTTTGACCGTATCCTAGCAGCTCTCCTTGATCTCGGGTGGCTCTATCCCTTTGCTCGTCTCGGCAATGGTTTGACTTTGTCGCGACCCATCGAAAACCTTACGACGTCCCCTTGATATTGGAGCCGTATGCATGGGTCCAACGGAGAAGAGGCCCAGCTTGTGACCATGTAGCTCAAAATGGCATATGTTCAATACAAGCGCTGCAGTCAAGAACGCGCTGGACTCGTCCCTATGAACACAAAGAACCGGAACAATACCGACATAAGTATCTTCTCTATGTGGCCGTTAACCTCCAGCTAAAACCCCTTTTACCTCGAGGCGCTTGTAGGGATCAGTATATAAAGCTCAGCTAGCTCGCGTTCGGGCCTTAAGGCGTACGTCGACATGCTTTCCATGACAAGTCGAACCCCCCAGTACCCTGTCACAATCCGTTTACCTCAACAAGGCGAGGGCGAAGAAGATGCTGTAACTCATACATCCTTCACGCCCAACTTCAGGTACCCAGTTATTGAGTCAGATGAGGCGAACTTTGTCGTCTTCTCCTCGATCCCTGGTGCAGCGGTAGGATTCTTATGCTTTACTAATGCACACTGTAACTCATTCCATTGCTACTACAGCCTATTCTCTCTTCTCCCGGTCGCAAACCCGGCGACTCGTCGAAAAATGTCTCGATGACTCAAGCGACCAAGCCCAAGGTTAGCAGCCTATTTTCTCAACTCGATCGGCATACTGAACGGCGCTATCTACATCTCGATCGCTTCGTCGCAGGCACAGAAAAGTACTCGCCACAACAAGCGTTTCAAATTGACTGTAAGATATCGTCTTGTTCGTTGTTGATTCTTTTGACAGTCTTGCGCACGAAAATACAGGATCAGGAGATCGATCAAATGGTCAAAAACTGGGAGGACCTGTATGTGAGTGTATTCCATTCATATCCTACAGACATTGCATGCTTAGTGCCGTGATCCAGGGCTATTTGCGTGCTGAGGAGCGTCCTAAGAAGGTAAGCGGTAATAACCATATACCCACAGAACATACTGACGGCTGTACTTGTAGTGGACTTGCCGCTTTTGCCAAAAGACCGTCACTGCTTCCCCCAATGATATTCACCGCCATCTACGGACCCATCAAACTCCCGAACAGTACGCTTCCGTCATTCTTGATGAACCTGTACTAAAACGACTGTAGACGTTCTTCCTCCTCCTCGCACAGGTGCTCTTGGCCAGACTGTGGCTACGAGACTATCCAGGGCCAAAATTGTCGATCTCACGAGGCCATACAGTACGTCTACGCTCCTGTATTTATACGTTATTCCGCAAATCAGTAACTTTGCGGTGTACAGTCGAGGTGTTCCCGGGGCCCTATTACGCTGCAACCTACTCATCCTCGAAGACGACGGCTCATTCCGCCCTTGCCTATTCAGATGCTCAGGCAAGTCGAAGATGACTCGGCACAGACGGGGCGTAGATCCTCATAGCCCACACGCCTGCGACAATAACAGGGTGATCAACACCGCAACCTACCCAAGTCCAGCGTCCACTCCTCAGACGGTCGCATCAGAGCTCGAAGATGTCCCCATGTGGACTACTACCTCCTCTTCCGATGGCGTATCTACAGCAGGCGACAACAGCGACGTCGATGAACTCATGTCTGACGGCGAGTCTATCATGGGTTATGGTGGGTCTGAAACGGCAAGTAGCTGCAGCTATAGGTCCGGTAATGACCAGGGGCCTATGGAAGATATTCGCGATCAAGACGGTAATGAACACGGGATCGAGCTCAACTATGCTGGGGAGGACGATGAGGGTGTGGGTGAGCAGGAAGGTGGGTCAACGGTGGACCAGCCCAACGCAAACACGAACGGTCAACTCGGTTATTACACGGACTACACTGGTGCAGGATTCTACGGCTATAGGTATCCCCCCATGGTCGACTACTATGGAATAGGCATGCGCTATCCATCCTACCCCACGTTCGTGTACCCTTACGGCGCGGGGTATGCTCATCATGCGGGATATATTCCCGTGAGCTACAATCCCCCAAGTCAATCTTTTAGCGGCACCGGACTTCCTCACGACGAGACGCTCTATCAGCAGCCGATCAACGTTGATGCAGAGGCAGAGCAAGACGTCATATCCTCCCTTGAGGTCAGCAACGAGAGCGACCACGAGGAGGCCTCTTCCCCTAGATTGGGTAGAAAAAGCTACCTCTCTTGGGACGAATTACTAGATGATCCCGCTCAACTTCACCGTCCTTCCAGCCTCTAATGAAGATCGCTGTCATAGCATCCCACTTTCTCGTCTCTCATGCCGTATGTGCCCAATGCTCTCTTGCTTTACACGCCGTTTCTTGCTATGCCTCTATGCGTAATGTGCCTCTCTGCGCTATGTCACATGTATGTTTGAATATTTGTACGGTCACGGACTTCACGTATGTTACCACTATGCACTACATATATGATCTTCAGTTGTCCTGCGAATATCCAACCTCGCCTGCGCTGTCTCGCATCTTCTTCAGCCTATCCAACATTGCTTTCCCGCGGTCGTTCAGGCCCTCGTGGAATTCAGGCTCAGTCATCCATGATAGCCCATGCTGCAGGACGTTGCGCGCCCGTGCGGAGCCGCCGCGTACGGAGCCGATGCACGCGTGCAAGGTTGCGCGCGGTGCTTTCGACGTGTATGCACCACAGTGCAATATATTGGAGTTGTAGAAGACTGTCTCTCCGGCTGAGCAACAGAAGCGAAGATCGTGAGTCAATCAGTGCACATTTCTCGAGCTGAAGGTGTTAGGCGACTCACGCTGGAGCGTCACCTTGATAGCCCCCGGCATGTCCAGAGGGTTTTTAGGAGGATCGAGGGTACAGGAACGTGCCCTCTGCTCAGCCGTGCGCGGAACAAGATGTGAACCAGGTACAACGTAAAGGCATCCGTCTTCATACAAAGCCCTGGAAGGGAAAGAGGTTAATTAATGATGAAGCACTTAAGCTATCTCCGCATCTGCTCTCACGTATTCCATTGTACCTGCGATCGCGAATGTGTGAGCGGTCTGCATATGATAAGGCTACCAGGTCATCCGTACACCGTGATGCCACAGAGTAAGAGCTTCCCGCTCCTCTTGTTCAGTCGCGCTTTCTTTCACGTCGTCTCGATGCCAACGGAGCGCAAACTCGTGGTCAAGGGGGTTGATAAGCATGTTGAAGAGTTCTAAGCGCATCATCAGTTGATGGCGCTCGTAAATATGCTAATCACTTACCCATCTGTAAGTCCTCTTCCCCGCAGCTCAGTAGCTCTTTCACCACACTCAGAAGCTCGTCTGAAGTGTACCATTCTGCGAATGCCCGCTCGCCGAGCTGCGGATGCATGACGTGCTGCACACCCCAGGAATCCGGGTGATCGTCATCAAATGGAGGAAACTGACGGCCCACAGTCCGTCTGTGTGTCCAGGAACCAGCGCGAGTGCGGTCGATAGTCCGCTGAGCAGCGGCTTTGAGCTCATCGAACTGGTAGGGCGGAATCAGCGATGGCACAATCACGAAGCCTTGTTCATCGTATAGTTCTTGGTACATTTCTGAGCAAGATTTGATTCTGAGAGGGCAAAATGTGTTAAATATCCGGGAGACAAATCAAGGAGAAGACCGTGGGGCACTCAAAACCGTGATGATGGTTTTGGTCTGAGTTGGACGAGCCGGAGCAAATGGCCCAGGCACCTGATACTACCACAGACGCCCGTCTTTACGCCCCACAGACGCCCATAGAAGACGCGGGGATACCTAGAAGAATTTAACAGAGGCCGTTAAACCTGTTAAACTGCCGAGCTTAGGTAAGCGAGTCACGCCGCCATCCGGCCTGTCCTCCGGCGCGCGCGGACGGGCAAGCGCGGCTCGCTGCAAGACATGGACCAAGTACCTTTCCGCGTCCTGGGCACGAAATTATTGTAGAATAGCTGTAATATAACTTCAGTGGCTAAGAAATGCTATTTACCAATATGTACGCTACTGTAAACATAAACTACTGTTATAATCCGTGTCCGGCGCGCGAAGCGCGCCGCGCTCAGCGCCCTTGATAAGCGCTCAGCGCTTCGGGTGCCGCCCAGTGATGGCAGTTTAAGGGAGACGCTGTCGACCGCTAAACCTGGCGTGTGATTGGCTCGGCTGCCCGCAGTTTAAGACAGTTTAACGTTGACGTTAAAATAAAGTGGATGGTCTACTTTCCACGCCAAACGAGCACTTTCCTGTACTTTCCTGTTAAACTGTTCGCCTTTTTCACTAATACGCAGTATTTCGCCCTCCGATCATCATTTAAAATTCAGTTTAAATACGATACATTTATTGAAGGTACGCCCTGGCTGGAAGCGAGGCGAAGAGCGGCGGGCGTGCTCGCTGTGCGCGACGGCGACGCGGTGCGCGCAGCGGGAACCGAAGGCGCGGCCGCGTCAGCGGCCGCCGGCCCCGCGCTTCACGTGCGCGCCGGAGCATGAACGTGACCGGTCTCGGCGGCGCGCGGCACTCCCGATCACCGATCGGTGATCTCAACCCTTTTCGGGCAACTCGCTTAGCGCCACGGCCTACGCGCGGGCGCCTGCGTTAAACCCAGCGGAGGAAGCGCACCGCGCGTCGACGCGGATTTTTCCCTGCGGGAAAGGCGTGGGAAAGGTGACCTTTCCTACGTCTTTTCCTCAAGAAAAGACAGAGGGAAAGGTCGGGAAAAAACTAGGGGAAAGAGGAATTGTCCTACACTTTTCCCTGCACCTTTCCCCAGTCTTTTGCGCGACATTTTCACCTCGGGAAATTCAGCACCGGCGCTAGGCTTGCTCGTCTTGTACCTCCCTGCAGTCCTCGCTCTCATGTATAATAGCGTAACAAATAATTTATTTAGGTAGATACTGAGATAATATACATGTTATATTTATACTACACAAGTCTATTCCTGCAGTACCTACATTCGAACGCATATACCGTGCTGTCCGCTGGCACCGACGCCGCGCCGGTCGCGGGTACGCCGGCCGGCGTAAAGGGTAACCTAATCTATGTGTTGAGTACACCAAATGAAAGACACAGTAGCGCAAAGTACATACCTCATG
>SWBT01000200.1:0-14855 GCA_005298045.1 Pleurotus ostreatoroseus
GTGTCCGACTCGGACGCGGACAACCACTTCACCATTAGAATCACCACCGACTACGAGTACAAGATACACGTGCATGCTACCGAGGAAGACGTGCTTGAGAGTGAGTTCATTCTTATCCCACCGATCGCTAGATCTGCTAAAGGCTAACTAACGATCAATCAGTTTTGACGGGCAACTGAGAGATGAAAGCTAGAACACAGAGGGGAGCGGGTGCGAGTAAAAAATCCGAGTAGTTTCGTAGGTACATCGTTAGTGAGTGACCGAAGCGCATTAAACACGAATAGATAAGAATAGTACAGCGAAAATTGGCAGTAGGAGATATACCATAAAGACACGTTTATAATACAGTGTAATACAGTGTACATATATGTACTGTAATATACAGATATAGTTGACAATACAGCATTGATAGTAGTTACACTCCCATACAAAGTACATATACATCGCTCGTACACAAGCGGGTAGATGCAGAGATAGCACAAACAACCGTATATATACCACGGACCACACGAGGAATAAGCATACGTATTATAGTATTACATATAAAGTACAGAACGCGTAGTTTACAACACATACCGACAAACCGAGCTACACACATAACACGCCAGGCACCTATACGCTACACACAGAACAAAGTCTATAACCAGCTTGATGCGCACGAGCGCATACGGCAGGATACGGACTTTGTTACAATTGTGGAGGCACAGGATAGGCTGACGAACTACGCGCGAAGCAAACTGTAAAGCGAATATAAACACTGAAATCATACCACGAAACCAGTCTTACACAAACAACTAATTAAAATTTAAAAAAGAGCGTACGAATCGTACACTCAGTCCCATCGAGTTCGAAGGAACGATAAAGACGCCAGTCCTTATCGGACGACACATGTGTAGCGATAGTAAAGCTGCAAACAGCATAAAAGCGTACAAGATAGAGGTCGAAAAACAGATAACTAGACCTGCCCCGCCTGCCCAGCACTAGCTGCCGCACCGATTGACAGCTACGATGAAAAAAGAACTGTCAAGTAATGAGAAGCGTCAATCAGCAACACACTCCTCACGCACCGTTGAGTTGCACGCGCAGACAACCCGTGCGCGTCAGTAGTAGAGTTTGCTCGGGCTGCAAAAATAGCAGTGTTGATTCAGGCGACGAAGGAGTTGGCTCGAATGGCGGCGGGGTCGGCTCGGACAGAGGGGGTGAGGATGTCGCCCACGCGCGCGAAAGGCCTGCAGCGATAGTCCAAGCCGCACGCCCTTTGGGCCGGCGTGAATTAGCGTACCGCATATGCGATCAAAAGGTGTCGTATATAACATATTGACGTGCTCTGCACACCAATATATTCGTTTGAAACAAATAATTAGACTGTGTGCACTTACAAAGTCGTCCAGCACGCAGATCAACCATTTCTATTCTTCCTCTTACTCCTGAAGGGCCTCCAATGCTATCCTGGCTGGTTTGGCGTTGAACTGGGCAATATGAACCATGGACGCTTCGTCATAAAGCTCACTGTTCATATCGGAGGCTTCAACCATCCGGCGCAGCTCGACTTTCCAGCCTGTGCAGACCTTCAAGTGTAGGGCGTGCTAAGAGTCGTTCTTGCACATATCGAAAAGACCGCGTACCGCAACAGATGAACGTGAGGTAGCCGAGCGGAAGGCGAAGACGTATAGAAGATAAAGCGGCGGGCCAGTCACGTCGAGCCCGCGAAAGGTTGCAGCGCGGATTGGAGCGCGGTCTGTTTGATTTAAGCGTGCTTCGCAAACGATATCCGTGAAGCGTGCGGTTGCAAGGAACACGTAGAAGAGAAATAAAGAGGAGCGATCAGACCTAGCAAGCTCAAAACAGAAATAGTACGCCACTTACAATCAAAGCCCAGCACCCAGCACACATCTCGGCAGCAGAGCGAAGTCAAGCTTATGTCCTCACTACGTCGCCTTCATCCAGAGCGAGTGCAGCGCAGTTTGTAGCACGTATCGATTGAAGGTAGAGTCGATTACGGACGCATCGAAGGAATGCAGAGAGGGTATGAAAAGGAAGTTGCGGAGAAGAGAAGGCAGTAAGCTACAAGCCACCAACCAGCGTATTCCCACGCTTACGATGATAACAAATTAATTTCCCACGCTTAAAGGAGAAACGCGTGAGCTAGCGAAGCGCGAGCTAAATAGCCGCTCCTGGATAATAACGATCCACTAAAGCAAGCTTTAGGGATCGTAACTTGGTCGAATAGGACCAAGAGGACTATACTTCACTCTTATTAATTACTCTTTACTACCATCAGCTATCTTGCACTATCCTTCACTATTCTCCACTATTTATTACTATTTCTAGCTATTTGTAACTATCAATAGCAAGAAATAGCTGAAGATAGTGAAGAATAGTTGAAAATAGTGAATAATAGTAGCAGATAGTTGATAGTAGTCAAAGATAGCTATTTTAAAACTATTATGTACTATACATGTAAGTGGACTTTTTCCAGATGTAACTTCATCTTGATCTTGTTCGAAAACAACCTTGCATACTCTTGCGCAGTGTTCACGTACTCTTCGTCTGCTGCATCTTGTTCGGCTCCGGTCACCAATTGGGACATCAAGTCCTCGCCCGCAGTTGGCGCAGGTGGGCACAAGATATCGCCCTCGTCGGCGTCATTTGCATCAGCTTCGACTAATGAGAACGGCTCCATAAATATCAATATATCAGGAGGGATGGATCACTTACTATCAGCTTCTGTGGGGGAAGCCCCGGTGCATGCAGCTGGCGTATTAGCATCAGCATCCGCAGGCGAAGCTCCCAGATGGCGCTTCAAACGTTGTTTGATGTCCCCGTTCCGCAAATGCTCGTCCCGAATGTACATTTTGAGTTCGGCCAATGAAAGGAGGGTTTGATTACCCAAGCGCGACCGTAGCTTCGTTAAAATAGTACCGAATGAGCTAAATAGACGTTCGCATGACGCAGAGTTTGCACATATCGAGAGAACGCGGTGGGCGAGCTTTGAGATTGGACGCTGCGGAAGGTGAATATGCTCGCACGCAGCCCAAACTTGAAGCGGGTCGGGATGCTCCTTCTGTACGGAAATCCGTGAGAACATTTATTAACACAATATATGATAAGGACGTACCCGTGATTCTGCATCGTGTGAGATCTGTTTGGCATACGACTGCATTTGCGTGAAGTCATCAGCCTGGGATAAATAATCTTTTACCTCCCGCCAGAATGAAATAGGAAGCTCTTGTCTCGGGAAAAAGCGCTTCCAAAGACGTTCTAAGAGGGTGAAGGTTCCGCCCACTGTGAAGATCTGGAGCGGCTTGAAAGGGCGTGTCCTATGAAACGGATTCAAAATCACTGCCCCAATGAAAACATCCTGGTCGACCTTTTCCCACCTCGCTTCGATGGCAGCAAGCATCGCTATGCGCATCGAAGCTTCGTCCTGATCACGGAACTCGCCAAAGCGTATGTATAACATGACAAAAATCAGCAGAATTTGGTCAGGACGTATATGCACTGCTTGAGACATATTGGCGGCAAGTGCGAGAGGACGGAGATGTCGTTTCATGCTAATAGCATTCAAAAGGTTAGTGCATAGTCACAGACTAGTATCTTTGAGCTCATACCGTATAACAGCATCCCAAAATTGCGAGTTACTAATGACTGCAACCATTGTTGCAGCCTTTGTTTTCGCTCGTGTATCTCCGATCATGACACATTTCTGCGCAGGCGGCAATTGGTCGTCATTTAAAACGACCGTTTGGAGAGCTAAGCGAAGCTCTCCTAGCCTACAATAAGCAAGGTAATGAGTTGTCCACCGAGTGAGGACTGCACGAAGCACGGAAAGGCCTTGAGAGCCCGTCATCAAACCATGAGTTTGTTTAACTGTTGCATGAAACAGCGTCTTGCTCCGTATCCAGGTGATAAGTTCCTCTGCCTGCTTCGAGTAGACAAGGTACCATGTACCTGCCATAGGGAATAGCACGGGTATGGGTAACCCGTGGGGGTTACGGGTAAGGGTACCGATGGGTATGGGTGCGGGTTGCCGAATTTGTACCCACGGACCCACACGCCAACCCGTAAGGTTATAGCAATCTAATACTTATTTTGGCTGTGTCTGTTCACCTAGACTATGTTCATTTTCAGCTCTATGTGTTAAGTGTGTGAATTGAACGTCCTGGACGTCGTTGATTGCTGACACAGCCAGTGGTCGATGCAAATGTAAATAATCGCAAACAACGACCGCTCAAGCGCCTGTCGCCAACGCTGCGCGACTCGTACCCTCGTTCAATACCACAGCTACGGCGGAGTAGGATGTGATGGTGCGTGCGCCCCTTTCATTTTCTTACTTATATATTGCTTGAGTAGGAAACAGCAGACTCTCTGCGTCGTGTCGAGGACAGCGCGACAATCTGGCTGCGACCACCGCACCATTATTGCCAACATATCACCGCAGACGACGAGGCCAGCCGCCAGCCGCCAGCAGCGTGCGCTGGAGGGGCAGACCTTTGACCATGGATTGTGCGCGAAGGAATGATAGGGAGAGAGTACGGCGCGTGCGGAAGAATTCGAGGACTGCATGCACAGGGACAATTCAAGGCAAGGACGACGCGTAGCATGGGGAGATGCGGCGCATAGTGAGATACGGAATGGGGCGACGACCACAGGTATAGCGGGGTCGGTTGGGGCGATGACAACACATACGGAGAGGGCAGATACGGTCCCCCGGACGGCGCGCAACAGGGAACAGCATGCAACGGAGAACAACGTGCTATGACACACACGCGGCATGGTAGATGGGGCATACGGAAGATCAATGCGGAGCGATGCCGCGATGATATGGCGAATCTGGAGGCGAGATATCGCTACGATCGAGGACATTACGGGACGAGGTGTGGCACGATGACGACGCACATAAAGACTTCAATGCAACGCAACAAGGACGCTTACGGGAGGCCGAGGTAGGGCAATCACAGCAAGGAGGGATGAACCGTCTCGCTATATGCAGGTACGCCCCACTATCTTTATTATTATTACACTCGGGACCCGTGGGTGCCTGGGTTTCCCACTGACCCACCACTACCCACGCAAAACCCGTACCCGCAGCTGAGGGTACGGGTTTCTGTGGGTATGGGTACGGGTCACGTCGTGGATACCCCGGGTTTACCCATGCTATTCACTAACCTGCCAGCTTGAAGTAGGTTCCGACCAATAAATTAATCTATATTCGCGAAATTAACGCCATAGGCAGACATGAAAGATGTGAAGCAGTGCACCTGGTGCGAATAGCAGTCAAGAGAAACTATCCACGGCTTCTCACGTAGTAGAAGTCGACGAGCCTTGCTTGGATCTGGACCGGCATCGGAGCAGACTGCAATGACGTCGACATTCCACTCTCCTTCGAGAACATGGATAACATCGCTCAAACTTCGATACACGTTATCCCCACTCTTACGCGAAGCTGTTGTATCGACAACCTTCACAGTGTAAATCTAATTCGTGAAGTATTAGTGAGCGTGGTCAAGATGCAATCTCAACAATAAATACATACACTCCGAGCTAAAGCGACCATGAATGCATCATAGTGATGCGAGTTTATGCCGGTCCAACCATCAAACTGTATTGTACCGAGGCGCATAGGAAGCGCAGCGATGACACGCTGTGTCGAGTCTCTAGCTTCCCTGAGAGTCGAAGGAAGAATACGCCGTGTTAGACTAGTTCGGGTCGGGACACGCGCAGCCGGATTAACGAACTCCGCCATGAATGTCAGCACCTCCGGGTTTTCGATCCAACCCAGAGAAAACCCTGCAGATGCAGTGATGCGTGCAATGCGCGTCTCAAATCGCCGCTGCCTATAGTCGGTCCAACCAAGAGGGTCCTGTGCATCGACATAGAACCCTTCGGACATGGACCCTGATGCTTGTCTGGACGCCACAGATGGTGTACGAGAGATACTAGAGCGCCATCGACCGCTCAAACTGGGTGCGGGAGACACTTCGCGAGACATTGTTGGAAGCCCGATGCCCCCAAACGGCATAGGAGTTGGGAGCCTAGCTGGACCCGCAGCAGGCGATGCAGACACAGAGCTAGAAAATGACGCTGGAATAAGAAGAGCTGATGTCGAAATGGGAGCTTGTTGCGTGGCGAGGGAAGGTGTCGAATCAGTGAAGTATGACGGAATATTCTCCGCTGTACCGACACCGTGAAAAGGACTTGCATGAGAGGAAAATTGTGGATTTGGGACTTGCATTACTAGAGTAGGAGCTGGAGCAGCTCCGGCCTGTGCGTTACGAGTCTCCTTCTCGTGGGCAGCCCGCTCTCGAATCGCAGGAGGCTGGTACTCGCATTGCTTCAGGTGGTGAAGCAATGTAGTGGTCCGGCCTACCAGCCATCGCCGCCTTTCATCGGCTTGTACTAACGCCCATACTGCGAAAAGAAAAGCTGTAAATCTGCGATATTGTGAAACAGAAATAACGTACACGAGTGCTTGATTATCGGCTCCTCTCGAACTTCTGTAAGGACACCAGCCGCAACTTGGTTACGGTCTCGCTCTTGTTCTGCAAAGATCAAAGCGGCGAGGCATAGGCGGCAAAACGCCTTGGCCTTTCCGCCTGAGTGGGACTCGGGTGTCGGAGGCTTGTGCGAGTAACCAGGGTGGTCCTCGAAGTGCTCCCACCACCATCCGCGGGGTTTACCCGCGGACCGTTTGGAAGAGCGCGAGTGAGACATGGAGCGTGTGTTTGAAGCCTGGGGGGAAAGACAGTCAGGTCTTTTATACACATGGGCTTGCCGGTACTGTTACATCTTACCGTGAGCTTTCACCGACACATCCCCGTATTATGCTTCGAGTGTAGCGAAATTTCTACGTGCATGTCTTCTACAGCCTCTGATTGGTGAGTATTCTCAGTCAGAACTTCCATAAGTTTAATGTGCTATACTGACCTTACCATCTGACTGTTTCCTGCCCACTGCTAACAAGGAGAAACTTCGATGGTTATTCGACAGCGACATTACTGCAGAACGCGACGATCGACTCAGCTTGCGTTCACGGCGCAGATGCTGACAAAGATTACTTATAGGGAAAATCGCGATACTATTGGCTAGATGTAAAGTCACCCACCCGTGAGAATAGCCCGGTCGTTTTGATATGACGCTGACGGTCGCCGACTTTATATAAAGTCATCGACCTGACTGTATAGTAAGGTCGGGCGACCGCACAACACTGCTAGAAACCGAGCGCGTCAAGCTGACGCCCTTCATACCGCGTCTCCACGCGAAGCAATACTGGGAGAACGGTGGGAGTGACCCCAGCCTCTTCCGCTACTACCCATACACACTCGACTCCCTCGACTCCTTCCTCGCGTACCTCGAGACGAACATCCGCCGGGACTCCGCCAACGTAGTATTCGTCATTATCGACAAAACGCGTCCGGATTCCGCACACCCGGAGCTTGGAGGCAGCTTTGCAGGCATTATCGGCCTCTTTTACTCCTCTGAAGCGAAGCTCACCACGGAGGTCGCATTTGTGCTCATATTCCACGCGTTCCAACGAACACATGTTGCGAGCAATGCAGTTGGCGCGCTCCTGCGATACTGCCTAGAGGTCCCAACTGCCTCATCTCCGGGCTTAGGCCTACGGCGTGTACAGTGGTGCGCTCACTCTCGTAACCTCGCATCTGCGAGATTGGCAGAGAGGATGGGATTCAAGAGAGAGGGTATCATACGTTGGCATTGGGTACTTTCCGAGAATCTCGCCAGAGATGGGAATATGCCGAGGAAAACGGACAGGTGGCCGGAAAAGCCTGGAAGGGACACCGTATTGCTCTCGTTGTGCTGGGACGAGTGGGAAGGAGGTGCAAAGGAGGTTGCGGAGAAGGAGATTAACAGGACGAAGTAGAACAGGGTGCAGGGTGCAAAGGTACCGTCTCTAGACTAAGTATTCTATTATCACTCGGAGTCCTTGACCTCGTTCAACTCATGGGCGAGCTTGACGACGTCATTCTGAGCAAGACATCGAAAACGTCAGAGAAAGCCGTTCAGCCTGTACGACGGTACTCACTCCTTTCCTCGTGATTTTGACCGCAGGATGCGGTGAGCCCTAGCATGCTGTGGAACGGACAATGCCGACCTTGTTTAAGGTAACCTAAGCCTTTCCTGAGGTGTGGGACGTGAGATCAGACATGATTTCGAGTTCATGTATGAATAGTTAGTGACAAATATATATAACTTGGAGGATCAGTCAGGAGGGTCTGACAGAAACAGAATGTTAAATTCTATGCAAAGCTGTTATTCATTTTGTTTTATTTTTTTACAGTCCTCATATCACGATCAACAAAGCGCGGTATGTAGTACGCTCTGGTGGTAGACTTGATGGACTGTAGTTTGTAGTCTATATCTTTGAGTGGCTAAAATTACAAGGGGACAACAGTTCCCCTTATAACGATGGGTAGCGATTGAGAACGAGGAACCCCCAATCTCAGCGCATCATAGTAAAAAAAAAGTTCGACTGAGACGCGTGTGCGCTTGAACCCGTATTTGGTAGCTGATCAGCTTGTGAAATAAACATAGCCAAATATCGGCTCGCCAGTCCCGACCAGCGCCTTGAACTCGTATGTCCTCATTTCGCGTTGACTCAGATTGATGTGGACTGTACTGCCATCCCTTAAGTTGTGATCTTCCTTATATTGAACCCTGATACACCTATTAACGATTTTTTAGGCAATCTCTGCGTACGATGGTCGGATCATTATTCCTCGAAAGTGGGGAATCGAATGAAGCCCCCGCAGAGTCGTCACATACTTCAACTGAAGATGAATCCAGCGCAAGTCATATAACTCAACCACTGCGCGATAGGTGCTACATATCCGCTGAGACATTGGCCGCATCACTGTCGGGTATACGAAGCGCCAAGGTTATGGACTCAGAGAGCGACCGGACTCCTTCGAGCGAAGATGCTATGGCCCAGGAGCAGAATCAGTTACGAACAGGATTTTCAACGCCTATTTTTCGGTCTATGTCTTCTACACCTACTCTCGCAGCCGATATCTTGTCATCAGACTTCAGCGACGACTTAGTGACTCCCTCAGCTTCAGACGATACTATCCTCTCCGTTCCTGACGTCGAGGACGACTCAGATGATGTTTTTCATCCATTAAACGAAGGTAAACGCCGCATATACGCAGCTTGTACGCTTTTTATACTAACTATCTCGGATGACAGAATCTTCCCAGACAAACCTCGCCCGGACATCTCATGTCAACCATTCTGTCACTGGGACCTTCCAGAGTGTTGCGGTTGACGCATATATGCACTCATCTGACGCAAAAAAAGCTAAAGGAGCGTATGTAATTTCGGAAACGGGCGCAATGCAGCCATTCCACGGACCGCGCCTTTCGGGTGCAACGGCTCCCGCTTCATCCCGCCGCTCTATGCCTCGTGATTCGTTATCTATCTTACCTATGAAACGGAAGATTTCCATCATACGAGAGGAAGAAACTCTTCCATATACTCCAACAAAGATTACTGCCAGCATTGATCATAGTTCACTTGCGCGCAGTCGGTCGTCGGAAACTCGACGTGGCTCTTCGCCATCGACACCTGGCCTGAACAAGGCGGCTACCCCAACGACTTCTGCCAACTCCTTACTGAGAATCCTCTCTACACCGCCTCCGTTCCCGCTGGCTGTTCCACTTCTGAACTCAAATCGGACCGATAGCAATAGTACAATGTCTCCAGCATCAAATCTGCTAGATGTCTCCGTGGGGAACTCGGCTGCCACTATTCAGTCAGGGACTTTGCCTCCCTTTCGGCTGGATCCGCAATGTGCTCAATACAGTCCATCAAGAACGAGCAAACGAGCTCGTCGATCCCCTCCCACGCCTCTTCGTTCTGGAACTCCACCAGTTCAACCGCAGTCGCACGCGATGCTCTCCGAATTGGACGATTGTCCGGAACCTTCACCTATTCAGCCTTCAATGCGTATTATCCCCTGTCACAAGTCCGTCACTGCGACTGACGACCTAGAACTTCACGATTTAGATACACTGGTACTGTCCCCGTCTTCCGTAAATGTGGCTTCCCCTCTCCACGGGTCATCTCAACTGGTAGCGGCGTCTTTCCAAAGATCTATCACCAATGATATCAGAAGCAAAGATCCAGCCAGCGACACGGACAACTGTTCATCTCATCTCGAGGCAACCAACCTTCTTGCGACTGGGAACTGTCCGTCAAAGCTCATATCAACAGATTCTTCCGGGGTTGACTTATCTCTATCTGGTCAGCTGAGCGAACAGCCTCCTCTCATGGATGACTCTTTGATCACTTGCGCTGAGGCTATTGGGCATGACTTGGTAATTGCTGGTGACACCAGGGACGAGTCATCTATCTCGTCCATCAAAGAGCGGTCGCCTATCTTGAGCCAGCAACATCAAGAACATCCTCATGCTTCGGTCAGGCTAGAAGCTATGTATGTGGACGAACCGACTACCTCTGCGTCGTCTGAGCCGATGGTCTCTTCTCTGGATTGCCACCTGGAAAGCTCCCATGGCGGGACCACAGGATCTTCTTCAGGCTCTGGCGCTCTAACAGGCAGATATCCGGCAATGACACCTTCCGGAAAGCGTCCGACTCGGATGACGCAAGATAACGCCCCGTTCGTAAGGGAAATCTTTCGCGATCACGATATTTCGGAATCAAAGTTGGACCACAAGGCGCAGGCTGATCGTGATGCGAACCCCAAGAATACGGTTCAGAAGCGGCGGCAAGACGCTGCGAGTGTGAAGATGGCAAAGCAGCAACAAGGCAATGCAAATGCGGACAAGCCCAAGGCGTCGAGAGCGTTCAAGGCAGCGAAGAATCTGACCGTCCCGCCTCAAGCAACGCGTGCTGTGAAAGCTAAGAAGCCTCTGAAGCGCGTAGACCGTAAGGCAAATAGAGAGACGAACAGAGATAGTGACGTCCACGGTATGGCTGCACATTTTCGCTTTGTTTGTCACCAGTCGAGAAAGAGCGTTTCAGGTGAGCAGAAGGCCGATTTCGCATCACAGAAGAAGCTAAAGGCAAAGAGGGGACGACATGGTGAGTCACCTTTTCTCCCTATCGAGGGCAAATGAGATAGATGACCGCCCGTTTCTTAGCGCGTGAAGGGGCCGGGGAGCAGAGCTCTGATGAAGGTTAGTCGTCTGCATGTGGCTGTGTCGCGTATTTCTTAGCTCACCGACCGCGTTTCAACTAAGAGCCGCTGTCGAGGAGGCCGCGAACCTCGAATTTGCACGAGGAACGAGACTATGCCCAAGCTCAAGGGACGAGGCACGATGTAGCGGAGCCTTCTTGCCCCCTAGACGGAGCCGAACAGGTCCTCAGGCAAGCTGCCCAGTCTAGGGGTGTGTTTGTCTGCAACACATGGTTTCCACCGTCTGTCCTCGAGGTGATGGTGGCTGCTACCATGCCGGAACTCGATTCCAGATCTGGGCGACTTCCAGTTTCAATCGACGATGCAACTCTATCGTCAATACGACGGCTATTCGCAATCGAATGCTCTAGCAAAATGGCGCCGAGCGTACGCATCGGGTATGCGCCGTGGCAAGAGGTCGGGGGTGCGTAGGATCTGTATAGGTCGTGACGACAGGCTGATTCTTCTGTGTGCTGCGTATAAATGGCCCTATACAGCTGGTTATGAGAGCGAGAGGCAGATCGCTAATGGGCTACGTGCGTGCGAGGCGCTTGTAGAAGCCAGACTGCTAGTCCAGGGACTAGTAAAGCCTCCTGAAGAGACTAGGAAAGGGACGCTCCCTGTTTCGTTCAAGATAGACGTATCAGCGCTGTGCCACTGTTTCCAGTACGAGCTGCCGGCACCACCCTTAATCCTCGAGGACAGCAGATATCCAGATAGTCGGGAAGCGGCCGACCGACACAGGTCGAGCATTCCGCCGAGCGCAAGTGCAAGCGCAGACCGTACGGTACGCTTGCCAGACTACGGTGCAAGTGTGCGGTCGAATAACGGCACTTTGAACGACTGGGGTTCGATCGCCACCGAGCTAGCAGACATGATGCAAGAATCGGTCGACGAGCCAAATGGAGGCGGGAAGTTGCATCCGCCGCGTACACAGGCATATGAGGCGGGCCACCTCGCCGCGCTCAAGGATATAATCTGGGATCCAGAGGGGTTCAAGACCATGGAACTGAGCGCGCTGCCTTGGATGGCGTTCGTGGGGGAACCGGACCGCGACGGCAGCGGCACTGAAACGGCAGGAGATGTCGATGCAGAAGGCAGCGCGCCATATGGATACGGCTGGGGATGCGGTAAGCCTTCCCTCGTCACGCTCGCCGAAGTTTTTCGTCAGGCCTCGTCCGAGAGAGTGAGAGTTCTGCTTGCTAATGGACCGCTGTGCAGATCACGGGTTTGCACAGACGCTACCTGGTAATGGAGACATTGCAGCTTGTGAGCAAGACGCTGCGTGCGCAAGAGGACTGGGGTGGGCCCATGACAGCGGCCCTCCTGATTGTGTTTGGGAAGAAGATAGAAGAAAGCAACTGCGCGGGTATCTTGACGCAGTTGCCGACTGTGAGGAGTTCAGTGGGCTCTTGAGCCGCTTCCTGCGGCATGGCCCAACGTTGTTCAGCTTGGGAACTGCCCCATGGGAAGGAACTGTGTGCGAGAGGAGCCAGAGTGTTCGTCAATGATGCTGATTTCGATATCTTGCCCCAGAATCGGTGACACAACACAGGAGGAGATGTCGGCCAGTGTTGCTAGGTCTGGTGATATGCTACGGTCCATACAGTGAGTGATCCATCATTGGTGAAAGGCGTTATGAAGCGAAGGTACTCATGGTGCATTCCAGGTAATATAGTATGCTTTGCTACGATCGTTCGTGATATCAACGCAGACACTGCCACTTCTTCAGCGCAATTCAGAACGCGACGCGTTCGGTGCCATGCTTTGACCTTTTGATTTCTTTGATTTTAGGTTGCTGCCGGGCTGCGTGGTAGGGAATTTACCCATGGAACCAGTCATGGGATACATACCAATCGGGTAAGAATGTGTACAACCGGGATGTTTTGTCGATCAAGAACTGATGCGCGAACGTCCAATAATGTGTGCATGGACAACATCCGAGATATCGGAGGCGGGAGAGGAGGACTTGCGCGCCCACTGTCAAAGCTTTTCTCGCAACGTCGACGTCGGTGTGGCGGCAGCAAGATGGCGAATACAGGATGAAGGCACGCTGGCCTCTCTCGGCGCACCCTATGTTCCTGCAGGCTATTGAGGATGAACAAGACGGTGGATTTGGCAATCATTGTTCGGAGAAGGCAGAAGGTCCGTTGCTGTGCAATTCAAACCCGTGTTGATGGGTGCGAGTGATGGGGTTCGCGGTGAGGATTGGGATGTTAGCCGGGTCTGGGACGATGCACAGGGACGAGAACAATTGCGATTGTCAATTGGGAGTGGCGCTGTTTCAGGTTTGCCGTGGCTTCGCTTTGCTGCGTGGCTTTGCCCCTGTGTCCCGGGTGGATGATTGCGGTAAACGCGCGATCAACGCTGCTGATCACAGTGGCTACCGACCACTGAACAAGCCGGAAATGCATCGCCTTGTCTCTCTCTTCCTCCTACCACCATCTTGCCACTATGGCTCTCTCCATGCGACCCTTTCACGCCAATCACGCACCCTACGAGGACAGGCATGATGACCCGCTCGCAAAGGTCCTCCAGCCCCCGCCAGACGAGTCCCCCGCCGACCGTGCGCGTCGCGAGCAGCAGCAGCGCGAGGCAACTCGCATTTCAATGGAGATAGACGAGAGCATCCAAGAGGCGAGAAAGCTGTATGAGAAGCGGAAAAAGGCTGTCAAGGTTCTGCTGCTGGGTACGTGCGCTTTTCACTCCTGCTCGTGGGGCTGAGCGAACCCGATCCCTCTGGGCGCGATAGGACAAGCAGAGTCTGGCAAAAGCACGACGCTCAAGAGTACGTATGCAATCCGCTTATGTGATACTGTAATCCTTACAGTACATTTTTGCAGATTTCCAACTGGCCTTTACTCCAACCCACTTCCGCAACGAACGACTTGCTTGGAGGACTATCATACAGCTCAACCTCATCAGGTATGTTGCATTGTTCTCGGCGGCGTGATATCGTGTCCTGCAGCGCACCAGGGATCATCTTGTTGGTCGTACGACACGTCTCCAAGCCGACGTAGACGAACAGCGCATTGCTGTGCGACTGTGCTGCTCCGCGTCTCATGCTGTCCCATTGCCCGTCGGGTCTCGTCGTTCCGCGGGCTTTGAATTCGATGGCGGCCCTTGTGCGTGCGTTCGCAACACTTTGACGCACTGTCGACAACGTAAAGCACGGAACCCGCGCATCAATAGTCGCTGATACCTGTGCGGCATCCTCCGCTGTGCAGGTATCGCCGGGCCCATATGCCTCGCTGATGGTGATGTCCGCGGCCCCTTACGGCTAGCGGAATACTCGTCAGGCTTGCTGAGCAAGAAGCGGCCATGCTCATGCACGAAAGTTTGAGCGCGATGACGCTCTTACCTCGGTGATCGACGGTGCTCAATCCTTGATTGAGGTAGAACTGCATCATGGATTGTCTCAGCTCAGCTCACCTTCTATCTCGCCTCACTCCGCCGTCGCGCGCCGATGGCGTCGCGGCCACGCCTCAGTCGAGTGCAACGCATCTCACATCCTCTCCCACAGATCGCTCAAGACGCTCCTCGAGGTCATCGAAGAGGAGATGGAATCGCCGACCGTCGACCCGACACCTCCACAGCCTCCGCTCTCCGAAAAAGCACGCGGCAAGCTCCCCGCACACGCCCCCATCCCGCTCAACGGCGTCGCTGCCGCATCCTCCAAAGCCGGAGGTGCCGCGACGCG
>SWBT01000203.1:0-115130 GCA_005298045.1 Pleurotus ostreatoroseus
GCTCTGTGCGCTTCAGCACGCAAAACCGCGACCCGGCTGCTGCGCCGCTGACCGATGTGCACCGCCGCGCGCGCCTCCGTCTGCTACCCTTGCTCGCCATAGAGGCTGATCTCACGCGCAAACTGTTCCCCGAGCTCGCCGCGGGGCTCAATCCGCTGCCCGATGTCGCAAATGCTGGACAAGCGACCCAGGGGTCCATGCCCGGGGTGAAAGAGGTGTGTGTCAGGGCAGGGAATGGGTGGAAGAGCGTGCTGGCGTCTTTGCAAGCGCAAGGCGAGAAGAGTCAAGGAAAGGGGAAAGGAAATGCGAATATGAACACCGGGGCTACGGACGAGCTGACGACCGTCCTAGCGGCATGCAGGGAGGATGTGTTGACGCTTTGGGAGGATCAAGCAGTTAGATCTGTCCTAAAGAGACGAGGAATCAGGCTGCAGGATATGCCAGGATTGTGAGTCTTGTTAAAAAACGGATGGAGCAATGACATTGACCGTGCTTTACAGCTTCTTGAACGATGCAGGACGCATTGCGATGCCTCAGTATGAGCCCTCTGATGGTAAGTTTGAACGTAAGTATACTAATTCTATGGTTTACTGAGCGTCCCTAGATGATATTGTTCGCGCTCGCCTGCGCACGATCGGCGTAGAAGAACACCGTTTCACCATGGAAAGCGGTCAGTCCTTGGCTGTCATGTGGACAATCGTATTCGTACTGAGCGCCAATATATAGGTGCTGCTGGGTCCGAGTGGTACATTTATGACGTTGGCGGTAGCCGTAGTAACGTCGGTCTTATCCAGCCCTCCTTTTAATCGCAACTCATCCGCCGCTCACAGCGTCCGCACTGGATACCCTATTTCGACGACGTCCAAGCTATAATTTTCCTTGCGCCTCTCGCATTCAACCTCATGCTCGAGGAAGACTCGCGTGTCAATCGTCTGGTATGCAATATCTTCGTAAATGGTATGCTAGCATTCTGACAACTGTCTACAGGAGGACTCTATCAGTCTTTGGCGGCAGATCTGCGAGCATAAGCTTCTGGAAGGCGCGACCTTAATCCTGTTTTTCAACAAGGCAAGCCGTTGTCCTGAAAGAAGTACGCTGTTGATTTGCTCACATGTAGGGCGCAGATGGACATACTACAGGCAACACTCGCTGCTGGCATCCGTGTACAGAAGTATGTTCCAAGTTATGGCGACCAGCCCAACGACGTCACGCACGTTGTCAAATGTACGTTCTCCTTCTCTGTCACCCTTCACACTTCTTCGGCGCGCCTGCGTCCTGTCAATTATGCATACATTTACTCACACTCACGTCTCCATCTGCGCGCGCTGCAGACTTCCGCGACAAGTTCCGCGGATACCACGTACGTGCCCTCTGCCTTCTTACTTGTTCTCGTGTTCCGGCAGCTGACCATCACCGTCGCTGGTGCAGAAACGTCTGTCGCCGAAGCCGCGTCCGTTCTATTGTCATGAGACCTCCGTCATCGTAAGTTGCGACCGTCAGACCATTGTTTGTTTGACACTGAGATCGCCCGTGCTCGCCGGCTGACAGGACACACGTGCTACTGCGGTCATTCTTGTCGGAGGTGCGTCCGCTGATTCGTTGATTGCGGCGGTGGGGCTTACATCTTGGTGTGAATAGTCCGGGAGGGTATCCTCCGTGCCCACCTGCAAAGTGTAAACGTCATCTAAACATCCAACAGCAAGCGTACGCGTCGTCTAATGTGCTTGCTACCACAGCTCTTACCCATGTGACGTGTCTGTCGACTGTACACAGTCAGACCCTACGGTAGCAATATCGCATCCTACCCTCGCATCATATTGTTTCCATTCGTTCTTACAAACACTTTTAACTTTCGTAAACCCGTCTAACTTGTTTTTACCATTATCGTCTGTTCTGCTCCCCATCCCCTGGTTTGCTCATATTTATGCATGCGTGCGATGTTCGTTCGATTGTGTTTATGCTATGTCGCCGCACCCAGTGTTCACCGATGTGTAGTGTTCAGTAACTTACCCCATCTTCGATTTATACCCCTACGGCGGATAATCACTCCACCTTTCACTTTCGCTCTTACTTTTGCGTATCGGTAGAATATAGAACCTGTTCGGGTTATCCTCTATCTTGCATCTATGCGTCATGCACCCTGTAGCTAGTTTTCTCGTTCGCTCATGTACACTGTACCGCCGCTCCTGAAGTTGTATATACCGTATACCTATTGCAGCCCCTTCCCTTCATTTACCCAAAGCCATCTCTCGTCGGCCTACATCACGCTCGCTCCGCTACGGACTGTCGCCTCCTGAACATGACCTCGGCGTCGGGACTCGGCGAAAGCGTACTGCCGTACCAGACGGACGGAGGGACATGGCCTGGCGTGTCGGACTTGACGTCGTAATGCAGCACGACGTGGGCGAGAAGGCATTTGAGCTCGTTCGCGGCGAAGAAGCGTCCGGGGCTGCCAGGCATTTGCGCTACGGTAAGCTAACAATAGAATGAGAAGGGATCACCACTCACCATGCGTGCCTTCCTAGCCCGAAAAATACGAACTCTGGTTTCGCGTTGACTATTTGGTGCTTCGTGCCCTCTCCTTCAGGGTCGTTGTCGCGCATATCAGAGAAGCGCCATGGATTGAACTCGTGCGGATTCTCATAGAACTCGCTATCGGTATGTGTAGCGATGGACGCGACGGAGACGTAGGTGCCTTTGGGAATGAATGTGCCGTCGGAGAAGGTGAAGTCTTGCTTTGCCCGTCTCGCCATCGTGACTATTGGATGCGAGGTCAGTGGTGGCGTTCAGAAGCCAATTGCTTATCACTTACGACACCCGGTGCCAGATACTCGCTGGCACTCTTTGAGGAAGCTGTCTACTTTGCGCATCTTCTGAAGTGCGGTCTTGGTCCACCCATCCTGTTCGATAATTCGCTCGACCTCGTCCCTCAAAGGCTTGAGGTACTCTGGGAAGGCAGCGAGCCTGTACAATGCCTGGCAGAAAGCCTGTAGCGATACGGTCAGATCGTACGATGCTGCGGAATGTGATCGATGCAGACCATAGACGACGTATGGATCGCAGCAAAGTTTACTGCTTGCACCCTGAGTGTGAGAAGCTGCGGGTCCTTCTCCTCTCCGACCGCGTCCTCCATGAGCCATTGCAGCATATCATTCTATCAATCAGGTTCATCGCATCAAAAACATCGTTGCAAACATGTGGGAGACACATACCGGCTTGTCAGCCCATGCATCTCCATATTGCTTCATACACTCGTAACGTTGCATGATGATGGGTATCAATAGTTCCTCCGATCTCCGGATAGTTTTTTTGTTGACACACCATTTTGCGGCGATGCTGAATGATGTCCAAGTTGAGTGTACGGCGTGTATAAGAGACTTAAGATTATCATGCTCACGGCTTCAGCGAGTTTGGAAAGAAACTCAAGATCATGCTGTTAATGACAGCATCGACTGCGAACCGAATGCTGATTTCGTTCCAGGTTTTGTTTCGGCCTGTATGAGAACTATCCTCGTAAATGTCTTGTTGAGAAAAGATGCCACATACATAATGGAAAGCCTACGAAGACTCGACTGCTGGTTCTAGCTATGACCTCCATAATAGCAGGTAGAGCCTTAATCTTGACCCATTCTAAAGACATGCACATCAGTTATACAAAGGACTCATCACAGAGATGCCGACTGACCATCGCCTTTGATAGGTATGGCATCGTAACATGCTGCTTCAAGTTCTTCTTGAATGACGGGCATCAAAACCCCCAGATTCCGTGTAAGGGTATGGCCGACGACGGGCACGTGATAGCCATTGTATGCGACAGATGGTCCAAAGGTGTACTGGATGTTGAAAGACTACAATGGGGTGCCTGAGCAAGCACCCATTGGTAGTGGAGTAATATACATACGTCGACAGCGGCGTCGTGAAACGAGAGCACATTATCGGGTGCCCGCTTAAGCTCTTCAATCAGCTTCGAACCGGTGATGATGATGTGCCAGTTGTCGAAGTTTGCAACTCTGAACGCGCCGCCTCGATACTAAAGTCACCATAGTATGTTTAGCACCCGGTGAGATGAACTGTAAACCGACCTGGTCGTAGCCTTCCTGGATCATTGCTGCGGTACTTGTCCAGAATCTGAAGGCTCCACAGTACGACAAAATAGGCGTGGATGGGCCGCCCACGATAGGCATGTTCCTGAACTATGATATGGCGAGCCCAGCCAGACACTCTCACCGCACATAAATCACACACCTTGGCATCGTCATACAGCTTCTTGAGATATAGTATCGTCCCTAGAGCCAGACAGCCGAGAGTACTGATCCATGATAGGTTATCCATAAACTGGAAAAGAAATACAGTTAGCTGGTATGCGGCGTATGGAGCACTGTAGGAGGTCAATCGAGGGTTGGTAGGTAAAGCTACGAGGATTGCGATCTGGCAGGGAGGTTGGACGTAATACGTAAATAGCACCAAAACTTCGCACGTAACGAACTGAACACCATACGCGTGACCGTAGTTCGCCGAATTTGGGTGCAGTAGCATTGGTGCTGGCGACAAACATGACACTGTGTGGACAAAATCAGACACCTTGACAGTCATCATAAGTCATGCACGCACATTGGTTTTACGGTCAAGCTATCCCGTGGTTGATGAAGAATGGAATCTTGATTTCCTTCCGTACATTGAAGCTGGAACAGAGGCGTCAATGCGTGAGATTGAACACCATGCAAGGCCGCCAGACTTCAAACTTACTTCAGACTAAGCGCCACTATATAAAATATCAGTAGAGCTTATCGCTTGCGCAGGACGAGAAGGGTACAGGGCTGGCGTACTTATTTCAAGTATGACATCGAAAGAAGGCCGACAATATATCATAGAGGTGCATGGACGGTTTACGAGAATTCTTCTCGTAGCCGTATTCATCCTAGCGCGGTGGGTAAGCTTAAGCCACGAGTAGCGGGGGAGATCATACGTGAATTATGTTCGGGGGGATTTATACTAGGAGGTATAATACGAGAAAGTCACATGCACCTAAATCTGGTAAACTATCAGAGTAGCCGAAGTGGATCAGTGCCATACAAGTAATCCGGAGTCGCGACTTACGCTATTTCGTTGTGTATGTTGGTGCCATTCTTGTCTGGATTCTTGGGGCCCTAATCAACACACGTCGCACAGTGTAAGGACGTAGACTTCGTGAAAGTCAGCATCTGTCTGTCAACATAAAATCAGTTCGACAGTCTTACATGAAGGAAACGTACCACCACCTTGGACAAGGATTAACTCCTGAAGCATATCAGTGAGCTATAGACATACACAGAGACCAATGGCATAAACCGGCTATGTGGAACGTGCACAAGATTCGCACGCGTTCCTGGCATAGGGCTGGTTATCTTGTTTATATGCCGCACCTCCCGAGTCCCACAGTTCCCTACTTGACCGTGTAGCATGTCTTAGAAATCCAGATCTTTCTGATTGAGGGCACAATAGTATAGGAAGGGAAGAATTGTCCCAAAAAGGCGGCTGGTTCTCTCCAAGTTGTGTACGTCGTAAAAGTTCAGTTGGGTTTGTTGAAGAAGCTCAACGAAGATATGTCCGAGAATCGCGGAAAGGCTAGTTTCTGCTACGGTGGTACGTGGATTCGTTGATCATCCGAGAACCTCGGGATGTTTATAGATAGATGCATGGCGATGTGAAGATAGTGTATGCTGGCGAAAACCAGACTATTTGAGTATAGCATGCATTACGAACAATAATCGCTCTCAGAAACTGCAGAAAAAAACAACGCACCAATTTAGCAGCTATTGTCAGGCACGTATTCAAGTCTTTATGCGCCTCTCCGAGATGACCCATTGACTCCGACAGGACGACGAAGCCGGCGTCCCAGCAGCTCCTAAGCCGAGAAGTAACGAGCCGATCGTCGGTGTCTCGAGTCAAGATTGGCACACAAAGTTCTTCGTGAGCTACAATCTGGATATGAAGGCATGCATAAATTTGGTAGTCAGACCTCCATATCCCTGGTACACCGGGAAGGTTTATTATGTCATCAGCAAGCAGCAAGCGGATTTCGAAGATCATACAGGCGTACAAAAGCCGTTAATCCATAGGGAGACAGCAGCTTCTTCGTTATAAACATTCCGTTATGTGGTGCATATGTCACATTGACGCTTTTCTCGAGAAAAAGACAACGACGTGAGCCCCCCCTGCACACTCGGTCAGCAAGATGAGCCAGTCCTGAGAACTATCCATGCACCTCAGTTGATTAAAATCGGGGAGTATCCGAGTCCACATGTAGCGAGCAATGTAGGGAAGGATGCTGCACGGATTGTCGGTGCAATCATGTTTGTCCCTCGAGTAACCTGGTCTTTGACACTGATGCTTTAGTACAGCTGAGGATAGCTGTCACTTCGAGCTGTTCAATGTTTAGTGAAATATTTCAGCTAGAAAGCATGGTTTTAGTGATATCCAAATGGTGGCAGTGCAGTGAGGACGCTGCGGGCGATGAGTCACGGTATCGAGCGAAGTGACGCCGGGCGTCAGACTTAGTGTGCGTCGGGACACCCCAAAATAGGACAAGGCGGGTATTTGTCTCTGTTTGGTCATGTTTAGATCACGGCTTTGTGCACGGACTCGATGATGAGTGCTCGAAAGCCTCAAATACCCTGATTATTCTCGAAGGTAAGCAGGCTCATCTTTCAACTCAAAGTATAGCTATATACAGGCATACAGTACGATACGCGAAGATCGCAACGAAAAGGACAGATATGCATTACGTTACACTGCCACCTGAGCAAGCGTACAGGCCCCAGTCACTGCGGCATTCGACTCACCAACGAGGACAGCAGAATTCTTAACTGAAGATTCTCGTTGACATGACAGGCATAGCACTGTATGCCTGCGCATCTGTGCCCCTCACTGTGCTGATCTGATGGGCTGACAGGTTAACTATTGATCAATTCGACTCCCGGACTTAGCTTCCAGACGGAGGCATGAAGTTTACGCCTACGGTAAACAAGTATGTAAAAATACGTGGCCTATGTGAGAATATCTGACCATGCAATTTCAGTCAGTCGGAAACGCGAGTAGTTGGTCTAAGCTGAGGAGAAAGGCAAGGTTTTACACTGCGATCCTATCACGCCGGTAACGGTGGCGCTGTCATACTAGTTCAGCGGTTCAGATCTGATTAGTACGGCAAAAGTGAGTGTCGAAGAGTCCGTCCCATCACGAGAACTGCGGGTCAGACTCAGCTTATATAGGACCTTGGCAAGAACTCTCACAGGCCTCAAACTTGGAAGCATGGTCTCATTGTCCTTCGTGGGCGCGGAGGCCATTATCTATATTGGAATTAGTAAGTTTGACCCTTAAGACATTATGATTCTGCCTCATATCTTCCAATCAAAATAAACAGCCTTACTTCTCTACGACTATGTTCTGACATTCAGAGATGAAGTTCAGTGCATCTGGCAACGGGGATTTTCTGGAGTCACGGTTACCTTTGTATTGGTGCGCTATGGGACCATCCTCAACTTTATATTTCAAGGTGTCTATTCGACTGGAAATGTGGGCAACTCGAGCATGTAAGCAATCCTGTTCTTTTTCACTTGAAAGACATCACCAGAGAGCTTGACAGCTGCGCTATTCTGAACGTGGCAAACACAATTGCGCAAGCGGCGACATACTCTGGGCTTGGGTGTACGTCGAACTCCAAATTTCCCCGTTAGGATGTATCAGCAGCTAACTGCTCCCCAGTGTTCTGCTGCTTGCGCGTGTATGCGGTATCAAATCGCAGTGTCTTACTTTCAATCATAGTTGCTATCTCAATGGCAATGAACGTCGTCGGCCAGCTGGTTCGTTACATACTACCTTTCAGTATGGGTGGATGTCTCAAGCACAATGTCTAGTATTCGAGCCTCGTGGGGGTACACGCGCATGTAGCACCCTCCCCGTATCAAGGCTGCTTTGAGACAATCAGCGTCTCCGCGGAACAGTCAGACACCATAATGTAAGTCATGTATACCATCTGACTATGGACGAGCTTATCTAAGTGTGGTCTAGGAGCACGTTCAGTTCTATCTACCCGAGCTCGGCCTAATTCCACGTTTTTAGCATACGTTGGCATGGGGTTTGGATTGTTCGGAGAACTTGTGGTCCAATTGGCTACTTGGAAGAGGACCTTCCGGGTCGCACGATCCCTAAAACAGCTCAAGATGAGCCCTAGACTCGCTGTGTATCTTCTACGCGACGGTAAGCAGTAATCCGAGCTCGAATGCTAACGTGTGTCTAACGCCTAGTCTTCGTGCTCATCATTTTAGGCACTTTTATGTTCTGGTAATTAGTCTTGCAAACTCCATATTACACGGCCTCATACTCATCTGACGCAAGCTTCCTCTTGATATGGCTTCTAGTGAGCGAATTGACGGTACGCCGCGTTTTGCGGAGATATAGATTTCAATTGAAGTCTTATATTCATTTAGCCACAACAGGAGCTAGCATCCATTGATGATTAGTGAGTCGTCAGTGCGCATCAAAATTGTGAGGTCGTGCTGATTGTCGTTCACTTAAGTGTCATTTCAATCGTGGTATGCCGCTTTATCCTTCGGCTTCGCCAGGTGTATCATCCCGCATATCCCACGGATACCTCTGGTACAAATCCGAGCCCTTCATTCATTACCGGAAATATAGGCGCGCCACTAAAGTTCAATGCAGAGGACGACGGCGACTCTGACGACGAAGAAGACAAAAAAGTCATAGTCATCTCAAATAGGCCGTTTGAGACGAGCCTCGGAATATCGTGACGTGCAATGTTCCGTCGCCATCCCGGTATTCATACTGTCGAGCACGTATCGAGACTACATACGTTCCTGTCCGTATCGCCTTGTGTCGAAAACGTAGTAATGATACGTTTGTCGTCGCAAGCATAAGGGCGGCTCGGATCGGTAGCATCTCTCGCACTGTTCAACGATACTTGTGTATCGAACTCGTGCCAATGAATTCAGCTTGAGCATCTCCGTAAATTTGAGTGTCAGACCACGGCTCGCTGCGATTTCTTGCTGTGATTGTTGAAAAGCTTGAGCGAATGGGAGGAGTTGTCAGGCAAGGTTAGGGTTGAGGCGGGAAGACGATCCGGATACCTGGCGCCTCGGCTTGTCCGCTCCGACCAGCCGGCGAGTTACTCTGGCTGCCACCTTCGTTCTGACCTCTTTCCACCATCCCTTCTACCTTGGAGCAGCTCGAGCCTACACTTGTCGCAATAAGTCCTGATAGGAGCGATGGTACTGATATGGCGTCGGCGTAAGGCAAGACACTAGCTTGAGATATCATTCTCTTCAAGACTTGTTGATACCGACCATGGCTTGCAAGCCGACCTGCTAGCAAAGACGCATCCAGTACTGCATCACTCCAACCAATATTCCATTCAAGAGATGACAGAAAAGCCGCGTCGCAAAATCCATCCTTATGGCCAACATCGACAAGCGTGCGCTTTTCCCACCGCGACGATCCTTCCCACGACTGCCTTCTCCGGTCCGTGAGTACCAATACAAGCCGAGGCCGAGCAGCGTACGCACTCTGGAGTGCCTCCGATCAACATGCACTGGGTGCAGGATGTTCTACGAGGGCCGTGCACACAAGTCACTCTGGGTCTTGCAAGACAGCTATCGTGGTTTTGCTGTAAGTACGGCGTATAGGGTTGGTAGTAATAGTATGCTACTGATGCATATCGTTGAGACCAGGTCGGACTTCAGGCTAGTGCCCTTCCAGATAGCCCGTTAGGAAATCATGAATTCAGGTACGTTCCATAGGACTTGTGAATTGCTGCCCCTTGATGTCTCCCTCAACACAGGCGAGCATGTCCTAGAGGCTGCACTGTTGGAGCTATCGCGTAAGAAGCCAAAAGAAGTGAGCTGTTTTCGCTGCCTGAGCCCACCAAAAGTACTGAAATTATCAACTTGTGATCAGCGCCCGCCTCCGCTGTCGGCTCGATCAGAGTGGGCTCCAATTGCTCTCGCGTTTGCCTCAGGGACCGCTGTAATCTTGGCTCTGTACAAGCCCAGGACATATGCCAGACGGCTCACAGTCCTGGGACTTGGTTGCGGGGCTTGGGCCGCGGACCGCTTCCTCACGCGAAACTCGGTCTCGTCGTCTGCCAATCTCCGTTGGAGCCTCGGCGCAGCGGCTGGTGCAGATGACGACAGGTTTTCGAACGGTTTACCTAAGATTGCGTTGTGGATCCCAACCCTCATATATTCGGGCGGGAAAGGGAGTACGGGGTACGAGCTTCGTCAGAGTGCGCTCAAGAAGCTGCACGCACGTCTTTCGAACAAGGCGCTGCTGGGGTATCTCGAGAGGGAGAGGACGCACAACGGCGAGATTTGTGAGTGCAATATTTCTATATTTCGGTACCTGCGCTGAAACGCATATCGTCCAGCGATGGGCAAGCGGCTCGCGTTCAAATGGCACAACCTGTGGTCCACCGCCCGAACCAGAGCCGGCGTCGACGATGTGATTCGCGTGTATTTGTCCACAGCGTCGAAATGGCAGCATAACGGCCTCCGCGCTGCCATTCCTGAACACGATATCCGACATTTCGTAACGTACACTGCGAACGCACTGGAACACAACGTACGTGATATGCTTCCTGTTACAGGCAGATTCTGACCCTGATGACGCTTCAGTGGCTTGAGAACCCGAGCTTGAACATCCAGCGCGCCACATTCTATGGATCCGTAGCTGTAGGGGCCCTAGGCGCGGGAGCATGGGTAGGGGCAGCGGCTGTGGTCGGGCTGGGTTCGTTTATAGTGCCATTTGGACACATCCTACGCTCGACGCAACACTGCGAGGGGCCTCTGAAGTACGCGAAGCCAGAGATGACCTCGTTTCTGAACCTCTTCTGGTATGACTGGGCACATAACGACGCCGGCTTGTGGAAGGAACTAGAGAGGGCAGCGTCTCGTACGTGACAGCGTCGTTCGATGTAGGCGTAGGTTCGACCCGCGATAGTCATTTCGGGCATAAAATGACCGTATGAGCTAGGCCGCTGCTTGTCGTATATTGTCGAACGTGAGGACCCTGGGGACGGGTGACGGCTGGTAGCCCGGAGATGGTGCGTTCGGAGAGCGGTATGACCGAAGTACGCAGTGACAAAGACCGTTGGGAAACTTGATGTGTATAACGCAAGACGCACGGCACGTTCAGCGGGACAAGAATGCGATTTGAAGAAGTCACATCCTGCGCTAGAGAGGGAGGAGGGCCGTATGAGGGGCTGGCACTACTGGGAGGCAGGTCCAAAGCAGCGCTTGTGCGAAGGACGGCTGAGCAATACGCCGCCCACTCTATCTCGCCACGGCTTCTGCATCGATGTCTATTCTACAGGATGCGAGGATCCCAAATAGACAGCCGCGTGCGCGATGTACGTCTCTCTACGCATTGCGGAGATCGACGCGACACGGACAGCTAAACCGTCGGCTTGCCACCCCGCGAGCCTATCGATGGGCCTCAGAATTCGACTCTAGCGAAGCTGACCCCGAAGCAGCCAAAGGGCGAAGATTCGCCGCTATCCGACGCGTCGATGCGATTCTATCTCGTGCGCGAGCAACGCGAGTGGACGAGAGCCACTGTTGTGGTCTTGCGACCGGCGTAGATCCCGTGCATTTCCCCATTCGTGTGCTGGGAAGCACGACGATCCGAGTCAAATAAGGCAGGTGAGGCGGTTTGGACAGGTACGCTTGAGGAAGCTGTGCGTAGACGTAATCGAAGGGAGAGGAGGTTGAGCGTAAATGAGCGAACGTGCGAGGATAGACGTTGCGGATATGCCTGAGGAAGGATTCGTTGAATGATCGTGAATAGAGATAACACAATATGCACATTTTCCCTGAGCGTTCGAGACGACTTACGATGACCGCGATGAAATGTGTTCGCTATCGAGTTGCCTATCGACAGAGGTAAGAACATCAGCTTTCTATCGCTCCAGGCGTACCGATGCGCAGACTTGCCTACAAGAGCAAGACGAGTCGCTGAGGTGCCTGTGGCAAAAACGTATAAAAGGACCAGTACGACCAGGCAAAACAGCAGGCTCAACATCGCTTACCTCCTCAACAACACTTCTTTCATCCTCTCAACCCCTCAGCAACTGAATCAACATGCCGGCTAAGGGATCTCGTGCTAGTACGTTGATGACATTTCCTTGGCCTCGAGCGACATACTGAAGTTCGGTTACCCAAGCTGGCGGTGCTGCCAAGTCCCAGACGACCCCCTCGGACGCTGCTCGTATACAGTCGACTCAGGTAAGCAATATGGCGAGCGTACTCACCTCCAAATGATCACTGACTTGGTTTTATGTCCACAGGCTAAGGCTGGTGCTGACACTGGCAAGGGTAGCTTTCCGTCGCGCGCACAGGGTGCTGCTGCGAAGAACGTTGCCGCTGGAGGCCCGACGCCGAAGGCAGGCAAGGGCGGCAAGTCTACATAATTACGACAACGCCCAGTAGCGGTAGAAATATCGGTTTTCTTTCTCTTCTTGCATGACGTGTTCAAGCCCAATACGATACCAGCTGCACATGTACGATGACCAGGCGGTTAGCACTTGGGACCCGGGTCGCAAATTGTCTAGAGCTTCACTTACAGTACACTGCGCGCATTTTGTTGTAAAATTAGCCACCATTCAATTCGGTTTTTGATCCTACATGAGACGAACCGGAGCTTTGAAAACGTTCGGAGACGATTCTCGAAACCTATCGGGATAGGTGAGCGTCGGGCACAAGTTTTCAAGAACGCTTCGGGCCCCGACCGCGGCGGACCGTCCCGACGATGCATCCGCAACGGGCAGGAGCGCGCTGCTGACTAAGCTGTTGTTGGTGCGCGGGCGGCGGGCTCTGCACTGGCGGTACTCCTTTCTTCATCACCACCACCATCATTGTCGGTACCGTCGGACGTTGTCCCTCGCGCTCGTCGTCGCCGTGCACATCCAGCTCGTCGTGCCTGCAGCTCATTACGTGATCCTGCTGACGCGCCAGGCGTCCGCGCTCCTCTCAGGCCGTCGCTCCGAAATTGGTTCTATCCACGGTCTTGCAAAGCACCGCCTCCGTGCGCAGTGGGGCTTCCGTACATTTCCTGAATCTCTCTCTCTCCCGGCCACCTCAAAAATCCTGCTACGACCTTTCACGACTCACGACTGCCTGACTCTACTACTCGCTGCTCCGGAAGGCTTGCAATATGGCTGGCTCCTCATCATGTCCGTCAGACAACACACAGGCCGTTGACCAAAGCTCTTTTTGGGGCAAGAATGGGGCTAATTGGGATACACATCGAATAGGATGGGCGATCTCGGGAGCTTGTGCTCTTGTGGTGCGTACTGTGTCCCCTCACTGCATTCGGTCGCAACTCACGGTACTGTGGCTCTCAGACCGTACTCATTACCCTCGTAACTGTCATAATGCACTGCCTGTGAGCTTAGTCATTCACATTTGTCTACGTCAATTCCCCTAACACTGAATCCAGACACTATACAAACCCAGGCGAACAAAGACAAGTGTGCGTACCTACAAACACGCTGATCCAAGGACGCTATTCACCACGCATTGTTCTCCAGGTTGCGAATTTTATACATGCCAGCGGTCTATGCCATTATTTCCTTCTGCTCCTACCGCTTTTTCCGTGACTACACCTACTATGATTTGATTGAAACCGGTGAGTTGCCATGACGAATCTCAGTCCTGCAGAACGTACTAACGAGGACCGCAGCATACGAATCTGTTACCCTGAGCGCATTTATGCTGCTTCTGATCGAATATGTAGCAGCGACTGCGTCAGACCACGACGTAAAGAACGCGATTGCTCGCAAGGACAAACAAAAACTGCCATTGCCAGTACGCTACTGCCCCCTAGATCTAAATTATGTCAGTTTCTGATAATGTGATAGTTTTGTTGTTGGCGGTACAGACCCACGAAGGTGCGGCGCAGAGACTACGTTTTTACAGCTGGTATCTGATCATGGACTTATAGGCCTATTTCATGTACACACTGAAGTGGTCGGTGCTGCAATATGTCATTGTCAGACCCCGTAAGTCAGCGTTTGCCCTCGTTCATACTGCGTGTATTCAACGTGCTGGCTTTAGTGCTCTCGATTGTTGGCATCATCGCTCAGGCTAAGGGTGTACTGTGCGAGTCTGGCTCGTGGAGCTGGCGCTCAGCGAAGGCCTATATCAGTGTCATTGATTTTGTCAGCATTTCGTGAGTACTTTCGCGATTGAGACTATGGGTAGTTCCAACCGTCTTCCCTAGCCTCGCGCTGTATGGTTTGTTCCTATTCTACGGCCTCACGAAGGAAGAATTGAAAGGCAGACGACCACTGGCGAAGTTCTTGTCTATCAAGCTCATCGTTATGCTCACGTTCTACCAGTCGTTCATCGTACGTCATACACTACCAAGCCGTCCATCACCGGTACTGACGTCCGTAATAGTTTGACGCCTTGGAAGGACGTGTCATTCACGGTACGAACTCGGTCCGGCTATTATTGGATATTTAACGCTGACTCCGTCCCTATTCCAGCGACCCCCTATTGGACCGAGGCTAACATTGCTGATGGTTTGAATGCATTGACGATTTGTATCGAAGTGAGTGGTAGACACTGAAGCCAAGTAGCATGACGTACTAATGATGTGTATTGTCAGATGGTCATATTCTCCGGTCTAATGATGTGGGCCTATACCTGGAAAGAGTACGTCGTCGTTGGTGAACCGAGGACGAGAATATGGCGTCCACTCTGGGATAGTATCAACTACAGTACGTAGAACGATACACTTTGATATTCCTGACTGACCTTACCTCCCCAGGCGACTTCTTCGTCGAGATCGTGGGCTCGATGAAGTATTTCGCGGACCGCTGGCGGAACAGGAAAGGCGCGAAGCAGCTGCGCGTCATGGTCACGGACGACAACGGGAAGCAGCACCCGCGCACGAATTTCGAGGAAGCGTTCGGATTCTCGGGCTACCAGACGCAGGAGGCCACCGAGTCAGACATCCGGCTGCGCGGGAGCTACGACGAGAACATCCGCCTTGCGCCGTACACGTACGCCGGCGCGGACGGCGTCACGCCCGTGCCCACGATGGGCAGCGACGCGTATCTGCCCCCGGGCGATGCAGCCCCGCGGTACACCCCGCAGTACACCCCGCGGTACGCCTCGCCGATGCCGAACGACGCGGCGGACGTCAGCTTAGAGTCGCTGCGCGCCGCACACGTACATTCGCCTGACCCGGGGGAGCTGAAGCGCATGGACGTGAAGTATCCCAGGAGCGGCGGGGAGGATGTATAGGCTGGCGTTGGCTTCGGCTTCGATATTATGGTATAGTTCCCCGTTTTCCTCCAGTTTATGACCCGTTACATGGCAGTTCTGTGGATTCGATATCATGTAGCATTTTCATTAATGTACTTAGTAGTTCCTGGCTTGGATAAGACTGCTGGACCCCTGGCGGCCTGGTTTGAAGTCGGTAGTAGTCGTGTCACCGTCAATGGAACTTTGATAACGGTTCGAGGTCTGTAGCAATGTCTCTAGCGTAGCGTACATAACCCTAACCTCATGCAGTAGAATACCATCAAATATGTGAATGACATAATTTCGTGAGGACCGCAACGTTCATCCTCCCCAGTAGTCCTATCGATCGATGCGTGCATAGTAGAATCTCTACAGGCCTCTTTGTCTCTTTCAGATAGCGTAGCATCATTCTACCCTCATCTCCGTGTTGCAGGTGATACGGGGATGACCGAGCGGAGTTGCAACTGAAGTCCAGGAAACCGCCGACGCTTTCTACGACGCCGACGGTCGACAGACGACTTGTGTATGTGCTGCGCGTAAACTACGTTGCTTGCTTCATGTGAGTATAATTTGTTTGCCTATCGTCAGCTTTTACTTACGATCCTTTATTTCATGTTGGTTGCATGTCCAATGCGGCCTTTAGACATAGAATCAACAAATGATTTTCGATACAATTCTTAAAGCCCGCTAGCCTGAGAATCGTGGAACGTGTATCTGTTGATGATCAGAATGCTTGGAAGTTAGGATGATGGGCACGGCAGTATCCGCGCTGACTAGATTGACTTGAATAGTGAGTATGGTTTGGAAAAGTACTTGCGTACGTCTATCATTGTGGCCCCTAGCGACTTGAGCTGCCCCTGACCCCAGACCTTTCCTTGTCGTTGCTTACAGCGGTGGACAGTCGATTACTGAATCTTTCATCTGCAATAAGGACCTTAAGTAATCCAATTACTCTTTCCGTAAGGACCAGAAGTTCAGCTCGCCAGGAATCGTGTTTGCCCAGTCGGGATGGACGCTCCTATTGCAAAACGCCAGAAGACACGTCTTTCACCTGAACCTCGAGCACTCATCGCTGTTCCGAGTGAGAGTCCCGTCAACCAGCATTCAGTGACATCTCCGGTCTCTCACAAAGGGAACATGGCTCTGAAAGGTCGCCGACGTTTCATGGCTGATTTGAACGAAGTGGCGTCGACTTGTGAGAACGGGTGGGAAGTGCAGGGTCTGCGTCTTAAAGGTTCGTCTGTTGAGTGCCACGATTGCGATGGCGTACTTGTCTAACATCGATACTTGCTCAGATCTTAAGTCTGGCGAAGAGGAAGGCTCCATCCTTTGTACAATCATTCGCGCGGTCGATAACGAGCACGTTGTCTCTTTGAATCTGACAGTGCCAGGTCAGCGAGGTGTTTACCTGAAACGCGATGAGCCACTCACGGTATGCTCTACAGATACATCGGACTATCCTAGCAATCATTATTTCATCTGCTTTGCGGAAGACGAAGATGTCCCTTCCTATGTGCTGGGTGTTATTGAAACAATTGCAGATCAAGGATCCCGCACCATCGAGGACATAGTGAAAAAGCTCATGACTCTATTAGCAAAGGATGTGGCGTCGTCGACTCGACAAGCCGACGCCTCAAGCGAACAGGACGCTGAGGAATACGAAGACGAGGATGTTGATATGTATTACGACAATGAGTCTTTCATGGACGATGAAGAAATTGGCGTGACCGTGAACACACCATGCTCAGTACAGACAGAATTTCTTACTAGGTACGCTGGCAGTATGGCAGGACTTTCGTTAGCCGATCACTCACCGCTCTCGATGATACGGTGGTTTCCAGAGACTTCATAGAGATCGTCGCTGCTGGCTACCACCCAGGACTCATACGTATCGGTATACACGAACTTGCCGTCTCTGTATCTGTCCCTGGCTTCAGTCTCGCGGACATCATCTCGCCTCGTGCATTGATGGCGTGGGATCCACGCATCCTCGATACAACCCGCCACCTCACATTACTCATCACAGGCATCAAAGGGCAGTATCCCGTTCTAGAACCCAGCGGACGTATCAAACAGCAAGCCATCGAAAATGCGTCAAAGATCCATTTCAGACTTGGACTATCGAAACGCTACAAGCCTTCCCAGGAACAGGTCGTCGAATTGGTGCGGAGTGCCACACATGTAACACCTAAACGCATGGTCGAGGATGCCGTACCTGAGAGCCCTCCCTTCTACAGTGATGACGAAGAGGAGTATGAGATTATGGATTTTCATGCTCCTTATCGTGCTCTTCATCTCGCGAAGGCCTCTCAGCAGGAGAAGACCAAATTTGAGGATTCTGACGATTTTATCCCCATGAGCCTCAGCACATCCTTAGAGCCGTTACTCAACGATCGTTTCCTAGATATACTGCACTACAGGATCAGGTTCAATGTAGGATGGGCTGGCGCGGAGATCGTTGATGGCGAAGTTCACAAGCTGCAGAAGAACGCGGTCACAGTCTTCCAAGAGGCAGCCAAGGTGCGTGTATGGTCGCCATGCGCGAGGCGTGTAGTATAGCAACGTTATTGACATACCTACTTACAGAAAATACACCATGCGGACGCAGAGGAAACGAAACTCTTGGACAGCTATAGACTTCCCGCAGATCCTCTGAAGGCTCTAGATCGAAACGGGCACCTGAACCTTCCTCTCATAGCGTTTTCTTATCTTCTAAGGCGGCTTATAGTGCGTTCCTCTTACCCTGCGCGGCATACTCACAGATTTCTCAAGCTACACCGTTTACTCAGTTGTGTTCCCGCTTTTGCCTCGTATGTTATGAGCGCATTGATTTGGAATTTGAAGCCCTTCGGCCATATGTGTGCGACAACAAGCTATGCACATATCAATATTACAGCCTGAACCGTGGGCCGTCGTTGGAGGTAAGCCTTCGCGAGCAGTATCGTAGATGTCGTCTCATCCTCAGATTCTCGTCTAGTATGAAATATGTGCTCGACCTCGCACCGTCGATCTTCTTGTCTCCTTAGCGTATGTCGCTGCCGCAGAGAATGCCTTGGAAGACTTTCCCGATGGCATGAATCTGGTGGTCGAGAACCCGACATCCCAAGATGCGTCGGTCGATTTCGACTCACTCTCTGCTCCTGAGGCATGCAAAGTATCATGCCGACATAATCACTGCTAATGCCCTTCCTTTTGTACAGAAACGACAAGTCATAGTCCGATTGCTGGCAGCGCTGCCACCGGTGGAGGATATGAAGCGCTATCTTGAACAGAGGGCGAAAGGCATATTGGCTCCTGCTCTGCGAGACATGGATTCTAAAATACCTTCGGCGGCCTGGTCTGTACTCCGTTGGTGAGTCCAAGTCCCAACCCATTGGTTCTTGCTCTTGGAAGTGTAGTCTATGGAAGCTAAATTTTCAAGATGATAATATCCTAATAGGTGTGTGGCGTCATGCACGTCGCACCTCGAAGAGCTCACGACCGAAGTCGATCGTGTCGGTAACGTTGGTACGTCATGAGACTATCCGCGTCGTCTTATGGACGCCTCATTTTGGTCCCTGATACTTGATTGTCCTTCTACCTTTTGAATATGTACACGAAGACTCCGCCTGGATACAATTCAGGTTCACCGTAGGTGCTCCAAGCGCTGAAGCCAAATTTGCAACAGAGAGGAAGAAAGCGTGCGCACAAAATGCGAATGCACGCCAATATCCGTCCCTTTACGTCAGTGCGAGACTCATCGGGATCGCAACCTATAACTCACTTCGCGTTGTCCACAAGGCTTTTCATGGCTCCCCCGTTAGGAACTGGCACTCGGTGCGCTAGCTACTTGGCTCACACCTAGGCGTCATATACTAACTCGACCTGCCGTCCTAGATCATACGTCATGGTCTGTGGTATAAGAACATAGCGAACGGAAGAGCTTACGGTAATGGTACGTCGCCCCGCTTCGGTGCATCTTATGTTCGATTAAATGTTTACGAAACAACATCAGGTGTTTACTTCGCAAAGAATGCGACGGTGTCGATGGATTCCTACTCTCAAATTGCTACGACGATTTGGCCAAGTTCTTGTCTTGGCGTTCGAAATTGTGCTGTCGTAGCGGAGATCGTCAATCTACCGGAGCGCTTCGTTTCTACCAGTCCATATTTTGTTGTTGCTCAGACAGAGTGGATTGTCTGGTAAGTCCACTGCGCGAGGTTTTTCTTTATATGATTGGCCTACTGCGTTTACTGACACGAACCCTGATAGCCGGTATCTTCTGGTAAAGACGGGAGGCATGGTTTCACCGTACGATGCTTACGACCCCAAATCCGTTACCACCTCACCCGATGCAGTGGGTGCGGATCCTCCTATCCCACTGGATGTCCCGAAAGTTGCACTGGATCCTCAACACCCCCTGTCCATAGGAGCCCAGCCGATCACTATACCCATTCCTACATACCGTCTTAATTTACTGCTCGAACTGCGGAAATCAGAGCACGCCGACGAAAACTACGACCAGGAAGATCGAGCAATCCTCTCTCATGACGTCATACGCCGTGGAGACCAGATTGTTCGGCGTGTCGTAGAGGATTGGACGCACGATCATGAATGGGTGGCACAGTGTGTCGGTCTTATGTTGCCCGCTCCGGTTGATGCATCGAGGATGGCTACCACAGCGTTACAGAAAGAGCTTACTGCCATGCTCAAAGAACAGGAAAGTGCGGAGAGTTTACGAGAACTTGGTTGGTATATGCCACCAAGTTTTATGAACGACAATCTATTCCAATGGATCGTTGAATTGCACTCATTCGACATCGAATTGCCCATTGCGAAGGATCTCTCTGCACGGCGAGTGTCGCGACCTCCCCTTTCTAGTGTATGGACGCTGATTGAAATACAGGAAAGTGAACTCTCTCGTCTTCGAGATTCGATTTCCAGATAACTACCCACACTCTCCGCCTTTTTTCCGGCTACTCAAGCCGCGGTTCCTTCCGTTTGCGCAAGGCGGAGGAGGGCATGTCACAGCTGGTATGCATGCTTGCCGCTGCTGATATGTGTTGACTGATGTCAGTTTGATAGGAGGATCTATGTGCATGGATCTCCTCACTGCTGATGGTCAGTAATCGTTTGCTCTGCACTTACTTCCTTCTAACATAGGGAACCCTATGACTAGGTTGGTTGCCGTCCTATAGGTCAGTATACTTGCCGGAATTACTCCTGAACCAATCACCGGCTGACTTGCTGCCAGTATATCAGCGGTTCTGTTACAGATCAGAATGGCAATATCCAATCTCGACCCTAGACCCGCAAGATTGGCAGCTGACTGGAATTTGTAAGATGCAACATTGCGCCGCTGAGACCGATTACTGAGTATATTCGTCCGATAGACCATATAGTATGCAAGAAGCTTTGGATGGTTATAGACGAGCCGCAAGTACCCATGGATGGCGGGTGCGTACTTGGACGTATCATTTGAGAGTATCTCTACTTATGGACTACGTCCGTAGATTCCAGACACTTTGAATTACTTGTCTATGTCGACACGACGATAAGCTTCAAGCGCCGGATGCGCTCAGCTCAGTTATATCTTTTCGAGCAATAGTATAACAGTCATTGATCCAGACAGACCGAGTGTAACGCTGTATTATATGCAGAAATCTACCGCATGATGACTGGGTGTCTCTACTTCTAATCATTGCGACTGCAATTCGAGTCGTCGGTCCGGTAAACCTTGGGTAAACCCGCCAAAAACTTCCAGCGCTTAAACAGACGTTCGTCACAACTTAGCGTCGCAGCTCGCATCGATATCGCAACCACGATGCTTGTCTGTCTGCTACCTCCATCGTCTTGATGTGCATTCGATGAATGTTTTTCAAGAACTATGTGTGTTTCGCCGGAGTCCATAGACCACCTATCTCCCTCTTGCAACAGTCGCAGTCGCAGAAACATTAGCTTGTATGAAGCGTTTCCAAGCAAGCTGAGTTCGCCAACGGGAGCCTTGCACATATTCTTTCACGTCTTGTAAGAACTTAGAGGCTCGGTGAAGGCGAGTACTTAGTCGTTATGAACAGGTCAAGGCTCACATTCTGACATCGACACAGACTGTAGCGCGGGACCATTTGTTCGTTTCGCTTGTGAAGTTTCTGTGAAACCCCGTGCATGCTACGAACGGCCTTGAATACTGATTCGCGCAGGCATTCACTGCATAAATCCCAGCGGAGGCGTATTTGCAACTCAGCTTGTCAAACGCCGATTCGGTCCGCCTTATCTCGTGGTCACAAGGTATGATGCAGCACTTTCCAGTCCCTCGGCCAAAAAGAGCTGAGAACATATCGTGGACACAGAAGGACGAAAGGACCCACACCGCTCAACAGACCTGCAATAATGCCTTGCGGCAGAGATCAGTGGCGGGGCATGCCCTCAACCATTACCTGCGCCCCCTGAAACCTTTGCTTTTACTTATTCCCTTGCTCAATCTGGCAAAACATGTCGATTATGAAACCGTAAGGCTTGAAATTGCAATCGTCTCGTTGTCTTCGTGTTTACCCTCCCTTTAGAAGACGCTCTGATGAAGCGCAAATCGTAGGAATTGATGTTGAGAGTACGTAGCGCTGATCTCTGCACAAACTTACGTTCAATGTTATCGACACAGGAGTCGTGGCATCGCAACTTCCTAGAACATTTGGAGTTGTAGCAAGGTCTCATCGTGCAGTGGTTACAATCAATTCAATCGACGGTAGTCAACGTTTCGAGACCAAATGGTCTGGTATGACGTCGAGACCTGATTGGGATACATGGATTTCGCGGCCCATGTAAGTACTTCATCAATGGGAGTGTCTAGAATTAACTCTATCCCATAGCGTCATTACGTCGCTGCCGTTTGAGTTGACCGTCGAATTGTTTGTTCGTCACTTTTGGAAAGACGACGCACCTCTGGGAAAGCCGTTCCAAAAAACTGTCAAGTTGCCGGACGAACGTAAGTCTCATCCTGGATTGGTTTAGACCTTCGTGGTTGAATATCACCCCTAGTAGTCACATTGCGTCAGGATAACATCCTGATAGAAGTACATCTCTCCTACCCCGACATCCCTACGGAAGTTTCTGCTCCTAGTGTTTCCGAAGCATCTCAGGGGACGTCCATGCTCACGAGCACGGGTAATTCACCTCCACCTGAAGTCTTCAAGACCGCACTGGACTTTGTTGAAGACTGGGTCGAAAAGATGGGCGCGATCGACAAAGCTATGAAGCTATTAACAGAGGTGTGTGCATTTTTCTCTCTTGAGGTATTGTTGCAGATGCTTGCATAACCAGGTTCATCCGTGGGTTAAAGTGGGATGGGAGATTATTGATCTCGCCAGAAAGGTGCGTGAAACCTTGATTTTAGTGTCCCCATCTCAAGATTAACTTCCCCCGTGTCAATCTAGACAATTGCGCTACAAATCGCGCGAGACGCAATTGTACGGACGCTGTTGGAAGACATTCGCAGTCTCTATGATGCCATAAGGGAAGCTTATGAACAAGGCGGTGAAACCTATTGCCGCTCGAAGAAGCGAACCATGATGAAAGTTGTCATACATGCCCGTCGATACTGCGTGTTCGTGGCACAATACGGAAAGAAGGATAGTGGTAAGTTGCATTTGTTTGGGGTACCCTGATGTCTTGACTGTGTTCTTTGCCCTCAGTGATAGCACGCGCAATTAGCAACGCAATGACGCTCGATTCGGTGGACAACATTATCAAAGAATACCAAGACACCGCTCGGAAATTAAAGGAAGAAGTCGTCAGAGATAGTACCTTCGCTGCTGAGCGCATGTCTGCCCAAGCCATTGATATGTTGAATGACGCAGGTGTGTCTATTTGTGAAGATGTCGAAACTCTTAATTGTCTTGACGCTGGCCATATTTATTCTAGAGAATCAGGCTGTTCTACAGAGCATTCCGTATGCGCGAGGTGCGAGCTTGCTAGCTGATAAAGGGTGTTGTCTACCCAACACGAGGACGGGAATCTTGAGCGAGATCGTGAATTGGATCCTTGACCCGGACGAGTCAAGAAGAGTTTTTTTCTTATATGGCGTCGCAGGAGAAGGAAAATCGGCCATAGCCCATTCCGTTGCACGGCAATTCAAGAATCTGGACATTCTCGGTTCTTCATTTCGTTTCGACCGCAGCGATCGTGACAGAAAGGCAGCCCTTCTCTTCCCCACGATAGCACGGGATCTTGCGGAATTCAAACACGACTTCTGTGCACCGTTCCTCCAGGCTGTGAAAGGCCATACACGTCTGCAAATGTCGACGTCACTTTCAGAGCAATTCGAGCATTTCATCCAGAAACCACTAGAGGACTTGCCACTTGATGCTCCGCTCGTGTTCGTGATCGATGCACTGGACGAATGCCCCGACGAGGATGCGAAAGAACTGGCAGTGTTATTAGCACAAGCATCAGAACGGCTTCCTGGGCTGTGTCGTATTCTTATCACATCCCGCCCAGATGCATCTTTTTACCAACTCTTCAGTGACAGCAAGAACGTACACATGGAAGCAGTTAAATCACCCACAAACGAGGAAATAGAGGTCTATATTCATCATCAGCTCATGGGACACGTGGACGCTGGAGACCTTCACCCTCAAGAGCTTGCCCATCTTGCACAGGCTAGCCAACGCTATTTCCAGTACGCCGCAGTTGCCTGCAGAACCATCAACGAGCCCCCGCCAGGCGTTGGTGTTCGTGAACGTTACGATCAGATCGTGGACCTCCAAAAACGCGCTGGTCCAGAGGCCCAGGGTTCGGACTTGATGGACCAACTCTATCGCGATATTCTCCTACGGCTCGGTGATGAACCGGCTACTCTGCAACGATTCAAATCTGCCTTAGGGCTTATTCTCGTCGCAGAAACCCCTCTCACCGTTACAATACTCGACGCTCTTTACCAAATGCTCGTCGATCATAACTGTCGCCTGCAAGATCTATCAAAACACCTAGGATCTGTCCTTCATGGCGTAACCGATGAAGCTGAGAGTGTCCGTATCTTGCATTCCTCTTTCCGCGACTTTCTTATCGACAGCAAACGTGCCGGAGAGTTTTTCATTGATGAGCGAAAAGCGCAGGTTAACATGCTTGACGCTTCACTGAAAATCATGAAGGCAAAATTACAGCTCAATATTGCTCGTGTCTCGTCTTCTTACACGCTTATCACGAATGAAACTCGTCGAGCGGCCAGTCAGTTCATCAGCTCTGACTTGGCCTATGCTTGCTCATGCTGGCCGCTTCAACTCGAACGTTGCATCTCTGACGCTTACAACATCCTTGACGTCCCTAATGGACCCGCTGACAGTTTGATCTGCTCTGTTCATGATTTCTTCTATACTCGCTTCTTATATTGGTTGGAGGTCGTGTCTCTTTGTCAAAAATTGACGGATGCACGGCAGTGCCTTCGAAAGCTTCACGAGACGTGTCATGCCAAGGTCAGTAATTACAATATGTTGCCTAGAGTGCTACCACTGATTTCTAGTCTACCGGCTACGCTCCCAGCCTTCTGCAAAACTATCCGATCTGAAAGGTTTCGTTCATGAGTCGCTGATCTTTATAGATCATTTCGGGCCCATTATCTCAACTTCCATCCCTCACATATATACATCTGCCGTCCCGCTCAGCGGTTCCCGTGCTTCCTTATTGGATGGAGAAGGCCTTTCATTGTTAAGAAAGGCGTCGTCTCTCTTGGCAATATACCGAGGGAAAATTAACTCACGTCTCACATTCCAAGAAGTATCTACCGTGCAAGATCAGTCACACCCGCCCACTGTCGTTCCCGCTGCCAGTGACATGACAGACATGGAAGACACCACCAACATGGAACAGTCTATTCTAGGACTCAGTACAGGCAACACCATTACTGTGTCACAAGACTGCTCTTTCATCGCCATCAAGCAACGAGCCAGAGTCTATGTCTACAATATGAATACCGGGCACTGTACGGCGGTCCTTTGCTTGGAGATCGGGAAAGCACCAACCGTCTGGGATATGGCGTTCACCTCAGATGGCGAACGATTACTGCTACTTGCACATAGCAAGGATGGAAGCGGAACGGTAGAACATCCAATTACGTGGGTGTGGGAGCTGAAAACTGGACATAGGATCTTCTCTTGCCACCTCGATGGACAGAGCATCAAACATGCCGCTGACGGCCAATCAACCTATAAGCTGTCAGCAGACGGAAGGTGGCTTTTGGAAAATATCATCCACGAACCTACCTGTCTCTATATGTGGCGGATTCGGGACGATGAGCGTTCAACACCTGCTTGCAAGGGCGAAAGCTACGATGGAGGTCCTCGCCATTCGTACACTATGAGAGTACAAAAGGTTGTGGTTGCCGATATCCATGCGCCGGTACATGGTCGACCGTCGGTAATTGCCACTTCCGTTGCTCACCGGGGACAAAAGTTCCTGGTCGCCTGTGGCTTCGCGAAGGGCGATGTACTCCTCTGGGAGATCGATGACGCTAGGTCGCCGCCCATCGATTTTGCGTCTACGTCACCAGCCAGTATCATGCCATCTGCCCAGTCGATCTTGAAGCAACCAGCCCCTTTCGAGCTATATGACCACGGCCAGATTGACAAGGTTGTTGCGATTCGGTTCTCTGCGGATGCGAGGATAGCCACATTTGGATATTCCTATGATCGAGGGAACTGCTCGGGGGTAGCTATATGGAACATAGCTCAAGAAACCCCAAACACATCACTTGCAATTCTCTCAACGTTAACTTTCAAGGATACTATTATGCACTTGGCCTTGGCCTCGAATCGCCTACTATGTGTCACACCACGGGACCTTAAGATCGTCAACTTCACGCGTACTCAGAGAGATTTTGAGCCTACTTCGTCAGTATCGCGCGAAGAAGTAGCCGACGGGAACATTCGCTTCATTTCCTGTGATTCGGACGGAAGAAATATATTCGTGGTCGATGATACTCCAAAACTGATAGTCAGTGTTATAGATGATCAGCTGGACCTTCACCACGGCTCAGCCAAATGCCAACGGATTAGCGAACATCAACTCTACGAAAAAGCTATCGACGAGCCGTTGCCATTGGTACGATTTTCTTCTCCGTCGGCCGACCAGAATAGCGCAACGTTCAAACAACCGCTCCACGTCAAGACGGTCGCTCCGGAGAACCTCCACGTACTCAATAGCCGGATGCTACCGCTTTTTACGAGGACCGGAGCGACGGCCTTGTCAAGCGATGTATGGAATGACGAATTCACAAATTCTGTGCAGCAAGCATGGGCTGATCATGCCCAGAAGTGCATGTCGTGGAAGAATTTGGCGAACACCTCTACTGGTCCACTCTGGAATGCCTACTGGGACTTGGACGGCATGTCGAAGCTATCCAAGAGCGCCAATTACGGCGGGTGGAGCGGCACATTCGATGGAATGGACAAGGTCAAGATGGTTGCAGTCTCTCTAGACGGCAGAAGGTTTGCGGCGATCCTGGATACGACGGCTAGCTCTACTTCAAGCGAAGAGACTAAAAATCAGTGTACGTACCCTGCTTGTCGTGCTCATGAACTACAGCATTGAAGATACCTCAGCGTATGAGATTCATGTATGGGACGGTATCTCAGGCGAGCACCTATACGAGCTCAATGGCGAATGGTTGAAGGACAGAGTCTATCAAGATACCTTCCGCCTAGCGTTCTCGCCCGACGGCACACGTCTAGCTGCGTCCAACCGTATCGTTGCCCGAGTCATCAACCTGGACCCCAGATATCGATACGACATGCGGCTGGAATCTAAAGTGGAGGTTCCGATGGAGATTCTATGCATGGCTATAGAACCCTCGAACAGGAGATGCGCAGTGGGCTTCATTGACGGCATCCGCATATGGGACATCACCGATCGCGATGCAAGAAAGCACCCCATAGGAGACCTCATGCGCTGCATAGGTAGCGTCAGTCCTAACGGCGTGTGTTCTCTTGCGTACTCCCACGACGGTCAATTCCTTGTATCTATGTCATTTGATATGGTCGTGAGAGTCTGGGACGTCTCTCTAAACTCCGAGGAGACATGTGCGTGCTCAATCTCTCTTCTTTTCCTTTCGAGCCTTGATTTCTAAAATTCCGCTGCAGTCACGTCTCAGAACCCGAGCATCATATTCTCCGACACTCCGGAACATGCGCTACAATTTCCACGACGCCTGCTCGATATTCCAGACAACTCCGAGCCAGAACAAGAGCCTGATCAGTATTCAGAGACGGCTACGGTTGTAGCAGGACAAGAGACGCCTGTACCATTCGACCGCGATGATGGGGACAATCTCAGAGATAGGCTCCAACAATTAGATGCAAAGATATCAGATGGAGAACCCCGCCACTCCGGTTGTGATCCAAAGATGATCGCAGCTACTGCACTCGAAAGCATGCCGGAGAGGACCATCTATGAAGACATTGATCCAGCCGACCCGTCAACAGAGGCGGGTCCCGCGCAAGAACTCCTCATTGAAGACATATACATGAAGCCGGACGGTTGGATCGTCGCTATTGTGGGCACGGAAGAGCGGCTTCTGTTGTGGGTCCCTAGCGAGGAACATCGGAAACTGGTTTTTCAGATGCGAGAGCAATGGCGGAGCACACCGGGTCGCGTCAATATCGACTTGAGCAAGTTTGTTCACGGTCACGGCTGGGAAAGCTGCTATGACGAGAGCAAGTCGAGTCTCTCACCTAACGAGTCTATCAAGCGTAAAAGCTTTGTCGGTCAGCTATATGACAAATGCTCATATCTTACCCGGCTTGAATCCTTCTGACTCGAGGAAAGCTATCTGGTCTTGAGGAGAGAAGTAGCTGGATTGTCGTCATGGCTTAGAGAATCTGATTGAGAGCTCGTTGACGTCTCATGGCTTGGGACAGTTTTTTTATGAACGATGAATGTACCATTAGTCCTATAGCCATGCAATATTCTATCTTGACTATCCGTTTCTTACTTAGACAGACGGCACATGCGAATCCATCATGATCCATAAACCAACGTCCTATCGCTGTGAGTTCGTACAATGCGCCAGACATGGCCGGTTTTGAGATCCAAGTCGGTGGTCGCTCTTGAACTTAGCTGTATGCATCGAATGCTACGAAGCAGTGGGCTTCAGCAAGCAGAATATACTCACATAACACGAAGCGTCCTCCGCGCCCCACGTTAAAGCCGTCCAACTTAAGCTGTCTTCTTGCGCGGATAGGTATCTTGACTCGACTGGCATAGAAGAGGCACCGACTCGAAGAGCAGATGGGAAGCTTGGCTGACATAATGGGACGAAGATAGAGTGTTAAAGGTCAAAGTCAGGTAGGAGATTTTACTCAGCCAGCAGCAAGATGCTGAATGCGACATTTCGAGCGCACGGAAATGCGAGAAAGATCCAGTAAAGGAGTGGGATGAGGATATTGAGAGACGGGCTAAGCATGGGCGAAACAGCTCACTCGGTGTTTGTCTGCGAGTCACAGCAGCTTTTAGTATCAAGTTTGAAATGAACATGAGTTTCATGCACTTACCTACTTATCATGACTTTCGTACGTGCATACTAGCAGCTTCCACTTATCGCTTCCGCGAACAGTTTCGCTTATGCCCAGAGCTTCCAATCACCTTCAGTCACCCTAATTATGAAATTGGTGAGTACATGGACTCTTCAATTGGAAGTAAGACGAGATGGGGTAGATGTGGACACAGTTTTTGGCGGCGATAGTTTGCAACGTCCGAGTCATCGGCGTGCTGCTCGGCGAGTGTAGATGCTCTGCGGTCATTAGTATCCCAGAACGGCCGAAGGGGACGACGAGAGTTGAATTACGATGACATCTCTTAATATCATCAAGTAGAATGATGTACCACAACAATGTCATCTATCACCAGTGTCCCGTCAACCTGTGAGTTTCAGACTTTCAATGACGGAATCACATACCGAGATAGGTCTATCTTACTCATCTTGGCGGCACTGAGGCGATAAATTAGAGGCTGAGACCGGGCAGATATACATTTTCATCGCCGCCACAACGTATGATCACTGAGCAGGTAAGTTAGAGAAAAAAAGACTACACACGTGGAGAGGAACGCGGGAAGCAAGCTTTGTGGCGCGGGAAACCCGCCACGTGGATGAGCCTCGACGTGGCACCCCGACACCGCGCGCTTGCCCGGGTTCACGGCCGTGAGGGAGGCAAGGCACCGCCAACAATCCGCAAAATCGTATGAATGCTGGATTCCTAACTACAACATACTTGACATCGTCCTACAAGACCCCCTGAAAGGTTCTGAGACACTAGATAAATGAAGACGATATCCAACGGATCTGTTTTGGGGTGCATAAATTATTCGATAGCGATACAATGATACTCGTGCAATAGATCGACCCAACCGCTCGCACAACACACAGGCACATCTGCCGAGCCAGGCGAACCGTGTCAGCCTCAGCTTCACCAGATCCTGTCCCACTGCTTCATACACGAATACCCATCATAGTCTGTCAAACCAAGACCCGTCAGCACGACCGCACCGTACGAAAAGAAACAAAACGCGAAAAAGAGAAAAGCAAATAAAAGAAGAACGCACCGAAGCTCCTCTCCGGCTTGCACGAGCAGTGCCCACGCTCCCATAGCCCCTGGCCCTTGGGACAGTGCGTGTACGGGTTGTGCTCGTACCCGATGTTGTCGAAGAAGTGGATCTGGTCCTTGCGCGCAAAGAGCGCCGCGGCGATGCTGTGCACGGGCGCGTCGCCCCAGCGCTCGTAGTAGAACCCGCCCGTCTGGTCGAGGTACTCGAAGTACTTAGTGTACGCCTCGCCGCGCCAAAAGTCCATGTCCGCGATCTCGAAGTTGCTCCAGACTAGCGGAGGGGTAATAGTAAGCATCTGAGGATCCAGAGTGGAACGTAAGAGAGGATACGTACAGTGGCAGAGGTTGTACGACTTCCCGCCGTCTTCGGACATGTAAGCCATGGCGTTGTCAGGGCTGACGTATTGGGGGTACTCCTTCATGAAGTCTGGTACGCGAAAGTAAGGTTATGGTATGGGGGTAAGACGGCGGTAGGTGCTTACTTTGCACTGTTTCCCAAAGTGTTGGGATGGTTGCACGGTACTCGTACATAGTGATGGTAAAGCCGTAAACCTTGTCGTGATCTTCCATGTAGAGGAAGGGATCGGAGTCGACGTCGCAGTGGAAGTGAACGTCGGGTCTGGGAAACAATCAACATCAGTTCACCGCAAAGCGCTGATAGCAGTAGACACTCACTCGACACGCCAGTACCATCTGTAGTTCAGAACAGCAGGATTCCGGAAGAAGAACTATGAAGAGCCAGACGGCGTAAGTCAGCCGCCACACGAAAACCGGTGAAAGGGCGTACGCCAGAGTTGAAACGGCACATATTACGATACCTGGTTTTCGCATATCGTTAGCAGAAGGTTTGATATGTCAATGAACAGCACGTACGAGACACTGCCACCATAGATAATGTTGTCGTTCACCATCTTTTCCCGTCCAGCCTTCGCCTTCTCCTCGTCTATCGAGTCTGGCTGGAACCAGTGATCATGCGGTATCGTAGCAAACGTCGCCTCTCCCGACACGATATTGCCGACTCGCCTGTCGGGGACACAAAAGCGCAGTACTGTCAGCCTCTATGCGCGGCGAGCAAGTGCGACCCCTCGCACAAAAGGGCACATACCGCTTGAAATCCTCTGAGAACGGCTCCTCGTTCAAGAACGTCCACGGGTAGCCGTATCGGACGTTGAAGCGGTCCTCGAGCTCGCGTACACTGCGCATGGCGCCCTCGAGGTCGCTGTTGCGGGCGAGCATCAGGATAGTGGCGTTCGCTCGCCGTGTGACATTGTATTTCGGCACAGGGGTTGTAGGGTAGTTCTGTAGATCCTCCACTGCATAGGGATTGTTCGAGGACGTCCAGCCAGTCAGGCGACCAATGGAAGTCGCCCTGCCGTACTCTTCATGTGTGAAGCTAAGAATGGAATGGAGCGCGACCTGCGAGGAAGACGCAAGGTCGTCAGTGAGAGGCTACAAAGCGAGAACCGGTGAATACCACGTACGACGATGACCACGACCAACAGCACGTAGCGAGCTGCTGTATTCATCTCGAACTTTGCGAGACGCCGACCAATAAATTTCAAGTAAAGTTAGCCCACTCAGCGGGCGAAAAGAGGCGTTTTAACCAGTGAAAGATGTCGATATAGATATGTAGCAAAGATGTAGAATGTGGTCGGGAGCAAAGTGGCGGATAGGAGGTGGTCGTCAGGAGCTGACAGTTTTGCTTGTGGAGAAAGGTTGAGAGGCTGGCAGATTGCACTGCTGCGTGTGATATCGAGCCATCGCTTCTTGACTTCAAACCACCACCATCTCCTTTAGGCGCCCTCGCTGTAAGACTACGGCTTGCGGGGCAACACCTTGGGCGATGGTGTTCTTGGTGAAGAATTCACGTTGTCGGTCCCTCGATGGTGTTTTCGGGCAGTACGGGCCACCGTCCTAGACGGTCTAACGTGCATACCCTTCTCCGCTGTCGTTGTAGCTGGTCGACGGGCCCTCCCTTGGTAAAGGAGGTTTGCAAGAAGGATACTGAAGCCCGTTGACGAAGGGGACAGCGTTGTTAAACCCCGACGGTGTTTTGATGTGGAGCACCCCCTGAGTGACTTGGTGTGCCCTTCCCTACGACGGGGAGGGTGGACGAGGGGGGCGGGGCGTACTGAAGGGGCGACCCCCTCTGGGGGGGGACGTCTTCCAGGGTCCCTGGGAGAATCGAGCGATGCATGGGTAGCGGCCGCTACGCCAGACTCCCAAAAAGGCAGGTGCATGGCCCCTCCCTTGGTAAAGGAGGTTCGCAAGATGGCTACGGAAGGCCTGGCACACGCGGCACTGCATTGTTAAGCGCTGCACTTCCCAAAGGGGCATACCCAGCCCAGTGTTAAGTTGGCACCTGACGGTTACGTGACCCTTCCGGGAGGTTGGGTACGGCTTGTCAATGGGGGCCAGACTGGGTCCGCGCTCGAGAGGGCCGGATAAAGGGTCGGTAAGATACGGGGAATCGTTCTGATAACAAGCCGACGGCTGGTTGAGAGGCCAGTTGACAGGCCACCCCGCGCCTGGTGAAGCCAGGTCGTTAGTCGCGTGTTCACTCCCTGATCGCTATCGGGGTTTACGCGGCAAGACAGTTTCTCCATGTATGATCGGGGATCCGCGCCGGTTGGCATCAGCGAACCGCATGCATGGGAACGGGAAGCTGGGCATCCCTGGGCTAGGTGATGCAGGGCCATCGACGACGCCACGCAGAGTAATCGGTGGCTGAGTAGGACCACCAGTGGGCCGTAGCTGTGTCCGGAGAGTTGCCGGCACAGGCTCGAGAGGACTAACTCGACTGTCGGTAGAACCGAGGGGAAATACCTCGTGTTTTGCTTAAGGTGATTCCCTTAGACGTGACTCCCGGCGTTGTAACAACATGTACCCGGGCTATCCGGTGGGCCTCGCAAGAGAACCCTTTACTTTGGGTTTAGAGACCACGTGAAATACTTCGCGAACAAGGCGAACCGCTCTGTAGCGGTTCTCCAGTCGCTTGGTAACTCGGTGAGGGGACTCTCTCCTTACAATAAACGGAGGTTGTTCATCTCCAATATTCTACCTCTGCTCACGTATGGTGTTCATCTGTGGTGGAATCCGCAGTGGAAGAGCATCCAGTGGATACGAGAGTTACTCGAGAAGCCCCAATATAGGGCGGCTCGATGGATCACCGGGGCGTTCCGTACGTCTCCGATCAAAGCTGTAGAGATGATAGCGGGTCTCCCGCCGATTCAGCTGCAGATCAACAAGTTCATGAAACGCGCTTCAATGCGGGTCAGGACACTTCCTCTTTCACACCCGACCCGGGCGAATATGTCCGAGTACTGGGATGTGAACGAGTTGAATATAGTTGCTCCTTTCCCCCTCCTCGAAGGGGTGGAGGTGAGCAAACGTACACCGATCAAATTCTTGGATAGGTTTGGTCGGATGACGAACGAGGATTTCAACCCTCTCCATGACGAAAATCGACCGGGCGATCGTTTGATCGATCAATTCGGTTCGACACGTATCGTTACCAATATGTCAGCTCCGCCGAAGGCGGATGCTGAAGCATTCCGAAAGTGGAAAGACGAAGAATTCCTACCCAAGTTGGAGGAACGACTCCGAGATCCACACGCGCTTATAATCTTCACCGATGGTTCGGTAAAGAAGGATAATGTGATTGACGCTTTCAAATCGGGAGCGGCTTTCCGTATTTACCGTGCTGACGACTATGGTGTCAGCAAACTCGTAGACCAGGGTGAACGAGCCTGTGGTTGTGTCACGTCTTACGACGCCGAGTGCATGGCGATGGCGATTGCTATTGCCCATGCAAGAACATACATGGAGGAGAACCCCGACGGTGGGGAATTCATCCACGACATTCACATATACACGGATAACCGTAGCGCTGGGTCGACTATGTTGCGCCCAGGTATCGGCCCGTCTCAGATGGTCCACATACAGGCCGTACAGAATGTTCGATGGTTCCTCGAGTCGAACCCATTGAGCAATATTTCGTTCAACTGGTGCCCAGCGCATCAGGACATTGAACAGAACGAATTGGTGGACGAGCAGGCGAAGAAGGCGCTTGATCTCGATCAACCTAATTTCATTTCGTGGTCGATCGCACGTGAGCGGACGGTGGCTTATATGCTTCGTTCGTGGCGGCGAAAGGTCTCATCTGATGGTTACTTGAGGACGCACAATATGTTGTATCCTGAAAAGTACCGTATGAAAGTGACGCACATTGCGAAGCGTCATCTACCGTTCAAACATGCCGGCAGGGATAACCGGCTGATGGGCAGGTTTACCAGAGCTGTGACGGGACATGCCCCGATTGGGGAGTTCCGAGACCGGTTCAACCTTGATGGAGAGCTTACCTGCACGTGCGGTGCCGTGAGTGGCGCGGCGTGGAACAGGAAGCACATATTCTTCCAGTGCCATATATGGTACAGGCGCACCTCGTGGTGGTCGCGCCAACTGCGTAACCTCGAGAAGTTGGACCCCTTTATGGGAATCATCCCCTTCTTGAAACAGAATCCCCTCGTTTTCACGTTCGAGGTGGGTGATCTCTATCGCAAGATGATTGAGGAGTTGGACGAGGACAATCCCTTCCCGCCGCTCCCGCCTCGACGCGAACTTAATCCAGCGCTGGATGTATATACCGGCGATCTGGGTCACGATGATCGGATCAACGAAATCCTGGACGAGTTATTCGACAGGATGGTAGATGACCAATACGCTCAGGATCTTCCACTTATGGCAGATACTGCAGAACCGCATGCGCAAAGGATGGGCCCCCATACCCGTCGATTCTTGCGACATATTCGTTTCAATACTTGGATGCAGCCGGCGATTACGCGGGCTAACAACCAAATCCAGCCAGGCGGCTATAATATGGAGTGGTTACGCACGTTCGGGAAACCTGTACCGGATGTGCTCGATCTCGATAACACGCCCCAAAATTCACAGACCGGGTTGGCCGATCCCCCCGGAGGTGGAGTGGACGGGGAAGCTTTACTGCCAGTACATGGCCCTGACGAAAACGGTAGTCAGGCCGACAACGCAGACCCAGCGGCCTCCATTGCGAGTGGCCATGAAATTCCCGTACATATGCACGACATCGATGATATGTACGAGTAACAATGCTCAGTAGGGTGGCATAGCTGAAAACTGTAGGCTATGTTCGCATAATTACTGCCGCTCATGTACTATAATAGAGTACGCGGGATATAAAAGAGCGCGCCTGCGGCGCTTAGAGTTTAAAAAAAAAAGTGTGATATCGAGCCACCAGGCGCCTTGTCAGGCATCGTGCGCCCGCCTGGGCTCTGCACAGCCCCGAACACGATGATCAACTGCTGAGAACGCCGGACACGGCAGCGAGGACATGGTGGGCGAGAGCATGAGTCGTGGGAAGACGGTCCCGAGCCGTGCACGCATAATTAGGCCCTTCCCGACGCCTCCTAAGTATGGTAACAGGGCGGGACGATGCCTTATCTGGCACACATTTCTGAGACAACTATAATCTTATCAGATAATATTGCCGACTATTCAGGGCAGCCCTGCCCGTTTCTCCTTCTTTTCATCCGTTAATTATCCATGAATTTCTCATGGTGGCCGTCACCGCACCTCGTGTGGCGGTCATAATATCTTTTTGCACAGCCCCAAGCTTGGCAATTGAGGGATCGCTATCATGGGTTAGACACATCCACGTCGATCACTTTCATTTGCTTCCGTAGCAGATACTGCTTCCGCACCAAGCGCACGGAGGATCCACTCCTTTCATGGCATGGATGACAAGACGGGGCTTATGGTGAGATGAATCTCGTGAGATGAAATAGCCACTATACCTGAAAGAGTGTCAAGCGAATGGGTTTCCTCCCCATGGATAGGCTAACGACCCGCGACGTGCGTGGATATGGGATCTAAACATATGGTGGGTAAAGGCGAAAGTGTTTAAGAGGACACAGCGGCTGCTTGCTGCTCGACGACTCGAATACGATCATACATAGCACTAGCGCTTTGCATCGCGATTTTCAACAGCTAGATATCTCGTTGTGCAAACAACGCGATGAACAATCACTAGAGGGCCCAGGCAGTGGGAGCTATCCTGAGGGAGAAGACAGCATACCATCAGCCCGAGCCCTCCTTACAGCGACCACCGTTGCCAGCGTCGATCCCATCCACACCGGACGGATTATGCCGGGAAAAGCGTATAGAACACACCAAGTTCGCATCGTGGGAGCCACGATGTGGCGACAGACCTCGCGTTCGGATGCGATATGATGAATTGTAAATGTGTGGAAGTAGGTATATTACAACTGCCCGTAACTGCATGCACAAAATCAATATCAGCTGAGAGTGAATCGATAGAACAGGACCGCGCGACGTACGTAAGATCACAAATACATGCCCTCCTCGTCCGTCTCCACCCCGCACAGCTTCCACATGAGCGGCGCGTCGAGGTCGTCGGACACGTCGGACTTCTTGCCCACCACGCCGTCAACCTGGTACAGCGACTTGCTCTGTGGGAAATGGGTCAACATGCAAATCTTGCCTGCCATGACTTTACATACCAGTCCTAAGGAGATCTTGATACCGGGCGCACCGGGCCTGTACCGCTGCAGCTTCGGCTCGGTAGCGGTGCCGTCGCTAGCCTCTTCCGCTTGGATGAGCTGCAGGATGTTGCGCGCCGCGATCTCGCCCTGCGTCCCAACCATAGTCAGCCGCGGATTCGGGCCAGAAGGGAGGTGAACTAGGAACGAACCTGGAAGTATGCAGTATGCCCCGCATTGATCGCGCCGTACGCGTCAGCCGCGTCCCCGATGGCGAACAGGTGCGGGTAAGGAACAGAGAGGTCAGAGTCATCCTCCTCGTCGGATTCGCTATCGTCGTCCTCATCTGATTCGCGGAATTCGTGTGGTCTCGTGACGCGTGACGGTCTGGGTGTTGTGTCGTCGGCTGGCTCGGTGCTCGGGACGGCTACCTGCATCGTCCTCTTCACGCGGACCATGCCCTGAGATGGACCGGCGGGCACAATGCTGTCAGGAAGGAATGACTGGACCAAACCCGTGTTGGGTGTTTGACCGGTGCAAAGGAGCTGATATAGACCTGTAAACCTCTGTGGACGTATAGAACATGGCATTTTTACTTACAACGATGCCAGCGGAGATCTCTTTGCCACTCTGCGTCTTGACCGTTCTCACCGTTCGACCACGTTTATCCTCAGAAGTCTTGACCATTGAGGACATGTCCAAGCGTTCACCCAAGACGGTCTTCACATTCAGCGACTCAAGCGCAGATACAACTAGCCTGCTTTTAGATGTGTCGAGGGTCGATATACGACGGACACTTACTCTCTTCGTGCATGGCCTCGTCGAACCGAGGTAGCAGCTGAGGCCTGGAGTGTAAAAGTGTCACCGACTTGGTTGGGAACACCTCTGCGATATCGGATGCATATTCTGTAGAAACGATTTCGTAAACAACGATGAAAAAGAACTTGACTAGTTACTCACGAATGCCCAGTGCTCCACCACCAACAACCAGGACACTGGATGCTTGCTCTATCGCGTCATGGAACTTACGAAGCCACGATACACCCTCCACCTTACATCCGCGGTACACATTCGAGCTTTTAGCGTCTGGATATGGCCCCCAAAGGTTAATGGGCGCGGGTAGGTGGCTCCCGAGCGCGTACACCGCATAATGGAAGTCCAGCACCGGACCGTCGATGCCATATTCCGGGAAGCTGCGCGACAGCGTCACCGAATGGGCAGACAGGGCCGTGACCTGCGCGTGCAGAAGGATCGCACGCCGTGAGTCCGTCGAATTCTTGTCCTCGGGAGCAGACGGTCCTCGGAAGATGCCCGTGTAGGGGATGAACGCCTTGTGCGCGTGTTGCGGGAGAATGGCGCATCGCGGAAGCACATAAAGATGGTTGAAGTGTGTGTTCCTGTCTATGAGGACGACACGCCAGTCCCGCGGGAGCTCCTGCGCCAGGATCTGGGCCGCTCGAGTGCCTGTGGGGATGCGATGGTTCAGCCCGCTTTGTCTCAAGGGACAGGACAAAGCTTACCGCCATAGGAAGCTCCGAGGACAGCGACGGTCTTCATGGGTATACTGCGAGTCACCTGCGGGGCATTTTGTCAATATTCGAGTGAGAGAGGTACATGCTGGCGATGCGCACAGAGGTGGTCCGGTCCAAGGTCTGCCTGAGAGTGGGAGGAAAGAATCGTAAGGTTTTTATCAGATAAGATCAGCGCCTTGGCACCGGATGGCCGGCTCCGTCGGATCCGCGCAACTTTATCTTATCTAACCCCCGCCACAGGGTCAGATCCAGATCCCGACCTTCCCGGGCGGGGGACAGGCGGGGAAGAGTTCCCACGTTATATCGCTACCGACCGTCAATGCAGCAGTCGGTATGCCCAGTCTCTGCTCGCCATCGCGAACGTTGGCCAGACATCAAACGTACTATCAATCGTGGTGTTTCGGGCGGTGAATCCGAGAGATAGCATCATGGACCCCAGGCGTCTTGGGCCCGGTTCAAACGTTCATTGGTGCGCACTGCGCAGTGCAATCTGCCACCCTTGAACGGTTCTCCACATGAAAACTGTAATTTGTGAGTGCTATTTCTATCCTCGCGTGGCTCCTGGCTGTGGTCTTCCTCCCTTCTTTCTCTTCATCGACCACCATCTCACCTGCGCAGTGGGCACGCTGCCATTTCCCTCCTCTCGAGAGCGCGATTCGACATTCTTTGTGCAGCTGCTCGCTTCATGATATCTAAAATCCCCACGACAGGACGCTACGTGCTCCTGGTTATCGTGGTTCTGGTACGTGGCGTTGATCATACGTCCCTTCTCTCTTGACCCAAGTTGTTAGGTTGGACTCCATTCGATTTTCAGCTTCACGCATGAGGAGTATGGCAAGGCGACCTCTATTAGCCGTCTCACTGGGTGGACCTCCATCCAGAGCCCTCCATATGTCTCTCAGGAGGAACTCGACGCTTACCCGCCGCCCCCGGTGCCGACATACAACATAACCCGGCGCGCAAACGCGACGCTCCTCATGCTCGCCCGCAACAGCGACATCGAGGGCGCGCTCCAGAGCGTCCGTCAGCTCGAAGACCGCTTCAACCGCAAGTTTGGCTACCCCTGGACGTTCCTCAACGAGGAGCCGTTCTCTGAGGAGTTCAAGCGGTGCGTGGGCGCGCGTGCGAGCGGTCGCACTGCCGCGGAGCAAGTTTGATTCTGAGCTGCGCACTGAATTCGCATTCGTTCTAGACGCGTGAGTAATATCATCTCCACCGAGGCGACGTTTGGCCAGATACCGCACGATCACTGGTACCAGCCAGACTGGATAGACGAAAAGAAGGCAGAGGCTGGGAGGGACAAGATGGTCAAGGATAACATCATCTATGGAGGCAGTGTCTCGTACGTCCCGTCTATTACTGAGTTCTGAAGTCACCGCTGACATCATGCAAACTCTAGATACCGAAATATGTGTCGTTTCAACTCCGGGGTACGCTTGTGGAATTTCCATACGGAACGCTTGACTAAAGTCGTATCGGCACACAGTTCTTCTACAGGCATCCGCTTCTTCTCAAATACAAGTGGTACTGGCGTGTTGAGTGCGCCTGTCCCGTCTCTGCCAGGGAACTAGTCATTGACCATTCGCAGACCAGATGTGCTTTTTTATTGCAATGTCGACTCGGACCCGTTCCTGCACATGGAAGACAACAACAAGACATATGGCTTCACCATCACACTATACGAGTTTGCTGCCACTATTACAACGCTTTGGGGTACAGTAAAAAGTACGCCTACGAAATCCTGGCTTCCGATGATTCTCAAACTTATTTGGAACCTACTCGGACCCATCTAGACTTCACTAAAGAGTACCCGCAGTACATCAGCGACAACAACGCCATGGGCTACCTATCCGACGACAACGGGAATTCCTACAACCTGTGTCATTGTACGTCTCCAACCGCCGATTTTTTTGTAGCGTGACGCCGTACTAAGCTCCCCCGCATCACACGCAGTCTGGAGCAACTTTGAAATCGCCGACCTCGACTTCTGGCGCGGGGAGGCGTACAGCAAGTTCTTCGAGTATCTAGACGCGACAGGCGCGTTCTACTACGAGGTCCGTACCGTCCTGCCTTTCTTACTCTTCCTCTTATCTTCCCCACATTCAATCGCAATCGACGACGCGCGCGCTCACATCGATGATTGATCACCTTCGCAGCGATGGGGCGACGCGCCCGTGCACAGCATCGCTGCCAGCCTGTTCTTACCCAAAGACAAGATCCACTTCTTCGACAACATCGGGTACGAGCACCACCCGTTCATGCACTGTCCGCGGGATTCGAGGACGTGGGAGCAAGAGCGCTGTGGGTGTGCTCAGCAGCATAACTTCGGTGCGTGCCTTTTGCTGCTGTGATCGTTCAGGATTCTAACGTAGATGTAGACTATCAGGGATACTCGTGTATGAAGCAGTGGGACAGGATTTGGTGATGTTAAGAACTGAGTGGCTCATCTAACGATGATGAGGATCTATCGGACTGATCGTATAACACTATTGTTATTGTATAATTTATTGTCAACAGATAGATGCGAAGACTTTGAATCATTGAAGCTGCACAATTACAAGCCTGCAGTTTATGCTCGGGATAGTAAGATTCGGATACGACTCTCAGTTAACGTTTCATCGTCTTTCGTTCGAAAGAAGGGCTTTGTTACCCCAGGTCCTCTTGGAGCTTCATGATCAAAGGACAGAACGACCATCCTCGCGGTCAAAGTTTTCCTTTCTCTCAAAATCCGCGGCTTTATAGTACAACGTAGGTACATGCGCACGCATCAGTTTCATTTGCCGTCATGAATTTCAGCCTGCTCAGGCTGTGACTGTGACTGTGACACTTCTGTGGCGCTCATAAGACGGACCGAACCTCCGAGCACAGACCGACTCACCCAGTCAGTGAGTTAGCACTTGCCCCCCTTCACGTCTTGCTGATGTACCCTGACATCCACCACTAGTCCAGCTAAGATCTGTAGACCCTCAAATTTATGTGTATTGTCAATGGATGTCACTCCAACCTGTTTTTTCTGTTGAGTATCCCAGCTTACCCCGGATTGCTAACTTGATCTGACTCGAACACTGGTCAACAATCATGTCGATCAGACTGCAGATGAAGTTTATCATCCTCACGCACTCAGCAATGCACCACTCAAAGACTTTGACTGTGTCCTGAAGCGGTAATCACGCCTCGCTTCACATCATGACCCAAACTTAGGCGACCATCAAGAATAACTCGACCTCTCGTTGTCAAGGCATTTATAAGCCTGCTAATGCGTGGACATGCACTGCGTCTTATCGCAGACTATCATGGCCTTCGTTAACCTTTACAAGCCGCCAACCCCTAAGCAATACACAGAGGACGAGCTGTACGGACCCGAGCCGTACGATGTCAATTTCGTCTTCCCTCTCCCGCCAGAGGGGAGTCTAGAAACCGAGCGCGTTAAGCTGACGCCTTTCGTACCGCGTCTTCACGCTAAACAATACTGGGAGAACGGTGGAAACGACCCCAGTCTCTTCCGCTACTACCCTTTCACACTCGGCGACACACTCGACGGCTTCCTTGCGTTCTTCGAGACGCGCATCCGCAGCGACCCCGCCAACGTCGTGTTCGTCATTATTGACAAGACGCGTCCGGACCTCGCCCACCCGGATCTTGGAGGCAGCTTCGCAGGCGTCATTGGCCTCTTCTCCTCCTCTGAAAAGAGGCTTACCACCGAGATCGGATTTGTGCTTATATTCCACGCGTTCCAACGCACGCACGTCGCAAGCAATGCATTGGGCGCGCTCCTGCGATACTGCCTAGAGTCCCCAGCTGCATCACCTCCGGGCCTAGGCCTACGGCGTGTACAGTGGTGCGCTCACTCGCGTAACCTCGCGTCCGCAAGACTAGCGGAGAGGATGGGGTTCAAGAGGGAGGGTATTATGCGTTGGCATTTGGTACTTTCCGAGCATCTTGCTAGGGACGGAAATATGCCGAGGAAAACGGACAGATGGCCAGAAAAGCCTGGAAGGGATACCGTATTGCTCTCGTTGTGCTGGGATGACTGGGAGGGAGGTGCGAAAGAGGTTGTGGAGAAAGAAATAAACAGGACGAAATAGAACAGGGTCCGCCTCAGCTCTCAGTGCTCTATAATCACTCGGATTCCTTTACTTCGTTCAACTTACACTGTGTGTCCCGCAATCGGTGAAAGTGAACAAGGAAATGGATGAAGTCACTTTTCACCAAGTTATAGCTTCACGTCTTGCTGACGTCTCCTGACATCCACCACTAGTCCAGGCAAGATCTGCAGACCCTCGAGTGTATGTGTATGATGTATGTATGCTACTCAAACCCGTTTGCTCTGTTGGGTACCCCAGTTTATCCCGGATTGCTAACCTGATCTGACTTGAACAGACGCCAGGGATCATGTCGATCAGACTGCAGTCGGTGATTCAGAAGCTTGAAAGCTTGAAGCTTATCATCCACACGTACTCAAGACACATTACTCAAAGGGCTTGACTGCGCCCTGAAAGCGTAATTACACCTCGCTTCACGACATGACTCCAATTTAGACGACCATCAGGAATGATTCGGTCTTTCTAAGCATTTATAAGTCTGCTAGTGCACGAATGTGAAGCGCATCTCATCATCGACAACCATGTCCTTCGTCAATCATTATAAACCGCCAACCCCTAAACAGTACACAGAGGATGAGCTTTATGGACCCGAGCCGTATGATGTCAACTTCGTGTTTCCCCTCCCGCTGGAGGGTCTAGAAACCGAGCGCGTCAAGCTGACGCCCTTCATACCGCGTCTTCACGCGGAACAGTACTGGGAGAACGGCGGAAACGACCCCAGTCTCTTCCGCTACTACCCTTACACACTCGATTCCCTCGACTCCTTCCTCGCGAACCTTGAGACGAGCATCCGCCGGGACCCCGCCAACGTAGTATTCGTCATTATCGACAAAACGCGTCCGGACCCCGCACATCCGGAGCTTGGAGGCAGCTTCGCAGGCATTATCGGCCTCTTTTACTCCTCTGAAGCGAAGCTCACCACGGAGATCGCGTTTGTGCTTATATTCCGCGCATTCCAACGAACGCATGTTGCGAGCAATGCAGTTGGCGCGCTCCTGCGGTACTGCCTAGAGGTCCCAGCTGCATCACCTCCAGGCTTAGGCCTACGGCGTGTGCAGTGGTGCGCTCACTCGCGTAACCTCGCGTCCGCAAGACTGGCGGAGAGGATGGGATTCAAGAGAGAGGGTATTATACGTTGGCATTGGGTGCTTTCCGAACATCTCGCCAGAGATGGAAATATGCCGAGGAAAACGGACAGATGGCCAGAAAAGCCTGGAAGGGACACTGTACTGCTCTCGTTGTGCTGGGACGACTGGGAAGGAGGTGCGAAAGAGGTTGCGGAGAAGGAGATGAACAGGACGAAGTAGTACAGAATACAGGGTGGAAAGGTAGTACCGTCTCTAGACCCGATATTTTCTATTATCACTCGGAGTCCTTGACCTCGTTCAACTCATGCGCGAGCTTGACGACATCATTCTGAAGATGACGAAAATGTTAGAGGAAGCCGTTCAGCGGTACGACGACACTCACTCCTTTCCTGGTGATCTTGACAGCAGGATCGCCTTCTTTAGCGTTGCGCGAGACGGTGTGGCCCTGTAACCGTGGTGAGCCTTGGCTCGCCATGCAACAGACAGTACCGACCTTGTTTGAGGTGACCTCCGCCTTTCCTTCGCTAACTACCTCAGCAACAGTCCCCGACGGATTGCCACTTCCCCATTTCCAGCTGTAGACCGAAACTAGTATGTTATGAAACGTGAAAGCGTGCGCAGAATTACGACTTACGATACTTCTTGACCTTCATGGATCTTGTCGGACATCTTAGAACTGTTTTGATGGGGTAGGGCGTAACTGGATATCCTAGTGGTGGTAGGAGCAAACGAACAACGTTTTATGCGACGGGAATAGCCCATTCGCTCTTGAAATATATAGAGGTTCAAAAATCCCACTACGTCATCGTGTGCAGCACGATCTCCACAGAAGAGGCGGCGGGGGCGGGATCGGGATGCGCATACCTAATAACCTATTTTGGACGCGCCGGCAGTTACCGATAGCCGTACGCCACATCGCAGAAGCCCAAACCGAGAATAGGTTTGCACAATAGATACTTTGATATTTCGAGACCTTGTGCAACTAGATGAGATTCCACTGTTAGAAGATTGACTGAGAATATAATCGAGAATTACGAACACTTTTTCAATGCATCGGGCCAAACCCAAATTGCCATCTATCGATCGCACCCTTTCGGAAGCTCCCGGTGCGTTGTTCTCCGGTTCCTCTGAAGCCGCGTGCTGAGTATGCCAAACACCGCCGATTAATGCGTAGAAAATGTTGAGCTACAGTACTTGAACAAAATGTCATCAACCAGTATTGCCGGGGTTAACGTGAGGGTATTGAACCGTCAACGTTTGCGGCGTCCCTGTAGAGCTAGAGCCCCGGCCCCTAGACGATATACATAATTGCGACGGTCGTCCTGATCATAAAATGTATCCCTTGGAGGCCGTGGCCATTAGAGAGGGGTTCAGCTAAATGGTTTGCGAGAATATGCCAGTGTCAGCATTGAGCAGCAGTTTGCCATTCGCGCCAATCTTACCTCGTAGATTATGTTCAAGGTGTAAACTCCTATGCATTGAGAAGCACATCTAGAAGAAGTCTCAGATATAAAAAGCACGTACGACGGCCTGTGCGCGAAATGCCAAAGCTGTCAGATTCGTCCGAGAACAAGAAGCGAGCTGTCCATCTGCTGTTCGGGTGTAGTCCATAAACCAGGAGCGTGGAGACGTAGATCCTCGAGCTTCTTCAAGTTCAAAGGCCCAATACTTGTTTAGCAGTTATTTTCGGACGTGCCGTGAGTTGACAGTTAGACCGATAGCATATCTTATATGAGTAGTCCGGGACGAGCCCGAGGCGGTCATAGCGATAACTGTAATAAATTCGCTCGATAAGGAGCTGGGAAGTTATCTTTATCAGCTATGTATGACAGTCGCTCAGAGACTTGTAGATACCTTATTTCAACGAAATTGATCTATAGAATGAAAACTGAGTAGTCCTCGCCGGATAGCTCATTATAATATGACGTGGAACGTTGGAACGTACCTGCAGCAGTAATTACCGTTCAAGTGAATCTTTGCCGAGATGAGATCACTTGGAGCTCATTCAGCTGTTACTATACAAATGTATAAATTTCATAACGTTCAAAACACCTCGCGGTCGTTGGTTGTCGTTCTGGAACACAAGGGGTGGCAGGGGTTCTTTATGGTTTGCATGCAGAAGCGGTCGCGGGAAGGAGTACCAGGGGTCTCGCTGTGGTACCTTACTCACACCATTTGCTTTGCATACAGCGACCTCGTTCGCTGGTTTGCTTGCACTTGCCTTGCACTTTTTCATGACAACACTCAGTCCACCTACCAAGAGAATCAAACTCGAAGATGACGAGCAAGCCGCGCTATCCGTACTTGCCCCGGAGGTCGCCGTGAAGCTCGAAGAGGACGAGATCGAGGCCGATGGAGAACACTGCAGCATCTGCCTGCAGCCTCTCGCAGACCGCACAGTCATCCCAACATGCTCGCACGAATTCTGCTTCGAATGTCTGCTCGTGTGGACGGGTCAGTGTCAGTATCGCTCTTGACATCTTTCCTTTATTCCAACAATGAGGCGTGTTTCTCTCTTTTCTTTGGCTCGCTCTTCATGGGTCTACAGAACAATCGCGTCGGTGCCCACTATGTGCAGGCCAGATCGGCGAATACCTCATACACCATATTCGCTCCAACTACGACTTCCAAAAACACTACCTCGCGCCGCTCCGCACCTCACCCCGCGCGGAGCCGAGGAACGCTCGACTTCCAAGCAGTCAGAGGCGGAGACACAACCCGCCAAGGCGGGAAGTGCAGTGGGGGCGTAACGAACGCAGAGAACGCGACGAAGCGGATGAACTCGAAAGAGCCATAGAGAAAAGAAGATGGGTGTATAGACACCATTTGTTCGCCAAGGCAAGCACTCTTCGGCCAGACTTACATTGCCTTTTGACACGCCGTTTAGCACGTAGCCTCTAATTCCTATACTCGCTACCGCCCATTCCCCACCCCTAGCCAGTTCGCAGCAAATCAAGATCTGATCACCCGTGCCACCATTTTTGTCCGGCGCGAGTTGCGCGTGTGGGACTCGTTAGATGTAGAGGTATCTGGCTTTACTCAGCAATGAATTGGGATGCGGTGTCACTGACGTTTGCACGGGACAGTTTCTTACCACGTTCACTATATCCTTGATGAAGTCCCTGGACATCCGCTCCGAGTCCGCCGTTAAGCTCCTTGCCGAGTTTCTAGACATCGACGCTGAGTACGACGCCGAAAATCCCCGGGCCAACGCAGAACACTTTGCGCACGGTCAGAACACTTTCAGTCCGTTAACAAAGAAGAAAATCACTCATTTCTTTCAGAGCTTTACAGCTATCTGCGGTCTCCGTTCCGAGATCTTTCCGTCTATGATTCAGTAGTCCAAGTGAGTGTTTTGTTGCAGTTGAGGGCCATCTGTTTTACATTAAGTTTAGTATGACACACCGGCCGATGTGCCTCCTCTCCGTGAGCAAGGAAGCAGTCGGTGGCATGTGGCAGATCCCGCGCGATCTCCTTCACTGGGTCCTTCTGCCACGCGCCCCGAGCACGCTAGCCGTTCTCGTCCGCACCAAACACGGTCACACTCACCTTCCACGCGCCTGCGAAGGTCTCCATCCCATCAAGACCCACATCCTCGACAAGGGCGTCTTTCCATCTCTACCTCGCGGCGATCTCCCCACGCTCCCACGCGCAACAATACGAATAGCTCCAATGTCCTCAACGGTACCGACGATGTGGACATGGTTCCGGACGAGAGCATCCGCATAAGGGACGTGAAGGGCAAAGGGCGTGCGAGGACCGTGAGTGCATCCGATCAAAGCGTCCTGGAAGAAGTGGACTTCACTTCGGAGAATCGCCCGACCCGCACAATTGATGAAGATATCACTCGAGACACACCAGGTGGCGCGCGGCCTGCAGACATAGCAGACAAGATTGGCGCATCGCCGTCGATGGTGCGAACGCTCGCTACCGAGGAGAAGCCTAAAGAGCGACCGAGGATCAGGAAAGACGCGTGGATGTCAGTTCAGACACACCTAGCGGGCTCGGGCACCGACCGCGGAGCGGGAATGATGAATACTGCTACTCCCCCTGAACGTGTTCAGCCCCGCGAGGAGCTGACCATCAAAGGCGCCGCCACTAAGTCGTTCTCTTCCACTCCGAGCGCTGAGAAACGCGAAGCCTCCTCTCCCGAACATGGTACCGCATCCACGACCCCCGCAGCTGATGTCACGGCGAGCGAAACACCCGCCATCCTCGCTGAGACACCACCTCCACAGGGCAAACACGCTGGTGCCCCAAAAATGACTCCGCAAGAGATCATGGCTCGGACCCGCGCAAGGCTGGCACGTTTGGGGGCTGTTGAGAAGGCCAGTGAAGACGGCGAGCACGCGTACGCGTCTGGAACGTCGGACGTAAAAGCAAATTTGACGTCGCAACGTCCTTCAACAGCGCGTAGCGACGTTGTTTTCGTTGCCGCCGCTCCTGTTGGTGGCGACAGCGACCGCGACAGAGACGCGTCTGCAGAGGCTGGATCAAGTGCGAGTCAATTGCAAGAGCAGCGCGCGGACTGCAGGTATTCTTCGGCTTCGGAGCCCAGCATGACGACGTTCGCCGCAGCATCGCCGCGCAGTGGCACGCCCCCGCAACAGGCGGCCTACGCGCATGGGCCGACGACGACCGCAGCGGCTCTACGTGCTAAGCTACTGGCGAGGCTCCAGGACGCGAGGCATGCACAATTAGAGCCAGCACAGCCCGCCCCGCCGCGGGAGGAGGACGCAGGTTCCGGCGGGCCGCGGCGGGCAGCTTCAAGCGCCCACGGAGGTCTACAGGCACACACTCCGGAAAGGCAGGCCACGCAGACGTCCATTCCTGCTGTCACCGCGACGGTCGATCGCGTCGCTTCTTCCGGCGCGCGTTCACCGGCATCAGAGATTTCCCACGACCCCTCCCAGGCCGCTTTTGCGCGACGCGATGCTGAGATGATGGAGAGCAAGCTACGAGCACAGGCTCAGCTTCGCGTCAAGCTGGCCGCGGCAAGAAGAGATGCGTGCGAGCAGTCGACAGATGTAGATATGGACGTTGTTGCGCGCGAGAACGCGCTGAGAGCGCGTCTCAAACGTGCATAGTAGTCATTGCAAGCCGTAGCTCTTCACGAGGATGGTCTTGTCCATGTATAAGTTGATATATTCTATCTATGAAGGTGTAGTCAATAGGCTACAAAGCGCTACTGTGTGATTATACTTTGTAATAACGGTACTACGCTCTTGATCTTACAAGCATTCTCTCCAAAGTCAAGGATTAGAGCAACGCGGCGGAAACGATGGGCTACGGGCTCAGCACGAAGAGTATCGGCGACTAGCAGCAATAATAGAGTATGGATGCGGGGTCTGTGAGATGCAAAAGAAAGCTGCAGTGTGTGCAAATGAATGGAATCCGTGTCGAGTAAGGAATGATGGATGCGGGTAGCGTAGTTGACAAAAGAGAGTGATATCGTAGGCTAGGTCGATTAATGCAGGGCCCTTGCAATAGTAGCGCGGTAGTGTACCGATGGATGGTGGATCGTGAAAAGGCGTAGAGGATAACCCAATCGTGTGTAGCACAAGAAAAACGCCAATTGTACAAGATAATTCGTACAACAACAGGTGCCGTCTGACAACGAGATCGTGGATGCCGACATCTTATGGTGCAGCGTCCTAGTCGTGTGACTTGGCATCGTCTTCGTCATAGCGACGATGACGGGCAGGCATGGACCCCGATGCTTCGGGGGTTGTGGGTAGGTGGGACGTAACGGCGGCCTCAGGGGGAATGGAAGAAAGAGGAATGAGCGGTGTCAACAATGGTGGTGGAGGGAGTGGGCGGGCGGTGCCTTCCTGTGAAAGGCCCGAGGGATGAGGGAGTGTGAACGGTTCGTGCGGAATGCGAGTGGGCACGGGTCTGGTGGATCGCCGATGGAAGGGCGAGAAGGAAGCGTCGTCCCACTGAGGCCGTGGTTGTAGCGTAAAAGGAGGGGGAATACGTAGCGGTGCGTCATGTGCAAAAGGAGAGTCAGTTCCCATGGACGTGAGGCGCGGGCGCGCCTGTCCTAAGGTTTCCATTCCACTCTGGGAGGAAGACGGGGGCACAATGGAAGGTGTGAGTGGGTAGAAGCTGCTGCTCCCGCTGGGTCCAGATACAGTGTAACTTCTGGGGCGGTCAAAGGTGAGCGGCGGCAGCGTAAGTGCTGCCATTGCAGAGTCTATCGACTGACGGGGCTGTGGCGACATCGCCCGAGCTCGTGGCGGATGACGCGGGCGCGCTTCTGCGCTCAAGGGGCGCATGGCAGATGACGCGCGTGGCGAGTGAGGTCCAAACATGCCGCGAGTCTCAGGTCGCGGGTAGGGCGCGGAGCGGATGGCCCGGGGCGACGGCGGCGAGGACGGGATACTTCCAGGCACGCCGGGTCCTGAGAGCTGCGGGGGCCTTTCAGACGAGAAGGAACCTCGATAGCTGAAAGACTCGGAGGCCGCGCTCGAAGGCGCGCTTTGGAAGTCGGGGACCGCTCGGAGAGCCTCTGCCACCGCCCCTGCACGCGAGCTCGGTCCGGCTTCTGGAATGGAAGACCCAGAGGGCACATTCTGAAACGGACCATACTGTGGTGGGCGCGAGAGAGGCGGCACGTTCTGTCCGCGGGGGCGACGAGCTTTCTGCCGCTGGTTCTAGGATGAAATACGAACGTCAGAGGAAGGCACATACGATGTCATAGCTGTCTACATACTTGGAACCATATCTGTGAAAGCGAGCTGTCAATCAAATGGCTGGCAGGAGGATGGGCGGGCGTGGGCTCACCTGCACTTTACGAGCGCTCAGTCCTATAGCGCGTCCTACTTCCTCCCGCATGGCAGTGGTAGGGAAGCGCGACTGCAAAGGCGATGGGCTAAGTACAATGAGTGGCACCGACGTGTATTATGGATGCGTACCTGAGCGAGCAGCGCGTGCAATACGGCAGCTTGGTGTGGGGTCGTTAAAGTCCGTGTGCGTTTCTTCTTTGGCGGGGGAGGAGCGGTCGACTCTTCAGCGGGCTGGGTACTTGGTCCTGCTTCCGCTTCGTTGTCGGCCATATCTCCCTCCCCCTGAGAGGAAGTGGAGGGGCTCGTGTTGCGACTGACATCCTTCCCCTTATGCTCTTCCGCCATAGGATGCTGTGCGTTAGGTTCTGTTCGTGGGTTCTGACAATCTGCAGGTGGAACTGTCCGTGGGTGGTGCGATCTTGATAGGTCGGCGTCGGAAGAAGATTCCCTGGAAGTAGCTCCGGACCTTCCGCTGCTTTGTGTGTCTGGGGACGTGTCCGAATTCAGGATGTCAGCTAACCCAGAAGGCGAAGAAGGATTATATGAAGAATTAGTTGGTGAGCTAGTGGTAGAGGAATTTGTCATGGAAGGTAATCTGCCTTCGGAACGAAATGAGAGTAATACAGAAGGGCCCTGTGAGCTTCAGAAAAACATAGATGTGTGTGGCAGAGGTCGTGGGTCAAAAAGTAAAGAGGGGAGTGCGCAGAGATGCGCGGAGGTTGGCAAGAGGACAAATGAAGAAGACCGAAAGCAATTTGAGTCTTTGGGAGGCATCTAAAACTTTATTAACAGATCTCCATTATTGAGAGGCGAGCGAACCCTGCGCCGATAATTAGTTTAGCCAGTCAGAACCGGACGACATGGGGAAGGCGACCCTGCAAACTCTGCATCCTGGTAACAAGCACTGGTCGGGCGCACTAAACCGCATTGGTCCAGATGCTCAATGACATATGCATTGGGACCGTACACACGATGCTGAAGTCAATTCAAAGCAAAGCGGCGGTATCTTGAAGAGCCCAGGCCACCTCCATCACTACGCATCTCTAAACCAGCGCCAGTAGGTTACCATCGAAACCGAATGAAGTCGCGCGATGGGAGCGCGGCTATATCGCCGAGAACAGCTGAGGGATGGAATGTTTATATGAGCATCTCCGAAGGATGTTTGCGGAAGATAAACATCGGGCGCGCCCCGCACATATGCGAGCCTCAAACTGTGCTAGCAATCGTCGAGGAGAGTGCGCCACCTTCTGGGTCCTTATTTACAGGGCTCCTGCGGCCCTAAGTTCCTGATCGAGGATAGATTAAATCATTAAGGCCACGACATCGGCTGACGACAGCGCGACGCGTTCTGAGCATGACGACAAATCTGAGTGGGAAGACGAGGCGATCGTGCTATGACGCTTTGTGCAGATCATCAGAGACGGCACGGTCGCAAACGCAGCACGGCGAATGTAACCTGGACGCTGTCGGTGTCGTCGTGGGCCAAGCTTCGACCGCCGCGAGGCGGTCGTCGCGCTCCGCTGCGTGCGACGCGCCATGGTCGGCTAACAGTGGGAAAGCCAGTATGCGTTCGCTCGCATCCATGATGGCGGAAAAGTGGGTATCGGCTACTGAATAGCGCTTGCTGTTGGTGCAGGCACTGATGGGCGGGTGCGCATGAATGGATACAGTCAGGAATGTATGCTCGTCTAACCAGCGAACTGGCCAGTTGAGAATCGCGCCGACGACACTTCCTCGACAACGGATCTTGGCACGGCTGCAACAATCAGCGCGTCCAACGACGCGGCGAAACGATGAGATGTCCATGAGCATCTGGCTCGTTCTTCGTGGTTCTCGAGTCCTAAACATGCAAAAACGTGTTAGTCCGTTATGCTTACCGGTTCAATCGCAATGTCGGGATTCCGCTGGGGCTGCATAGTAAGTTCCCGATTCCTAAATAACGGATGTCGCGCCGATGGACTTGCCGTGTGCCTACCGGAGAAGAAGGTGGTTCCCGGAGGCCAAGCATTACGATAAGCCGGGCATGAAAATAGCGTTTCTTGCAATTATACGCTCGACGCGACAATATTAATTGTTATCAGACCGTTCATTGCGCACTGGAAAATATCAGTGATCGGAGAAGACGTTGTCCAGCTGTTGGTAGTGAAATTACCTCAGTTAGCGGGTTTGGTTCACACCGGGCGGGGGTAATTCTCATTTACGACCTCGGAAGCTTGCTTAGCACGACGTTCCCATGATCTGACTGGATGAACATCATAAGCGCTTCGTATCAGGATCCTAGGATGAAGAAGCACTGTAAGATGAGATACTTACCTCCGACGCCGTTCAGGCAAATGAAGAGGACATTTCGAGTAGCCGTTAATGGACATTGCGTAGAGACCTTGATCAAATGAAGTGAGGGATCACATGCTGCAAAGTATCAACAACCGTCCAAAACTAAGGACAATGTTCCGAGAACACCACTAAGAGCACAGCCATCTAAAGGCGACTTACCCTAGCGACTGTATGACATGAACAGGCTTATATGCGAAGAGCATGCGGTTTGCTGTACTTGGTACGCACGAGTTTGACCGGAATCATTGAAACCTCCTAAGATTGCCACCAGATACGAGACCTGGTACAGTCATGTAGTTTGCGGGTTCATTCGAGGCGCAGTAAGCAATTTCTCGGCTATCTGGAGTGTCGTATGCGGATCGAGAGGAATCATGCGAGAGCTGCGTTGGCAAGATGATTGACGGAGACAAGGAGCCCAGCACGCTTCGAGTCAGAATCAGCACGGCGTCTATGGACCACGTGGATCGCGCTCCTCACGAACAGGCGCTCATGTGGTTTCCTTCCGCCTACGCTGAACCCTTACAACGATCTGCCTATAATCACCACATCAGCAACGATGTACGCGTTGAGAACAGATTCCCCAGTTAAATGGACCAGTCAACAAGAGAGAACGATTGCGCAAGAATTTCCCTGGTATAGCCCTATATCTGACACCGCTGCGGAGTATGTCTCGCGCACCTACATCCAATTCCTATGGCTACCAGAGGTAAGCACCAGGATTTGGGTACAATCAGCAGATATGAAGCATGCTCGCGTTAAAGGACGCGTCCATACGCGTGTTTATTAGCTCTAGCTCCGTTGCTATCCTACATACTGACGTGATTTCATTATCTAGTCAATTATGCCCCTCCGTAGGCTCATGCTCGCCTTATTGCGAGTATCTACGCTGTTTCCCGCAGACTTCGCTTCCGGCTCTGGCTCGGAATCTCAGGGACATCCTTTGCACGAGTTGTTGAAACCTTATCTTCTCACTACACGAACCGCTGCGGAGAAGTGGAATTCGACTGTACCAAAGCTGCTTGCGGGTGAGGAGATTGAGGAATTTCCGGAGCAAGAAATCATGTGGTTCAGCCTCAAGTACGCGAAGATGAACGAACAGACGGACGATGAGGATCCAGACGATGCAGAAGATCAGTGGAGAGCTCATTGGCTACAACACATGGAACAGCGCGAGTAAGTTAGCCCTTGTCATGCAATACTGTCAGCTGATGATGCGTTTCCAGAGCCATGATTCAGATACTGCTCTGTTTTCTATTATTGTCCCTTCCAGGAACATCTGAAACAGAGCCAACGTCCCCAAAGGTGCATTCAATAGATGTCCCTTCCCCCAGCTCTAAGAAACGTAAGCGTTTCACGGCGGATCGGAGACCGATCCCGCTGGATGAGAGGCTGGAAGCTTTTATGGACCGTCTCTCTATGTGGCAACTTATGGGTGATATCGACGAAACGGCCGGTGGCGACCAATCAGGGCCGCCATCGCGACCCGGCCCACACGATAAGGGCAAGGGCAAAGCTATGGACGAGCGCGACTGGATGCAAAAATTCTGCGAAGATATAGTTCAACCTTTGTAAGCACCTAGCCTGACGCCATAACGGCACTCCGACTGACCATCTCTCAGGTTTGAAGACACGTTACCAGACCAATGCGCGCTTATACACCGCAAGGTGTTCCAGAGCTCTCCGTTTTCGGATGATTTAGATTTCTTCAGCCCTCCCTCTTCTCCGAAAGTCAAATCCGACCGTCATCTGACGAGGACATCGTCCACAGCCACAGTGATCTCCCAGCCCCCCGCATACACGATGTCAAGCCAGAGCCAAGATCGGACCCTTTCTCGTACGAGCTCATTATCAGCGTCCCTGCAGGAGGAGCGCGAACGGGAGCGCTCAAAGTCCCTAAGTGTGGGCCCCGGTAACCCACGTCGGCGCGTTCTCACACGAGAGGTCAGCATGAGTACGGCTTTCAAGGGAAAACCCAGACCAGCTCCTGCCCCCCGTACAGCTGTAACGAGGGACAAAGACAGGAAACCGTCCGCGTCCGCCTCGAGGACGAACTCGAGACGCGGGTCTTTGATGCGCGACCAGGGGGTTTTGCTCGTCGAAGCGACTCCTGTGAAACCGAAGCAGGCGACTGATAACGGACGCTCACACCAAACTTCTCAGACCCTACGCGCGGGAGGTAACGATAAACTCCCCTCCATGCTGAACAGCTCGCGGATGGCCATAGAAGGTGATGACGACGATGCCAATTGGAACGTGCCAAGCTCTCCAGAAATCACGCTCCTCAGCTTGGACGTGGATGACGATGAAACCGGTTGGCAAGCGACGCCGACGAAGCGTCCTAGGGCAAAGCGAACAGATAAAGACTGAATCGGGGGTTAGGAGTTAGACTACTCTGTATGGATCGATGTTTCACGGAAGCAAATCGTGCCGTATTGCAGCCGATGCCACGGACGTGTGACCACAAGCTAAACTAGCACGTTACTCGACTGCAGTGTTATGATATAATCGTGACAAACAAAACTCAATTGAAGAGATCGATGGATGTTCTTTCCGCGCTGGTCTCATCTTGACAAGCAACATCATGGTGCGTCTTTCGTACAGAGCTGAAGTAGTTTTCACTGATATTTGGTGAGCATAGGCGGATATAGCCAACGGACCGACCCCTAATGGGGGCACTGTGGATAGTCTACCGCCGGAGACCTTACAATTTGCTCACCGCATGTTCAATGCAGCGCGAAGCGGGGACACAGTTCTACTGCACGCCGTGGACGCTGGCTTGCCGGTGAACATGACCAACGATGATGGTATGTAGACCTCTGTTCAATGATGAACGGAACTGATCAGTGACGTGATGACACAGGTAATACGTTACTGATGCTCGCAACCTACAACGGCCACGCCGAACTTAGTGAAGGGTTAATCAGCAGGGGCGCAGATGTGAACAGGATCAACGATCGTGGGCAGTCACCGCTCGCCGGCGCAGTGTTCAAAGGATACGACAAGGTCGTTGAATCCCTAAAGAACGCAGGAGCGGATCCGCGACTTGGTACCCCTACTGCCATACAGACTGCCCGCATGTTCAACAAAGCAGCTATCCTCGAGCTACTCGGTGCCACCGATGCAGACATGCAAGAATCCGTCCCCCTACCCCCCGGCCCGCCACTACAAAGCTGAGAAATGACGATTACGATCGCAACTGTACACACACAGTACAAATGGAAAGATATATGGAATTCCAGATCACCGTCCCATGCCCATCTCATCGCCGATCTCCTTCAAACACTCCTTGACTAAGATCCTTGCGTCCAATTCGACCACCTTGTCCTCTCCCGAAGGATCTGAGTGCCAGCTTACCACTCCTCTGAGATCGGATGTCCGCGATGCATCAGATGAAGTAGACCGCAGTGAGCTAACGGCCGTCCACGATGTAGGTGTTTTCCTAGGGATGGCAACGATCTCGCACAGGACATGATAGAAATGGAATAGATGCGCTTTGGTCGATCTGTTGACTGCATCCGCAATCAGCTCAGAGCCATTTAGAATTTGATTTATCGCTGTCAACTTTCCTCAGACTCGTGTTTTCAGTAGGGCAACATGAGGACACTTACTCGGTTGCGTAGAGCTGTGAGCAGTGGGGTTCTCCGAATACGCAGCCCACAACGTGCCAGGCCATAATTGGAGCTCGAGCAATTTTCTAAGGACGTATAAAAGCTCTTCTTCACGTGCCCTTTGAGCAATATCAGCACTCTGTCAATGCATGTATCAGCGTGCCTACCGTGAGAAGGGCAAGTTCCCGCGAAGAGCCTCGTCAGCCACAAAACTTGTCAATGTTGCGCGGCAACGATCCAATAAGGCTGGAAGTGCATGTGCAGCTATACGACGCCTAGATTCAATACGATCTAACAGTTGGAGGTCAGGGATAAGTCAGCATACATCGAAGTCAAGCTGATACCTTGTGCGACATCGGAGCAAATTAAGAACAGCAGATCGAAGCACCAGTAGGAGAACCGTTCCCTGGCTAAGATCTTGCCCGACTCTGTGGCCCCTTCCGGGGCACCATTATACTCCGTTATCTTGTCAAACTCGTATGACGACTTCGGAGACTTGATACCAGGAGATGCGGGAGACGGGGGTCGGTACTCGGCGCCTTCGCGGATGCGACTACCTTGCTGCAGGACTCTTGCCAATTGGATGATGATATAGTCTGGAACACGGAGATCGCCCAGGTATGGTATGACATCGATCTCCAGCGCCGCCACCAACGCCAAATCAAAACTTTCTTCGGCTTCCTGTTCCTCTAGTGAGAACGATTCTGCCACGGAGCTATGGAATCGTGAGCACGTGTACAGAGGGCATGTGTTTCGCTGGGACATACCAGTCAGCAAGGACACCTCCACGGAATGTCTCAACAATCTGCCGCCAGATGCTTTCTACTTGGGCATCGGCAATTTCTAACGGCGATATCGGTCAATGTTGATAGAACGTACGGTCGGTGATAACTCACTTCCTGCCAAGGACTGAATTTGTGCACCGCATTCCTTGACCACGCGGAGGAAATTGGCAGTAGCAGTTTTCCACAAAGGCTGGTCTTTGCCGAACTTCGACGCCGGAGGACACTCATACTTTAGCTTGATGGGTATCGCGTACGCCTATGGGAAAATAATGCTGAGCATCGCGGAGACATCTGAACACCGATGACACGCACAGAGAACAGTGCTTCCAATGTTCCGTCATTGTATATATCTGCATCGTCTTTGAACCGCAAATATAGATCGACCAGATGAGGCATGGTTTTCTTCGACAACCCGACATACGTAACGCTCTTCTGTAGGCGTGCTTGCTTACTCGTACTAGAAGCTGGCGCAGCTTCGGAGGCGTGTGGAACGTCAAAGGCAGCGATAAATGGAAGTGTCGCGTATTCCGAAAGATCACGCAGAACCAAAGACGGTACGCCTGGTACTGACAGATCGATATCGTCGATGGCATCCATGACAACACTCTGAATGGGATATGTGAGCAGCTAAATTACGCGCAGCAAGCATCCACCTACCTGCACAGGACTCAAAGCATCCACGTCCGGTCGGAAATCAGGAGACTGAGAATACGTTAAAACACCTGGGCGCGCAAACACATTAGTATCCAACGAAACCGATATATTGATAATTGTAACCTTTGAGAATAATCATGAGTCGAGTGAGTCGCGACAATTCCCACTCCTTCTCCTGGACTTGATGAAAGATGGACCGGATGCTCCTCACGACGTCAATGTAGGCCACAAGACTTTCTTGGGTGAAAGTACTGCGTGCAACCTCGCCGTTCTGTGAGTTTCTGCTATCAAGAGGAGCCTGCCCCATCTTGTCGCAAGCACTCCAGGCAGTCTCCAACGCTGTCGATATTTTTTCTTTGTTGTCTATGGTAGCAGTGCCTAGGGCTCTAACAGCTTTGTCCAGGCAACGGAGAGCGGGAGGGCTAATTGTTCGCACGTCATGTGCCCAAGAGCTTTCCACATGGCCAACGAATACTTCCCAAGCGCGAGAGAACGAGTCCAGCTGTATAATCTTGCTAGTTAGGAAGTCGTTGAATATCGAGCCAATGGACTGTAACGCAAGAATTTTGGATTCGTCCCACTGCGGGTCCACTTCGGTTGGAGGACCATCTCCCGTAGGCGTTGACTGACGCATAGAGGAAGTGATTGAGTCGAGGAGAGGAAATGTGATACGCCAGATACATTCATCCCAAGTTTCTAGGCTGAGTGTTGCACCATACAGCTGTAGGGTCCTGAACAACGTTTGGATGGCACCTACACGCACTTCTGGTCGACCGTCGGTACACAAGCCCAAGATCTCCGTTAATAGGAACATCCACAGGGCACTGTATTCCGGCTCCTTCTCCACCTCCTTACGTTTCGCTTGGATGGAGTCCGAGACGCCCCACAGGAGGCTTTCAGCAGCCGTGAGCGCGATGTTCGTGTCGGCCTGTCTGCCGAATTGGCCCAAAGTGCTTATGCATAGACGCAGATTTTCGGGCGAGAATTGCGACAACGAATCGCAGACCAGCGTCAGGGACTGGAAGGCAATCTTGATCAGAGAAGCATAGCTCTTCTCATTCATATAGCCTAGAGAGAGCGGCCGGCGGGTCGTGGTGGGAGAAGACGTGACAGAGCCACCATCTGCGGAGGATGAATGCGGGATTACAGGGCGACAGACGCTACTGAGCATTTCAAATATCGTCTCCCAACCAACGACCAATGTGTGACCTGATGCCTGGAGTATTTGGTGAAGAGTCTCAAGACCCATGCGCCTTAGTTCAATGCTTGTCGCGTTGCTGCTGGACGCGCCGTCTGGTATTATCTGTTGGGCGAGCACGTCGAGAACGCGACGTTGGACCTTGGGCTGCAAGTCGCCGGTAGTCGACAAATTTCGGGGGACCACGGTAAGTATGTCGTCAAGAATGCGGCCGGCCTGTATGCGAATGGTCGGCGGCGCCAAGGTGTGTTTAATAACAGAGAGTAGGTGAGTCGTGATGATATCCCAAGCAATCTCGGGATCTCTGTATATCAGCCTATGGATGTTGAGTTTCGCGACGCCACCCAATTTGTTGATACCAAAGTCGCCTGAACGCTGATAGAAACATCAGACACAAATTCAGTTGCGAAGTAAAAGAGGCACTCACGAGGGTACGGGCGAGATGGATGCCACTAACTCTCCTTCGATGTGGCGCATCAACTGCTACAGCTAAGCTGGGGCTACTGGGTATCTCTTCGACCTCCCCAGTTTCCAGCGTCATGCTTTCAGTTCCTTCAGACTGCATGCCCACCATAACGGCGCTGAGCTTGCAAAGCGCAACCACGAAGTCATGAAAGGCGCTATCCTCCAGATTCTTGGACGCGTCAAAGAGTCTTTGTGTGGAGTTCTGGAGGGTTTCGACATCTAGGTCTGCGAGAAGAGGATGACGACCTGGCTGCTGCTGTTGGCCCTGGGTACCTGTTGACTGAGTTGACGACGGCGCGCCACTCGCAGAGACCGAGCGGCCGGGAGTGGACGGTCCGGCACCCGGCCCGATAGTGTTCCGCTTGCTGTTGGAAGGCTTCACACCCTTCGTCGTCAAGACGTAGTCCGCATTCTGCAGTGTCTCCAGCACGTTGAACCAGCTTTCGCCGAGGCTTCCCGCAAGGAACAGTGAAGATGCAATGTACGCTTTCAAGCATGCCATATTTCTCTCGGATAGGCCTGGAGGCTGCACGGGACCAGTGAGTCCAAGATTTTCTGACAACGTAGCAGGAGTCCTGGGCGTAGGCGGCTCGACATAGGTATCCAAGCTAGAGACCACGCGAGCCGGAATAGCGAACTTCGCTAGACTGGTGAAGAAAGCGTCTCGCGGGGTTGTGAGCCCGAGCATCCCAGCGACGTTCGTCATGGCTTGGAAACTCGCGAGTACATCAACGAAGAGTTCGTCTGAGAGATTGGTCGAAATGACAAAGGACAGTGCAGCAAGAAGAGGTGGCCAGCCATTCTCGACCATGTCGTACACGATGCGCAGTTGTTTTGTGGACGGCTCGTTTGCGGGCAGAGAAGAGAGGTCAAGAGCAGGGGGTGCACGAATGACTGGGTCGCCTGCCGTGCGCGGTCGTTGTACCATGAGTGTGTTGAAGAGAGGGCCAACACACGAGGCGAATCCTTCGCACAGGGAAACCAGACACTGAACGCCAAGCAGGTAGATGTAAGGCTCGGGTATGGGAGGCGAGTCAGCTTTGTCCAACTGGTCGATGCTGCTGGATATTGAGTGTTACAGTCGTCTACAACGCTTTGTGCGCTTACCATTGTAATTTCATTGCTGAGCTCTGCACACTGAGTCCAGCTTCGGAACCCATCATGCCCACGACGTTGGACATGGTAGCACTGGCCGCATTAGCAACAATCCCTGCTACACCAGCAACATCGAGCGAATGGGTGCTGCCATCTGTGCTGCTACTGGCTGTAATACCGACTCCAGCCATCTGAGTGCTTATACCAAGTACGGTAGGCTTTTCGGTGACGAGCCGTTTGAGAGCCGTGATGAGGGATGTGATAACACGTGAGCCCGATTCTTCAGCATCGTAGCGGGCCCAAATGTTACGCATGAGGTCTGCATCGCTGCAAAGGCTAGCGAAAACGAAGACATTGAAATTGGATAACATGAAAGGTGGAAGTAAGCTTACCCTCTCATAATTTCCATGGCTAACACGCGCATCCATTGTGGACGAGCTCCATGCCCCAGATGAAAACTCTCCGTGGATTGGGATGGTGTCATAGGTTCCGTATCGGCGCTGATGATTTTGATCATGAGCATCAGGAAAACCTCCGCCTCCGTCTTCAACTCCAACGAGAATTGTTTCAGTAGCAGAAACACGACACGAGTGGATCGTAGCGTCAACGGGAAGCTTGGCCTGTCGGAGAGCGCTTTCAGCAGTAAGGGACATAGATGGTGTTTCAGTAGCAGAACTAGCTCCTCATGCTATGAAACGTAAGAGATCGAACATCTGGTATGCAGTAGAATTTATGAACGCGTACCTTCCTATACAAGTCATGGTAGTTTGTGAGAACACTCTCAATGAGCTCCAAAGCGAAGGTTTTGCGCAGAAATTCGAGTTTCAAAAATAGCGGCTTTTCTCCATTAGCAAGGAGACAAAGGTCTTCAAACACTGCAAAAGCATCCCGCGCCGACGGACTCAGCGACTTCGTCTCACCGTTTGGCAAGGTGACGTCCGCAAAGTCAGCTGTGGAGGTATCATCGCGTCGGTCTTCGTCTACGACCTTGTCTACCACGAACATGACAAGCTGTCGGAGCGTGGCAGCAGCCGTGGAAGATACAACTGCAATCCGAGACTCTTGAAGCTTGAAGCATAGTAACAGCGCTTCTTCGAGCAGATCACCATGTACAGCTGGGAAATTGGTGATAAGGGAAAGAAGCGTTTGTAAGATGCGCAGCTGAATATCGACTCCCTGGTTCATGCAGTCACTCATCGTATTGATTATGAGTGGTACTGCGGACTGGGGAACGGCCTTGAGTGCAATGAGACGTTGGAGCGAGCCAAGGGATATGGCGACCACTTTCGCGTTTTTAGTCGCGCAACCCATGAACACGGGTCGAAGTAAGTCTTCGGACTGGGGTCCATCTGAAGCCAGGTTGATTGTAGCCTGTTCAGGAGATGACCTAAGGATCGCCAGAGATTTCTCTGCAGCCTATTGTGCCACAAGTCAGTATTAAAGTTCAATATATACTGGACCGCTTGTACCTCTCTGACATCGGGGTGCTTCCTCCTAGTTTCGCTAGCCAGTGACTTTGGGCGCGAATGTTAGCTTCTAGGCGTGAATCCTAGACAAGCAGAGCGCACCTGCAGTTCGGTGACCAAGAATGCCAAGGAGCTCATCTTGACCAATGACTGCTCTCAAACAAAAATACACTCCCGAGTTTGTCGCGTCACTCTGCGAGCTGCAGACGTGGAAGCCTTGGTTATACAGGTGAGACAAATGTCGAGGACAAGGAAAGTGGTCTGTTCGTGAAGCGTCCGGTCCAAGGTACACTAGGTGTGAGGTCGGGTTTCAGAACAAATCAGATGCGGGGTAACATGGAGAGTAGCAGGGGTATAAAGGTCAATATGTCGTGTCGGGCAGTGAGAGCAGTCGAAAGCTGGAGTCCAGTCTTCCTGAATCACGAATCACTTTCGGCGCGACGATCTCAAGAACTAATCTAGGGTTATTAATTTCCTCTTAATTATCGGCCATCTCGCTCCGGAATCTATACAATCCGGCGACGTGGCTCGCCGAAAAGGGTTCCGTGGTTTGCTAAGCGGCCGGAGCCGCCGAAAACAAACCTGCAGGCTTTGGCATGGATGATATCGACTTCACTTCAAACGACGCTCTACAGCCCGGAAGCTCGCAAAATGGCAGTCAGAGAACGGGCCTTACTCTTGTCCTTCCACCTCTGCATGCCCTAAAGGCATTGAAAAACAAGAAGAAAGGCAGCAAGAACGTGGGCTTTCGAGACGAGCCTGCGCAGAAAGCACCGAGGCCAGTCAAGCTCAAACCACTCAAGGAAGTCCTCATAAAGCTTATAGCGCAGATTAAAAAGTCAGTGTTGTTCATTGAAGATGATCTCCTTGATGTCGTAACGTTTGTACACAGGAAAGATGACTACGCTTTCTTTCTGGCTCCTGTGGACGCTTCGCAGATCCCAGGTTATGCGAATGTCATCAAACGACCGATGGACTTTGGTACCATGACGAAGAAGGTTCAGAGAGGCAGATATAGATCTTTGGAAGATTTCGCAGTGCGTCGTGTTTGTTTTTATCTGCTTTCCCTAACCTTTAACGCTCGTCGCAGAATGACCTTCGTCTCGTTACCGGAAATGCCAAACTGTTCAATCCCCCAGGTACCATATATCATACAGAAGCGGAGCGTATTGAGGCCTTTGCCATTGATCACATAAACAAGGCCGCTGCAAGCGTCATCGAGTATGAGGGGGACTGGAACATAGATGTCGAGCATGATGATAACGAAGAAAATAAGTCAGATGAAGACGACGAAAAGAACGGGGCGGATGCCGGGATTCCTATGGATGTGGATGGCAGTGCACGCGGACGGTCGCCATCCATCGCGTCGACTATGCAGACGCCAGTCAATGGGCAGGCATTCCGGAGAACAGGCAAAGGGTCGGGTAAGAAACAACCAGGGATGCTGTCGGAGAGCTTGGACCCAGATGGACATTTGCCGGGATACAAAGATGGCGTCGGGGTTTTTCCACCTCAGTCAGACTTCTCGGAGCTCATGCTAAAGCTGAAGCTCAAAGGTGCGTTTTTTATATTGCCCTCATTGCGCTGATCAAGACTAATCTCTCGCATAGGCAAACGGTATAGAACCAAGAAGGAGCGTATGAGAATGGAAAGAGGTGGTCCTCCTTACCACGCGGATGGTAGTCTTGATTATCCCGAAAGTATGCCCTTGCTGTTATAGCCCCTATCTGACTCTAATCCTGGCATCTGCAGTGGAAGACCCGTTCACAGTTCTTTCAGCCCTTGTGCCTGAGTCGCCCTCAAAACCGCAACTTTCGCCACTCTTCCAAAATGTCGACCCATCCTACCCAAGTCCCGTCACTCTGCCTCTAGACCGACCATTACCCGATCCACCTACTCTATCTTCACCGCAAGTCACATCTAATCGTACCCGCCAACGCAGACGACATTGGAATATCTCGCGCAACGCCCCTGCTCGACGTGCACGCGACAACAATATTGAGGAGGAAGATATCCCTCAGTGGACGCTACCTCGTGACCCACATCCGTCAGATTACGGTGTCTTCTCGACGCTTACCGGCCAGCTAGCCCAGGAATACCGTGTACAAGACCTAGGCAATGATTTAGGGTCAGAAGTACAAGTCAACGGCGCCATCAAACGCTTGGTGGATCATACCATCTCGTGGCGACATCCGGCATACGCTGATGATGACATGGATCTGACGGACAACGGATACTGGATAAGGCGGGGACGTCAGGCCGAAGACTATCTACGAGATGTCGTCTATGGTGGCGTGGATGGTCTAGCATACGTCCGTAGCGTGGCAGAGTTCCTCACTCCTTCAAGCATGCAAGACGTTGAGCCCGATCCGGACAGCGATATGGACATGGAGGTGCGTATGTATCGTTAAAATGCAAGTACAGAGAGACTAAACCTAGTTTACCAGATCGACGAACCATTCTCTGATACGTCGCCCGGACTTGGGATGCCCCTCTCTGAATATGTCGAGCAATCAATTGTGGATCCCCTCACTAGTGGACGACACCAGCTCGTGCGCCTCATCGCTCGCCGTCTCCTTGACCCCTCCACGCCCCTCGACCCGGCAACCACCGCCCAACTCTCACACTCCCTGGACGTCCTCCCGCGCGCCTCGTACCAGCTTGTCGAGCTCCGCAAGCTCGCCGCCGAGCCCCTCGACATGGGCGTGCTGATTCGCGCCCCGGACGAGCTCTTCGTCGCGGACGGCGTGTGGGCGGGCCGCGCGTACGCAGAGGCTGCGCGCCGCGCCGCGGAGGCCGAGCAGGAGCGCGCGCTCACGGAGGGCACAGGTGCGGGCGCGATGCAGATCCTGGAGTTCGCAGCGCGCGCGCACGAGCAGGCGCAGGCGGGCGTGGGGGTGCCGGAGACGAGGGAGATGCTGCAGCACGCGCTGGACCATGCCGCGGACCTCATCGTGCAGCTGGCGGAGAAGGGCGTGCAGGGTGTATCTGACACCAAGGGTCCCCGCGATGACAAGGGTTCTGGGGATAGGGACGGAGATGAAGGTGGGGAAGGAGAGGAAGATGCGGTGCTGCGTGATCTAAGGCTCAACCTCCTTGCGCTTGCGAAGAGGGCGCCGCTCGACAAAATAGCCAGGCTCCCTGCGGACCTCGTGCCCGAGCCTATACGGCACATCGTACCCACCATAGAGCACACACCGGCATCGACCTGAACACTGCAATTGCGCACATTCTAGACGCCATTGTCAATACAAATACGACCCGCCACTGTAGCATAACTATATCTAGACGATCGATACATCTGGCTTAATGCGACGTATACAAATACATCCCACGTACCCCGTAGCCGCGTCCCAGTGATCGGGCGATATGATAGAGCGTCCTTTGTTCGTATGCATGCGCAGACCCTGTGTGTCATATGCATCTGTTCGGTGTTTGTTGGAAGGCCGTACCGCCCCTCCTGTGTGAAAGCTTCTGCGGTATCACTATTGAAAGTAGCCACGGGTATTTGACAAGTGGCGGTAAGTGGCACAAGAAGATGGGTTGATGTTTATCGTGATTGCTCAACCATCTGTCAGCCTCCTCGAGGACTGGTGAACATGTATCTTGCTACGATCCCGCTGATGTCAAAGATGTCATATTATGACTCGTTGTTGCCTCGTGTCGTAGTACTAGTTGTATGAGGGGGATACAGTAAGGAATCAGCTTCCACGCCACCGGTACCGCATTGGTATTACGCGACGCGTTCGGACGCGTCGGACGCGCATGACGAAGTGGGGTTGCGATTTTCACCGCTTGATCTTGACTCTATACTCCCCATAATACTTACCCTTTCCAAACTTCATTCGAAAATGGCTACATTCGCATCTGAATATTGGGGAATAACTAACACGAATTGTAGCAATGTCAGTACCAAAATTTCCTTTGTCTGAAGTCTACCTGTTTAACGAAGTCCAGCTCATTCTCATTGTTTGTTGACCCCGGGGTTATGGGCTCACAATACAGCGACAGACGTGCTATGCATGTTCAATCTACGGGCTGTTACGAGGGCCTCAGCGATATCGACAGTCATGTATGCGCGCATATATGCAGCGATATGCGACAATACAAGCTCAAAGCGCATACCTTGGCATTTCCTTTCCCTTACAGTACACCTACAACATCACAATTAACCGTGATGACCGGATTTCAGATGAGACCCCGAGTTCTGTATGTTCTTGGACCCGCACCCCGTTCCACTACCCAGGCATTGAGGCGCAGGAGTATTGGATCTCAATTGCGACATTTCTTCCGTGTGTCAGTGCCAGCTACCTTACGATCGAAATGATACTCATCTGCCCCTGATAGATCTCTGTACCGGAATGTACGCAGAAAGGGTCATGCACGAGAACAGCTACGGATCACAGCTATAGAGTTTCCAGCGCAAGGTTCGAGACCGCGGATAGCTGGAAAACGACCCGGCCTGTCCCACAGCGATAGCATGACCCCGACGTTGACAATAGCCCACAAGACCTTACCGAAATCCCGTCGCCGAACTTACACAGGGAAAGCCGTCTTCAATACCAGACGTATAGTCGGCCTCTCAGCACCTCCTGAGATGCGCTATAAGGCCGCCTGCCTCGAGGCCTCACGGTTGAGCTGGTTGAGCTCATGACATGAAGGATTGTTCTGCAGCTCTGCCCGGTTATCAAGAAGAGCCCACATCGCGCTGTCGAACTACCGAATGCCGACTAGGACACGGATCTTATGGTTTGACGTAGCGGTGACGCCGTATGGAAGGGTCATCACCACCATGCAAGTGGGTTCAGGCCGATGTCTCTGGCATCTTTTGCGCAACGTCCGTCTTTTGTCTTTCTTTCGTTCTGCCTTTCTAGATGTCTGACGCTTTCCCAAGCCATCTTCGCAGCCACCGCCGCCCGGCGCGCTTGGCGGCGACGCGCTCGTGGCCATGCCATGCGCTTACCACTTGGACCGAGCACCGACTCTGCACTGACCTCTGTCCTCACGGTAGCCTCGTTGCAGTTGACGATCTCGCACGATAATCGTCTTTGTCGCGCGAGACAACGTGGCTACGGGCAGGCTGCGCTGTCCCTGCTATTCGTTCCTGTCCCGTGATTACGAGAAATCTAAATCGGTTAGCTCAAGGCGATGCTCCTGATGGCCTCCGTTGCTTTGCATCTCGCTGTCAACTCATCTTCTAGCGCCCCGAAAGGAGTACAAAGAGTCTTTGGCATGATTCCCCCTCGCAGAGTTCCTTCCCCTCGCATTCTTCGCCCGAACTGGAGGTTTGTTCTCGACGGCCGTCCAGTGCACATCTCGAGTTGTTTTATGAAGAACGCGTGGAAGATCCACTCTTTTAGGAGCCCCCAACACCGAAGCACCGTCAGGCCTCCGCATCCCCACCACCATCTTCACAACAGGATATGCAAGAGCACAACGAAGTCCTTTTGGATCGAGCTTTCCTAACAACAGTCCTTAATGACCTCTCATCTCGGCTGCTACAGGCGTTCGGGTTCGCTGTGCGCCTAGTGATCCATGGCGGTGCGGTGATGGTACTACACCACAAACTCAACTGCCGACAGAACACAAGAGACGTCGACTACTGCCATCGGTCCTTTGTCACCGAGCTTTCAAAGCGCGGCTTCATAGACGCGGGCGACAGGCTCAATGCTTGCATCATCGCCACAGCGAAACGGTGGGGGTTGGGAGCGGACTGGATGAACGCACACGCCGATGTAGCGCTGCCAATGGCCGTCGAGTGAGTCACCATCGTTTTTCATTATGGACAGACCCCGATTGATACGATCGCCACACACCTTACAGCCCTCGAGGCAGGTACGTCGACCCCATCTACAACGATGCTATGCAGCCCGACAACGTCGCCACGAACACTGTATACGCCGGCGGCGGCCTCGTTCTTGTCGGTGTGACCTGGCCGTGGGCTGTGGCATTGAAGCTGGTACGGTACCAGAAGTATGATCCTACAGACATCGCTGCTATCCTCAAGCTCGGCGAGTGCAGTTCGTATGGGCTCAGCTGGACGCGCCAGATCCTGGAGAACTGGCTGCGCCGCTTCTGCAGTCCGATGGGCTATGGCGTGTACCCTCCTCAGGAGCTCGAGAAGACACGGATGAAAATGCGCGATGCGATACGCCGCGCACATGAGCAACAGTACGGCGCAGCGACGCTGCCGTATGCGACGCGGTATGTGAATGCTGCCGCTGTGCAGGAACCTGCGAACCAGGTGCCTGTCATACCGAGCAAGGCGATCTTGCAGGCCGCAGAGGCGGAGGACGCGCGCATGGGGAGGACAATGCATGACACGAAGCGGGCACACCTGCGGGCACGCTCGAGCTCGCGTCCCGCGCTGCGGGCTATACAGCCTCCGGCTGTCCCACCTCCACCCATGCCGATGCCGATGCCCCAGATGCTTGGCCAGTCCGTCATCCCGGCATCGCGTTCCTCGTCCGGTGTACCCGAAGTACCCGGTCGGCGCAGATCGCAGTCGATAGCTGCGGCGAATCGCACGAAGGATGCGACGGCGACAACACTCGTACTCCCTCCTATGCCCCCTCTTCCGTCTATACCGAAGCTCTCTGCGATTCCCTCACATCTCGCATCGTCGTCTCGGCCGTCGTCACATTCGCGGTCCCATCCTGATAGTACAAAGTCCTCAATAGCGTCGCACGTGGCTCTCTTGGAGAAGTCGCAGCAACCTGTACACATGCACTTTCCCAAGCTCCCTGAGGGCTTTGTCCCGTACGCTTTCTATCCGAGTCATGACTTCCCCTCTACCCCAGCTCTTGCAGCATACTAGAAGTGACGCCGATTGAAGTCTCGAGCCCAATACCCCAACCACCCTCTCGCACGTTGTCTCAGCCCATACCTCATGCTGTATCTGCATCGACTCTCTTGTATCTCTATGCTACCGACTCTTGACGACTCCCCATGGACTTCTCTCTCTCACTCTGCTCGACAATACCTCCCCGTCATCTGCTTCCAGCTCGACGTCTCCTTGCACCTATCTTATTGTTATTTTTTGCGTTGTCCCACGAACCGCAGCACGCCACGTTCGAAATTCATTATTCGATCTTCGATCTTACGTCTCTATCCTGCAAGCAATTAGTCCGAATTCTCACCTAGAATGGTTAGGGCCGTATGTGGACCTTCCGATAACCTCTGGGGCTGTGTCTCCAGCTCTCATGTAGCCACAAGGACACTTCCACAGACAGGAACCCTAACCGATGTCTGTCTTATCATGACTCAGATCCAACCCTATCCCTGTTATGACCAGTTTCTCCGTTCCATCCAATACAATGAATCCTGAATAAACGCCACCTTAACGACTAGTACTATTTGTTCCATAGCATAGTGTTGCACACACATACGTATACCTGCATCTGCATAGCCTTGTATCCACCGCCTCGTCCTTGCACTGTACAATTGAACGCCACATAGTCTTGCAAAGCCCTGGGTGTGCGCACCTGTGTCCCTGGGCTTCGCGAAGCGGCCGCAGGCGTGAGGAATGCAGGCGCAGCGCGGACGACGCCTCGTGACGGTACCGGTGTCTTCTGCCATACTGCTGGGGTGACAGAAAGGAGATGAGGTGGACGGTGTACACGGATCTTTTCCCATGCTTGCCAATTATCGCGGAGGCAATTTTGCTCTAGCCTGTTCGAGGGGGGCGATGCGTAAGCCTGAAATTAACGATATAAGCTCTTGCACAGCCTACGAATAGTACTGGGCGTTGTGGCAAGCCTCGAGGCGAAGACAGACTGAAGAAAGACAGACGGATTTGACAGTGACGCTAGAAATTGAGTATGGTATGCAAACTCTTGAATATAAATCCGACTCATGACTAACTTCGGAGATTGGTCCAATCTTCTAGGCCGCAAAGAAGGGCACAAACTATCGTCCGCCACATACACACACTCACTAATTTCCAAGTTTCGTATATCGCTCGGGGCGTGGTCGCCAAGTGGCATGGCCTGCAAGTTTAAGACGGGAACTCGTCGGAGCTACGGACCGCGTTCCCGGCTCGCGTCGCGTCACCGATGTGTATACACGTGTTGTGACCTACGATGGGCGGAGCGCCCATCTTCTTCACCCGAACCACCATCTGGAGACTCCTATTCACCGTTCAGCATGAGCGACAAGCATAAACTGGCGCAGTCTCCCTTTGACAGCGATGATGCTGATTTTATCTTGCAGACCAAGGACCGAGTGGTATTCCGTGTCTTCAAGGCCATATTGGCGCAAGCCTCCCCAGTCCTAGCCAACACGCTTTCCGTGCCGCACCCTCCTGTTGACGCTGCTCAAGAGGAGGATTATATCGATGGAATACCTGTACTTCGGCTTGAGGAAGAGTCGCAAATCATAGATCTTTTCTTGCGAATCTGCTACCCAATCGTCAACCCCGTACTCGAGCTGTCCGACCTCTACGACATGTATAAAACTGGACACAAGTACGACACCTCCATAGTCATCCATGAAGCACGCGAACGGCTCTCTATTTTTGCATTGCAGGAGGCGACATGTCTTCGCGCATACGCTATCGCATGCCGCTTGGAGCTGCAGAGTCTAGCGCGTCTCGCAGCGCAAACGTCATTGCGACTCTCTATAAATCAGATAATAGGGACGAAGTTTGAAGAGCTGGACTTAATTTCTGGCTCTACATTTGTCAACCTCCTCGATTATCACAGACACTATCAAGGCGTAGTCGCAAACAGACTGTTACATCCCAATTATTGGATGGAAACTTTATCCCACGACGACGAACCGTTCTTTGTATCGGAATGGTACGGCTCGAGCTGCTGCGAGTTAGACGATGATGATTTCTTTGGTACCTGGAAGGGACTTACCGACGATGGCGATCCTATGTCCCAAGACACACCCTATCATGCAAAGTGCTGGATGGCCGAATTTCTTACAGAACTCCGCCAGAATGTCAGAGCTGGCCAGAGTCCAGTCAACAGCGTTATTGCAGACACTCAGGTCTTCGATCGTGCTGTAGAAAAGGCACGTAAATGCGAGCAGTGCGCGAAGACAGTCTTCCGCAGCCTTACATTCTACGTTCAAGAGATTGCTGGTCAAGCTGCTCGAGAAGCAGAATTTGTGAGCCTCTAAATGAAGATTTATTTTTATTTTTATTTACCTCACAAATACCGTTACAATTCAGATACCTCTGCGTACTAGTTTCTGATCGATTCCTAGGCGTGTTCACCGTTAAATTGCGGAGCCCGTCTAGTCAGTCTTCGCCTTGTCAGATACTGTTGGCACGAACTCACCATTTTGTCAGACTTCATTCTCTAGTGTCGTGTCCCAGTGTGTGGAGTGCGCTGTGTCCATCTCACTCTATTGGTAGTTGGCTCAGCATCCCACAGCCCATGCGACGAATTCGGATATAGTACAAATCTACACGCAATTTGACGATAGTCTCTGATCAACCCCTTGCTGTCTGTCCTCGGCTGAGATGTCTCTTCGCCTCGACTGAACCCATTTACTATTACTAGTAGAGATCAAGTAGGTAACTAATCCCCCGCAGCGCTGCTTTCAATACGTATTGTGACTTTACCGGTCCTTGGTCTATATTCAGAGTAACCCAGTGGTGTGCATCGAACGCCAAATTTCCAAGGTCAGCACACATCGAGGCTCGAGTCGCCAACTTTGTCGAGGACGCGTATACAACATCACGTGCTACTGTAACACGTCACACTACGGCGCTAGCTGTCCAGCTGCGTTGAACGCAACCACAATCCCACCTCGATTCTCAGGCGACCTACTCATCATGTCAGATATCCAGGACCATCAAGCTCTGTCTCCTTTCGATGATGCCAATGCCGATTTGATTCTACTCACCGCGGACAGTGTCACATTCCGCGTCTTCAAGGTCATTCTGTCTCAAGCGTCCCCAGTTTTCGCAAGCGCACTCGCAATACCTCTGGCATCTCCGGAAAGCGGACAGCAGGATTCAAACATGGATGGCATCCTCGTTTTCGGCGTTGCAGAAGACAGCCGTACCATCGACATGTTCTTAAGATGCTGTTATCCACTGCTCAACCCTGCTCTCGACGTGTCTAACGTCTGCGCAGTCTACAAAGCCGGTCAGAAGTATAAAGCGGACGTAGTAACTCGCCACTCACTTCAGGCACTCTCTCGCTTTGCCTCGGACCCATCGACTTGTCTTCGGGCATACGCTGTCGCTTGTCACTTGCGCTTGGCTAACGAAGCACGTCTAGCAGCTCTGGGATCTCTCTGCATGTCTTGGCGTGACGTCGTACAGAACAAGTTCAGTGAATTGGATCTCATGCCGGCCTCATGTCTGTCCAATCTACTAGAGTATCATCGTGAATGCCAGGTCGCCGTCAACAATACTCTTCTTGTCCCGGATTTCTGGGTTCTCCAGAAGGACGAATACGAGCCCATGTTCGAACCCGCCGCCGGTCGGACGAAGTGCCGATGTCAGGTCCACCACGATACATTCCTCGGTATATCCCTCAACAATGACGACGTGGACAACGTGAAGCTCGAGTTTGATGTTCCATACGTCGCAAAGTCCTGGTGCATGGAATTCATATGGGATCTTCGTGAATGCGTCGAATCTGGCCAATTTCCCCTTCGGCGAGCCGTCAAGGATGCTGAGGCTGTCGATGTCGCGATCACAGAGGCGTTCAAATGCAAAACGTGTCGCAGGACCGTCGTCCGCTGCCTCGACTGGTTCTTCAAGAAGCTAGATGATACAATCGATTTGGTCGTTGGAGACGTCGGTGCCATCTATATCTTTTCGGTCCATGCACTCATATGTTTCTTGCAGGTGGCGCTTGAGAGCAAATTCTAGCCTGTGGCACACCGAGACACGGTGTACTATGTCACCACACAACACACTATCGGATCTTCCGCCGGGCACTGAGCATGTCCATGTCTCTCGTTATACCACAAGACTAGTCTTGCGTTTACATATTGCTTTGTACTTTGTATCATCCATTCTTCTAAGCTTTAGCGTCCTTCACTTCGAGATGCCACTTTTCCTCAGATTCGCATTGCGGAAAGAAACATGTAGCACCTTGAATGCCCTGGTGACAGCTTACTGACCTAGGCCTTATTTGATTCACTGCCAACTTTGAGTCTGTTCTCATGGTATACACGTGAGCTGCTTCTTCCAAATATACATACAGAGCTCTGATGTCTCTGCTTTCCAGAAGCCGCCGAGCATGCCTGCATCGCTTAGCAACGGTGTTCAGGTTTGTCCGTCGTCTTCATATTCGTCCAGTGTTGACCATGTCTCCTTCAGCCATCGTACGCGTCTTAATCGTGGAAAATAAAGCTCGTCAAACTCTGTAGATCATAGTAAGTCAAACCTGCAGTCCGATTGGTCTGACCTGGTGTAGATGTTTCGCGATCTTGAAACGTTTATCTCAAGTTGTCGATGCGCGCTGGCGCCTGCGCAACTTTGACCGATGTCCACTATGTTGTGACAGATGGCCGAGGACGTCGGTTTCCCAGCCCCCACTCTTTTCCGTGCTAGGATCCTGGGCAAATTTCAAGCGCTCTCCCCTTGGACCCAACCATTCATGCAGGACGCAGTCCGCCATGTCACGTAACTCTCGACGGGGCGAAAGCTCGTATGGTTGTTTCGGCGCGCTCTTCAAGACTGCAAGTGTTACGATCGACCGTGTCGGTGATGAGAACGCTGGCGTTCTCCCAAGGGCACGAACCAAAGGCACGAGGCGGACGTTTTTCAGTTTTGGCTCTTCGCAACCACCAGCGTCTCGTCGGAGTGAGCCTATCATCTCAGCCCCTCAGCCTGCAGACCTCTCGCCGCCAGAGTCTCCTCGAGGAACATGGCCGATGGACCAAAGTAATTCTCGTATTGTATTTCCAACCATCCCGCTGACATGATCTATCATTGAGTCCGTGTACGCTACGTCGACTGTCAGATCTCCCTTTAGTGCATCGGCGCCTATTGGCCTACGGCGCAACGCAAAGTGCACGCAGAACTCTCCACTCAGAAAGGATATTCTAGAGCAACTTCCAGCTCGAGCTCAATCTAGCGTTTCGTATTCTTATATGGATGAGCTTCCGGGACAGCTCGGTCCTTTCCCCCACGGCATACGGGGTTAGTATGTTTGTTGCACTGCGAGCTGCTGTTAACGTTGGACGTTCTTCTAGATTTAGGTCATACTTCAGGATCCTTTGGAGGTACTGGTCTCAGCCATCATCCTCGAATGCAGTCGTATGGCAGCTCGGTGACGGGCATTTTCACTTCAAGGGCGCGCTCCACAACACCCCGCCTAACAAGTCCTTTAACGAGACAAAGCAGTCCTTTTGACCTGCGATCGGCCAGTAGTCCAGACTTACTTTCGCGGCAAACGCCACCACCTATGAGCCGCACACAAAGTCGAGCTGATGATTATGCTGCGGCGCCATCGTTCTACGCTTTTCCACGAGACCAAGTGCTGGATACATTTCGGACTCCTTCGAGGCCCCATTCTCACGAGAGGCAGAACAGCAACCTCTCCATCCCTATCATCCCCCCTTCTCCGTATGCATCATCTACGTCTCTTTCACATCAACACTCATTTTCACACTTTTCACAATTCGGAAGATTCACGCCGCAGAAGGAGCGCTTAGCGTCTGAAGTCTCCTCTCAGTCAATACCGTTCTCAAGACTCGGGCAAGCAGAAGCGCTAAGCGCTCCTCTCGCAAACCGGCCCGAGACTAATTCTCCAAGGACCATTCCCCTGTATCCTCTAACGATCCCATCGACAGCCTTGAACAACACCCCTAACGATAACCCCCGACGTGGCATGAGCCCTTATCATGCAACATCCAGGAGTGCTATCGGTTCGAGAGGTTTTGAGAGTGTGCGTAAATCTCTTGCATCCCTTCACACGCGTGTCTGACATGATCATAGTCCGACGATCTTCACTCTGACGTCTTCGATGTACGGCCGGTAGCCCCATCACATCCGTACTTTCACGACCGCCCGAGCGCGGCGTCGGTAATGAGGAGACAGTGCCTTAGCCCGATTTCCGCTGGATCGCATTCACAACTTTCCCTTCTTGCGACGCCTGTTGATTCGTCGACATCCCTCATCCCGCCCCGACTCGAGAACACAAAGTTAGACGGCGATATCCCAGCTGGGCGCATGTCTCCAACACCCAGTCTAGTGTCTAACCTAACTGACGGGTCAGAGTTCAGCGAATTTCTGTCCTTTTACACCGGACAAGCGGACGATGAAGTTAACGATAGGATATTGGCGGATACCTCAGAAATCCCTCTCCCACCGGTTGGATCTCACGCTGGTGAGATACGACAGCCAGAACTACTTCCAGAGACGAAGGACTGGGCCACGGACATCACGGTGATTCGGAACGCGATGACAACAGCTGGTCGCAACTACGGTCATATCATAGAGGCGTGTCTTCAGTCAGACGAACTTTTTGACCACTGGCTTCACCATTGTCGAATTGATCACGATGGAAGAGAGCTCGCAGATGCAATATTGTGCACGATGCAAGAAGTGAGAGACTCTGTACTTAGTAGTCGACGGTTTCTGACGTCCTCCTAGATGCTGGACAAACTCCGCCGTCGCGAAGTCGATGATGTGCTCCAGTTACTGCGTCGAGTCATGTTCAAGTTTTCGCTAAAGAGCGAGGTTCTGCCATCTGTGCTCTTCCAAGGCGACGTAGACTGGCTTGAAGATATGCCTAGGATCGGCGGTAGTTTTGCGGACGTCTTTCATGGCGTGTTAGCGGGTCGTTCCGTTGCTCTCAAGCGCCTCCGCTTGTTTCAGCTTACTGACAAGGATACATATTGGAGGGTGAGTTTGTTCTCGTTATGCACGTCAGATAATACTTAGACCAATGCAGAATATGTGTCGAGAAGCATTACTTTGGCGGCAACTTCACCATCCATATGTCCTGCCCTTTCTAGGGCTTGGTGGGGATCCTTCCAATGGCACGATCCACATGCTATCTCCTTGGATGGAGAACGGGAGCCTTTCGAAGTATCTTGAGAAGAGCGGACTAGTATCTAATCGGCTGAAACGCATCTGGGTACGTGGTCAACCCTGTTCCATGCTATTCTCTAATCTTCAAAATTCTAGGTTTGCGAGACTGCAAGCGGCCTGAACTATCTGCACGAGAATGGCGTGGTGCATGGCGACCTTCGTGGAGTATGTCTCTTGTTTCTCCATTCTCGCCACTGTGCTAATATAGATCGTAAATGTAGGCGAACATCCTCCTGGACGAGAACAATTCTGTGCATCTGGCGGATTTCGGGCTAGCTAAGCTTGCAGACGCAGGAAAGAGCACAATGGGCATCAGTACCTGGCATGGAGGCGCCGCTAGGTGGATGCCACCGGAAGTTCTAGACGGCGGGCGATGCACATTTGCGGGCGACGTGTACTCTTTTGCCTGCGTATGTCTGGAGGTGCGCAAATCAAATTTCTTGGGTGGCCGACGATCTGATAAGTTCTCCAGATCGTTACCGAGCTGTGGCCATTCCCTCACCTTGTCAAGGACGCTCAGGTTATAGCGTTCGTGACCTCTGGTAATAGCCCACAATGGCCAGACGTAGATGATGCTGATCTCAAAGAGGTAGGCGATGTAATCATGGATGCCTGGAATGGAGACCCCCAGGGTCGCCCCCGGATCAGAACGTTGAGAGACTTATTAGCCCTTTAGCTTTAGCAACAACGCATTGACCTCTAGATTGTTATGCTTAGTGAGAAGCACATTTGTACCCTACTTACAACGATTCAGGATTGACAAGCGCATCAGGTTTTTCTTGGAGCATGAGGATTTGATGCGCCTCCAGCCGCGGCCCGAGGCTTATCCGAGACGCCTTGATTTAGCGCCTATAAATAACTTTTCTTGACGACCTCCATCTTCCGGATCCCAGTTACCAGCTGTCGCCAGGATGTCAGGAGCGCCCCAGAGGAAGAAAGCAAATGCACCATTTGCAGACGACGTATCTGCAGATCTTATTCTATGCACTTCCGATAACGTGATTTTCCGCGTCCACAAACTCATACTGTCCAAAGCGTCCCCTGTATTTGCCGACATACTCTCGCTCCCTCACGCATCGCAAGGAACACAGTCCGAGGATTTTATTGACGGCATTCCTGTACTTCGACTACAAAAAGATAATGAGACGATGGACCTGTTCCTCCGATGTTGCTACCCGGAGCCCTTACCCAAGCTTGCGCCGAACGCCAGCATTTGCGCGCTGTACAGGGCAGGAAAGAAATACGACACTGTTTCTGTTACGTCTCATGTGACGGACAGTCTTTATCGGTTCGCCTCTCTCACGCCTTGCTGTCTATCCACATACGCCATCGCCTGTGACCTCGGAATGCCATACTGCGCAAGGAAAGCAGCCAGACAGTCGTTAGAGTGTCCTTGGAATATTGTTGCTGGAACTAGGTTTAAGGAAATGGATCTCATTTCGGCGACCACGTTTTCAAAGCTCCTTTCATATCACAGAAAGTGCACGGAAGCCGTTGTCAATGAACTGCTATCTCCTGCGTTCTGTGCGGGAAGAGGTTACCAATGTTCCATGGTTGCCGTTGAGGGGACTCCGAAGTGTTGCGAGGAGTATGGACAGCCCTACGAAGGTATCACGGCAAGATCGGTGTTTCTGCAAGGAGACTGGGATGTCGAGATGGAGGACGCAACTTATTATGCCAAGAAGTGGGCGAAGAGATGCTTGGATGCGTTAGCAGACGCGGTCAGACGCGGAGATATGCCAATACGGACAGCAATCGGGGCGCCATTAACCATCAAACAAGCTATAGACGAAGCTTCCAAGTGTCCAACTTGCTCAGAGACTGCCGTTGGAGATGTTCTCACTACGGTCAAGTGCGTTCAGAATGAGATCGATCGCACAGTGAATCGCGTAAGCTCTATTGTTTGTCCGTAAAGTCCGCTCTACTAATACGGGTAACCATACCACAGGTTGTACTCGAGATCTAGAGTATGCCATCTAGGATATGTCTCTATGGTATCGTTATCTATATAGACTCGATTTTCGCCTTGTTGGCCCCATCGAGTTTTGGACTTCCAGACCTCAACGGGCCGACTCCGACAGGCGCTAATAGGTTTCTGTGAAGTTGCCGACTGCCATCACCATATTCCCTCTTAAGCCTCAGGACAGGACCTGTCTGTCATTGGCGCTTCATAGAAGTACTGACAGACGGATTTCGATTTTCCTTTTTGACGGAAATCGTCCCCATATACTCTATCAGGTCATGCGTAAACACTCAGGACCTTTATGACTGGGCGGCTGGTTTGGCGGATATCGATTGTCAGAGACAACCTTTCCTATGTTGCGGTCGAGATTTTGCAAGAGGTTTTGTTCTATTTGCCATCTGATTATGCATTGACAGCTGCTGACTGAATTTATCTGGTTTGGTAGATCGCGCTCTACCGTTCATCCCGAACAGCTGTGTTCGTAGTAACCAGCATATGCTGCATGCTGCCTCCTTGCCTGAGAATTTACCATCCAGAGAGCGTGCCATCTACTATCTGAACACAATTTCACGCATGTCAATACAATATGTCACCGATCAGGACTCATCCGATAACGCTTGCTTGCGCCAATCTCAATTCACGGCCAACGTACTCGCGGAGTCATGGGGAGCAAGTCTTGAACAACGAAGCCGTAGTCTCAAGAATTTCTGACTACCACTTGTCTCAATGGAGGTCCTTGATGAGTTTGGGTCATGATCCGTCGGTTTACTGGGTTGAAAGCTTCCGTGCCGACCCAGACCATAAGGATGCCAGTATCAATGTGATATTGTGTACGATGCAGGAGGTATTTGCGTGTGTTTTAGAGGGTATCAAGACCATGCTCATCGTCTCACAGATGCTCGACAATTATACCGGAGCTGTCACGGACGATTCGTATCGCGTTCTGCATTACACAATGCTCAAATTCGAGCTCAAATGTCGAATAGTCCCCTCATCCCTGTTCATAGAGGGAGTACGATCTGTGGACGCCACTAGTTACTATGCTCAAGGTGGATTCTCTGACGTTTACTAAGGCTCGTTCGAAAGTCGTTTCGTAGCGGTCAAAAGGTTGCGGTTGTCGCTTGGCGAAAACGACAATATTTTCAAGGTATATGCGCTTTTACATGACCCACACATAGCTGACTCACGATTACTTTAGGCGCTGTGCAGACAAGCATTAATTTGGAAGCAAGTGAAACATCCCCACGACCTTCCTTTCATTGGACTGGCGAATGTTGATTATCCCCGGCCAACCTTTTGTATGGTGTCGCCGTGGATGGCTGGGGGAAGCATCGCTCTACTACTCGGCACAGATAGTTGAGGCTGGGTCTAAGCTGGCCTGGGTGAGTCTTCCGCTTCTCAACTTGTACGATCTGACATAACTCTCAGATCGCTCAGATCTCCGAGGGCCTCCAGTATCTACACAGAGCCAATGTCATTCATGACGATCTCCGCGGAGTGAGTCTATTTGGTTCAGGCACATCTTTTGGCTCTCTGACATATATTGTAGGCGAATATACTCCTGGATACAGAAAATCGTGCAATCATTACCAATTTCGGGCTCGCGCAGTGCGCTGATGCTGGAGACAGTACAATGACCGTGACAAATCGCACTGGGGCGATACGATGGATGGCTCCTGAGGTACTAGATGGAGAATATTGCAGCTTCGGGGGTGACGTATACTCATTCGCTTGTACATGTCTTGAGGTGCGTGCTGGAAGTTATTCGAGTTTCCAGGTCTCCTGAAAATTATATGAGTATAGATCGTCACTCAAAGACATCCGTTTCCTGATTTAGAGGAACGTCGGGTTAGACGATACGTCCGTCAAGGCCACGTTCCTTGCTAGCCAACCGAAACAACAAGGGATGTCATATTCGACTATTTGGGCTTGGTAGCTCAGCAGTGCTTCCAGAGGGAGCCGCACAAACGACCAAGCACGGAAAGCCTCGGGCAACTTCTCAGGTCCTCGAACTATGATAAGATCATTCATGATTGTCTCACTTCGTTTGACGTGTTCGGTTATTGGATTGGTCAAGCCAAGCAAGACGCTAGCGATGGGCGAAAGGTCATAGACATGATTTTGAGTCATATGCAGCAGGTATACGGCCCAGTACTTCTCAAATATGATCACGCTAATTTTCATTGATAGACACTCCAGGAATTCTCCGCTTGCAACTCGGGTGGCCCCGAGTCCACCGAGGTGTTGCGCAGAATGCTCAAGTTGTCCATTCAACCCGGTGTGCTACCGTCAGCTTTCTTCCAGGAAGTTGTCCATCATGATTGGACGGTTGTGGCCCGCGGTCCTCTCAGCAATGCATATCGTGGTATGCTAGGGTCCAAAGAGGTTGCCCTGAAATGTCCAGGTGCACTTGGAGACAGTGAGGTAAGAGTCTCAGTCAGCCTTACTCCTTGCGGAGAAGCTAATACGTTTGGAAGATTGTTTACCGACAAGCAATCATATGGCGACAGCTCAAGCACCCATATTTGTTACCATTTCTCGGACTTGCAGCAGGGCCTGACAGTGCCGAGATGGAAAGCATACCCTGTGTAATATCGCCCTGGATGGAGAATGGTTGTGTCAACCAGTATATCGCGATGCACAGGGGCAAGATTCAATCGCGCTTGAAGCGTATGTGGGTATGGTCCACTTGTCAGAACGAGAAACTACTCACATAAGCTAACTTTAGTTGTGAATCTTCTAGATCTTACAGATCGCACATGGCATATTATACCTCCATGCACGGGGGGTTATACACGGAGACCTATGCGGCGTACGCTTTTCACCTTCTATATGGCCAAACAGGCTTTCTTACTGAGGCCACTTTTTGCATTTTGTTAGTTGAATATTCTTTTGGACGACGATCTGCATGTACGATTGAAGGGACTAGAGTTTGCTACGCTCCTGGATGAGGGGACAACGTGCCTGGGTGGGATCGTCCAATGCATGGCGCCTGAACTCTTGAAGTCCAAGCCTTACCGATTCAACGATGTCTGTCCAAAAGTTCACTCGGACGTCTTCTCATTCGCATGTGTATGCCTTGAGGTCGGTATTAGCTTTCTGAGCCCCTATTGCGCTAATTCACTCGTCTAATATTTGATATATCATCTTGGAATATAGCCCGCAGCTTAATGTCCGTGGATGGAACGTGATTGTTCGACATTTCAATGAGCGGACCTTACGTCTTTCGGCCATGGAAGGCGTCGACTTCAACCAATTAAGTCCTCTGTTAAAATAGTGTTTGTCTCGAGATCCTTTGGCGAGGCCACCAATACAGAAGGTTTTACGAATGCTGATAGTTACCCTTAGTAATCTTGTGACCTTGAACGATCTTCAACATTGAAAGGTTGATGGTCTTATGTGGCGCCAAATGAATGTCACTTTTCAGACGTGGAGGACTCTGACAAGCTACAGCCTGGATATTAGCATTTCTAGACGGCGTTTTTCTTTCTCTACGGCTGGTGTACAGTAGTACCGGCTACGCTCACGGTAGACATTCGCACACGTCAAACGCACTAGCTTGCTATGCGAGGGTCATCGGGTCTAGTTCATACATGCTGCTATAGGATACCAGCGATTGCTACCGCGCACATGCTCCTGCTAGAATACGGTTCTGTCTCTCTACCACGCTGTAAATAGTTGTCTAGTGGACAATGGAACACGGACGTAGCCGATAAGCGGCGTGGTGCTATGCATACCATAGGTCTTCTTCGTATACTCTCTCCGTACACTCTGGACCAGGGTTCTAAGGAATTGTTTCCCTTCCCGCGAGCGAGACACATCGATGGGTTCAAGGGTCTAACTGAGTTCAGTACCGTCTTCGAAGAAGTCCAAGAAATGTATTCTGTTAGAGTTGTGTATTGGCGGATAAAGTAGGCACGGGTTTGAGCGTTATTAGGACCCTTGTCATCTCTGATATCGATAGCGGCGAGCTAAGATAAGAGAGTACAGCACCCCACCTGGCATATTCTCGCCTGCGAACGTGAGAGCTGCACTAGAGGACTATTGGTCCTTCGCTGCGCAGGGAATGTACGAGCATACCCCAGCGTTACGCCTCTGAATCCGACCATCACTATCAGGCGTGATTTGGTGTTAATATTCAAACGCATATGCAGCACTGATGACGCACGGAACGTGTACTGGCGAAACAACCCATGCAAGGTACGGGCAGCAACCAGTGGCAACAGAGTGGTTGGAGCCACACAAGTACCACACAAGCGGTGAGATTACAGTCGCATCAGCAATTCCACGTGGCGCTGTCACCGCGCCACGAAGCCGCTGTCAATGTCCTGAGGACAATTTAAGAGTTATAGCAATACACACCGACTCTGCGTACCGTTGGGCAAAAATCTGACCCACGAAGTACAACTACAGGACTATAGCCTACTATACGACGTACAAGCGGTAGTATCCCAAGAAGACAAGATGATTTGCAAACTGATCGCTAGCCGCGGTAAGTGGCAGAAACATAATTGGAGGAGATCTGAAAGATCACCATGATATCCCTTCGTTCACATCCTGGTGTTTCTATGGCTAGTTTCGAGACTCCCTAGCAGGTTGTTGGCCTCATTCACCGCTGTCTCAGTGGCTTCCGTTGACATGCGCTCGATAATCGCCTTGCGAGGTTTGAAACCACGATAAAGATACTCTTGCATAAGCAGTTAGGGCAAAGAATCGAATTTAATACCAATTTCTTACCGACACTGATCACAACCTTCTTCGTCTTGGCTAGCCACCAGGAGCCAGAGGTGTAGCGACAGGCCCTGAGCTGAGCATAAAAAAGCTGGTATGGATGAGACCCACGATATGTACCATGTTAACGCTATTCCTTACTTCCAAGTATGGCTCAAAGCCATCTGAGTGCCACATGAATGCAATATCACTGATCGTCTCGGTGCTGTCGTTATCATTCGATGCTACTTGCTTCACGATTTGAACGACTTCGTTCTTATCGATCGTACAGTTAGCTAGCACCCGCTGGTCTTCCACGCATTTGGTGAATAAGTCGAAAACCTAGACAGACATAAGCCTAAAGCCCGAGCAATATATCATGCTGAACCAACCGATGCACACTCTGCGTCACCTACAACGATCTGTTTTTGACGACTAGTTTCTTCCAGAACCATCTGGCTGTTGCGGTCGATGCGGACTGTCTCCATAGGCTCCGCCACGGCTAATTGCATCAACGTCGACTGCAGGGTAAAAGATGTTCTCTCATCCGAAGGGATCTCGTCCGCTGCACGTTTAGCGGCAGAAAGCAGAATTAGACTTGGAGTGCTTGCGTGTACAGAGGATGGATCAATCCTGAAGAGCTTGACAGTTATTAGAGAGGCATATAGCTGCATGACAAAATAGCATACCTTCAGACTATTCGCGTCATCACATGCGAGCTCATCCTTTGTGCTTGTCGCGTATAGAACGCGGGTGGTGGTGTGTGAGGACATGTTCACGAGGGGTCTGTGGATGATGAAAGTATGTTGTTTATAAGTCGTACGCAATGAACACGAGCATGTAACAGTAGAGCGAAGAGGGGCACTGAGGGAAGACATGTGCCCAAATTGTATGTGCATGTATTCCTACTGTGAGCGGAGATTGAAGGATCTTTGGCGGTACCCTGCGCGTTACGGGAAGGCATCTATGATCAAGGTTTGACGAGGTTTACAAAAGGTCTGACCGGCGAGACAGTAAGTTTTTCTCCTGATATCCGATATGAGTCTAACTTTACAGCTGTAAGCTCATGAGCGGCTGCTTACCTCGTCCGCTGGCTTCAATTCAGTAAGGTATGCTGTCTGAGGTTTCAGAAATAGCGATGCTATCGCGACCCTAAGATACTATACGACCGTGCCGTACGCAAAGGTCCGTGCGACTTCTTGTGAGTGGAGGAGGGCACGAAGCATGGACAATACAGTCGGGGGCCGCCAGCAGCGAGGGCCCTCAGATGCGTGCGATGCGTGAGGACGCCATGTGACGGGCATACTAGGTATAAGTTCAGCAAGGTTTGTCACGGGCAAGGTGTAACAATTGCTTTTTAGGACGAGACAGTGCCACTCACTACTGGCTATATTGTTCAATCAATTCACGCGTTCATACTGGCTCCTTTCGATTGTATGCGTATTCATATCGCTTTACCAGATCGTCCATGCGAAAGGAGAGCGAAGGAACGAGTCAGCGCATATACTCAGTTCCGAGTTTATTTCCGCTTGAACCTCCGTTTTAGCAATACCCCGTGGAGTATGCATGTACTAAGGTGCTAGTGATTGGAATGGATGGACGGATGTAGAATTTAGGTTGTGTTCAAGTGAGTCTCTGCTTCGAAGCGCTGGATCCAACGGATGCACTACTATCTGGCGCTAGTGATCAAAAGTCTAGACCATTGCCACCGCGACCCCCAGTCGGTAATAGGTATAGTCTGAGTACGCTGGAAACAACGAACTCGTGTACACCGAGTGGTTCATGTGGTGATTCTTGGCTCGCGTCAAGCACGTGTACTGAGCCCGAATTCCATTTCCGAGTTGTATATGAAATACGGACATATGTACATATGATGCTACTGGGGATTCTCGCTGCGGCTGTACCATACATCTCGGAGGGAATTACGCTTTCACAACCAATGTAGATGTTTTTACCATATTTCCAGCCTCTCTACGTTTTGTAACGATGATTTGGCAGTTGATCTCTAGGCAATATCGGGACTCGAAGAAGAGGAGTCTAACGAGGCAGAAAATATAGCATCTGCTCTTTCGACCAACTTCTTCTGTGCTTCAGCTTGAGCAGACTTGATCTTATCTTCACGTGGCACAAATTTACGACTATTGAACGCTGTAAAGATTACCATAGATATATATCAACACAAAACGGTGGTGGCCCAAAAATCGCAACTCACAGCCACTGATTCCGCATATCTTCTTCGTCCTTATAAAATGGCGCTCCTGAGAGATCCATGCCTTGAGATGAATACGGTAGATCTATTGCATATTCGTTTTTTAGTACGACTGTGCTCTAGACATGCCAATCATTTACCTTGAAGTAGGGGTTATCGGGATCCGGAAAGCGTAGGATCCCGATGTCAACCACAGTCCGATCTTTCTGGGTTTTGTCATTGATCAGCTGCCAAAGCGACTCAACAGCTGTGCCTATCTCAGCAACTAGGGTGGTGATGACGCCGAAGCTCAGGTGCGAGGTTTCCCAGATATCGGGGTCGACAATCAGCGTTCTCAGCCAGCCATCAGCCTGAGAGAGACATCAGGATCGTTTACAGGGAGTGAGCATGGTACTCACCTCTTTGACGATGATGGGATCCTCAGAGCTAGAGAGACTGAACGCGTTTGTCTGCTCCTTGGTCCAAAGATCGGTTTTGTCGACCGCCAAGTCTTCTGCGCGCTTCATGAAAGGAGACTGTGCTAGAGTAGACAGTACTTTCTCCCACGTGCGATCTTCCACAGGAATTTCGCTCAGCAACGTGATAGCCTCTGCGCTCGCAATCCTCAACATGTCGTCCATTTGTTGGAAGGGCGCCGTAAGCGGTACAGAGCCAATTTCATGGCTGACTTCGTCATGAAGAAAGCTAAAGGTGTTGTCATCGGCGGCCTTACAGCAATGATGGAAGGTGCATGAGTCCATGACTACATTCCACGAGACGTAACTGACCGTATCTGGACTCGTTTGGTCGGAGAGCGAGTTGCCTTACACAACGTTCGTGAGATGAGATGACAACCGCGACAAACACTGTGTAAAATCGTACCAGCGATCTTGGGGCTGTACCGGAGCTGCCACTATCATTAGTAAGTGCGGCACAGGAAAACATAGTTGACCAACCTGCTGGAGACCCAGAGCCCGTGATTTATCACAACTGAACAGTTTGAGGAGGAACGGTGCTGTAGGCATTGAAGACATAAGTATTCGCTAACGCGGCCTGAGATTACGTTCAGCCCTTATATGCAAACGGGCTTGAACTTAGTAAAGACGCTCAGTGTGCCGTATACATGTATACATCAGGAAATGAGACTAGATGGGGATCTATAAGCGGGCCAACAGAGATTCACAATATGTAGAAGTCAGATTTGGAATCGAGGGATAGGCTTGTGCTAACCTAGTCGTAGTGACTTCCATTTTTGCATGCGCTCCGAGTTCTGTAACAGGAGTGGTTGGTGATAAGTTATCTTTCGAACATTCAATTGTCAGTCCCAGGAGCTAGGTCACAAGTTGATATGAGGACGCCCTCGATAGTAGGGTTTTCAGGCAAGCCTGTGGGTAAGCACCCGACGTTACGCGTCTTCCAATTGACCGAAGGGCTGTCCTGACTAAACGCTGAAGAACGAACTTTGCAAGAGAGGCTGTTGCTGTTGTGAATTCAGGAAGACCTGGAAATTGATGTCAGGAATACTAGAAGCTATCAGTAGCATGACGGAACTCGCCTATAGTTTAGTATGCAGAGTCTTATCTGTTTGGGAGTCTTGCATCGACATCTGATATTAAGGGCTGTGATATTCAATGATTCTCCAGGATATAGGAAGTCAGATGACTCGGTAACACCGCGACGAACACCGTGACACGCACATTTCATCAGGTCAAGGTTTATAGCTACTCTGCCATCCCCGAAAAGTGATTTTACAAGGGCGACAATAGGTAATGAGACGAACTGGCACTTTATCCAACATTCTCAGTACAGGAACGCTCAGTTGTAGTGCGCTTTGTCGCGTCCCAGACTTCTCTGTCGAGATGGCAGTAGATCAGCTCATGTCAATATATAGTAATCCAGCATCTGCTTACCTAGGTCAGATCGCCCCAATGAGGAGGAACGAAAAGGAACTCCTTTTGCAAACGTTTTTACCAGTAATACTGGGGCAACGCGATATTAGGAATCGCAGTCGTAAATTGTGTACTGGGTTCCATACGGAACCTCTGGAAAGAACGATCAAGCCGTGTCGCGCTGACCACAAGGTGCTGACGATGCTTCTCTGCCACCTATTAGTCCAGTGCCGCCAGCGGACCCTTTTCGCATAGTGGGCGTGGTGAGATGTGAAGAAGAGAAATGAATGCTGTAGGCATCATTGCGGAGTCAGCGCCGTTAATAGCAAAACATCATGACGCCTATTACTGCTCTGCGGCACGTTTGTCTCCGGCGCGGTGCATGCACTTACCGAGTGCGAGAGTCTAAGAGAGGGCTGCCGTCCTGGCGTGAGGAATCGTGACGGGCCACGGCGTTCGGATGAGATGATAGGCGCCGAATTTGCCGGCTTGACCCGCAACTCGTCAGTCAATCTACTTTGGGACTCGTTAATACTCTCGACGCAAAACTATCATATCATGGTGGTGTATCGGGGCATTCTTGCTGCATCTTAAGCTAAGAATGTGTGTAGCCCGGTTTTGATGAGTAAAGGATCGTGAAACCCTAAATTAGTTTTGCTGGTCGGCAGTGTCCGGACCGAATGCTGGTAGCGTGGCGCCGTGACCAGCCTGGGTTCGATTCGACGCTTCTCTCACTGCAGACATCCACACTGTAGCTATTCTACAATCACAACGTTGGTTCTACCAGAAACGTGGTTCGAGCAAGATGCGCAGCTCAAGGAATAGCATCAAAACCTCATTCACAGCATCCTGCAAGTCATGTTAGTAGAGTTCACACGCTCTTTTTGTACGACAATCGTGCTTGGATGGTGTGTACTCGAAAGTTAATGTCCGCTTTCTGGTGTCCTATATCTATGTGAACGAGCCAGTATGGTCGAGAAACACTCATGGACGCAACAAACGACGAAAGGAGCTCGAAAGTGCGTATTTGAACAGCGACGGACTGAAATCTAAGTGCCCATTTTACCCAGCCAGATCTCGTGGACACCATTTTGCAACAGGTGGTGCAGATTAAGAAGATCGTAGAGTCTTTGTCTGTGAGCTCTTTGTGATATATCAGCATAGACAGAGCCGCTCACTCGTTTCCTATTCAGGCTGTCCCACCTTCGATGCCAGAAAGAAGACAAGAATCGTCTACTGGTCGTGAGGTACGCTACCCATGTAACTCGGGATTTCTCATTCTCATCGTATTGTAGTGCGTAGAAGAAGACGGGCGATGGCGGCCTGTGCTTGATAACATTGCTCGACAAGACGATGCGAAGATGGATGGATGGATCGCCGAACTTGGTGACATGCTCGTCTTTGTGAGTTTCGCTTCATCCAAAGAAATGGGAGGTACGACTCAATATTGGACCTAAAGGCTGGCTTACTTTCTGCTGTCGTAACCACTTTTACGACCTTGTCGGTGACATGGCTTCAGCAAGATCCAGTACTCGTGACCAATACTCTATTGACGCGCATGTCTCATCAGCTCGCATTACTCGCAAACCCGTCCATGCCCCTCAGCTCTTGCGGATCAGCAGAACTCCCAGTGGAGACGGCATCTGCGTTCAGTCCAGATAAATCTGTGATCTATCTGAACATGCTGTGGGTCATAAGCTTAACATTAAGTCTTATATCTGCCCTCCTCATCTTGGCCGTACAGCAATGGCTTCGCAACATCCCACTACCTCCCGATATTCCTATTCGCCGCGCCATTCATCTGCGAAACTTACGTCAAGGCGGATTGCTTGATTGGCAAGTTCCCGGCATCATTTCTCTACTACCACTGCTACTACAGCTCTCAGTGATTCTCTTCATGGCCGGACTATCCTTATTTCTTTGGTCGTTGAACGGCACAGTTGCTATCGCCTTCTCTATCCTGGCACTTCTATCCGCTGCCGTTTTCGGAGTCATGATTATCATGCCTATACTGCATACTTCCTGCCCCTACAAATCGCCTTTGCTGCCGACCACCGTAATGCTACTGCAGTGGATCACCCTTGCAGTCATGGCGTTCTGGACCGCTTTAGGTCTCATTGTTACATCTGCCTGTACTTCCCAGCGTGGCTCCTGGATTTGGTCCCATCTTGGGTTTGCGAACGACGATGCCCAGGATATACGCCGCTCACACCACTCGCTTCGTCATCTCCTGGTCAGGTTCAATTCCATCGCGGCTTCCAATTTCAATACGTTCTGGACGGCCAGGGAGTTTCGACATCTATATCGTGCGCGATCGAGCGCGGAAGAGCAAGGTCTTTTGGACTTCTTCGATAGCTTTGCTGTAGTGCAAGCCTTCCATGCATGCTCGGATGACACGCTTGCGTCGATCATGAGATGCATACGCGATGTGCGCCCCCAACAGGGACAGCTTTCCGCAGTGACAGCCTGCTGGTGGCATTTGAAAGACGTGACGCCTCGTGCACTCCTGCCTCCAGTTCATGTCCTCCCAACGCCTCCTATCCAACCCTATGTCACCCAGTGGCTCTCGGAACGAGATTGTCGCTTGCTGTGGGTATTTTCGCGACTCCTTTGGAATGGCAGTACTCGGCGTGTTAGTGCCGATGATACCTGGGCTTTGACTTTCCTGCATTTTCTTCACCGAGTTTTCCCAGGTACTGTGCCCCAGGCGCAATACGTCGCACATCTTGTACGTATATGTGCTAGCCAAGACATATCTCCGCAGCCAACCCATCTACTTGGGGTAGAAGACATTGTACCGACATCGCTGGTCTTTGACATCATCTCTGAGAGCTCACCTCGCGGAATCGAGGGTAAGTCTGCGCCATCATTGTCTCCTCTACCTTATCTCATTCTGCACGCACTCTAGATGCCAAGAACCTCTGCCAGCATGCATTAAAGTGTCTTGCATCATATCCACAGCCCAGCGGACGATACCACGAAGTTGTGCTTTGTCTTACTTCAGCTACCGTTGCATTGGCAGCCATGAAACCCTATCATCAATCCCGCGACGATTGCAGAACGCTAGCCACTAATCTAGCTATCTTTCTGAAGCACGGTGAGGGTCGGCCGCTCAATAGCGTGCTGTCAGTATATCGTCGCGATCTCGAAAGAATAGGTCCGGCTTCATTGTCCATTGCTCAAGTCATCTCAACCCTCCGCAAAATTGTCGCGGAACTTGTTAATGACGCACCCGTCGACCCAGACGGCTCACTGAGATGGATTTCTGCGTATCTTTCTAGTATACACATACAAATTGACGAATGGAGACCAGCTCTCACCATAAACCTAGACTAGTTCAAACTCGAGTTAGGAAGCTCATGTCGCGTACAACTGACTTAGGTCAATATGCCTAGCGCTATAGTCTCATTTGTCAAGCAATCGATCTAGTAGTTAAATGCACACGTACTGTATTCCGTCCGGACTACATCATATAGTGCCGTGCTTGATAAAAAAACATCAGGGTAATCGTAGGTACATGCGCTCTCAGCGTTCTCTAATCAAATGTCGCATTCCGTTTACAACCCTTCCATGATCAAACCTACCACGCCTTCGGAAATACAGCAGTGCCTCAGGTACCCTTTCACACACCCGTTGTCGTAAACTATCGGGCATCGATGGCAAGGGTTCTGTATTGGTTCTGTCAAACCTTTTCCAAATACTCCACTAGTATTCGGTATCAGAGATGCCAAGGGTCTCAGCGCTCATAGTGGGCTCCGTACCAGAGATGAACAGGCTTCTTTCCCACTATAAGCTTCCCCACAAATGCGCTCGGGTGCACCTATTTGCAGCCGCAAAACCATATACATACCACATGAATATGGTTTGCTTACTGTCAAGTAGGGTTGGGCTCGGCCTGTCCAGCGCAAACACATCACGTAGTATCAAGATTTCCTCCAATGACTGCGCGATCCAGAACTTAGGATCTGAATCTCCCGGCAGTGGTACCTTCCGGTCTATGAGGGCTCAGGCGGTAGATGCCGTCCCCTGGCAGTGGTAGCGTTCGCTGTCGTACAAATCTACGGCTACAGAACGTTATAATATTACCATATATGCATATTGGCGCAGAAGTTGGATAGAAGAGCAACCTACAGCCACTGAGTCCACAGTTCTTTTTCACATCGAAAAGACGAAAGCACTGCTGATATATCCATGCTTTGAGCCGACTACGTAGACCTGGTATATTCGTACCCATCGAAGTTTGTCACAGCCCTCAATGGCACGCCGTGTATCCCACAGAGAATTGAGACTTCCTTCGGGCATCCAAGGCGATACTATGCAAGTGGAACGAAGTTGGCTGCTAGTGACTAGTCCTAGGAACGGAAGAATGTGGCAATGCTTCAGATGCCGCTATGTCGAGGCTTCTATGCATAACATAGGCTGTACAAACATGTCTTCAACGAATATTCTATGACAGCGAAAGACAACCTCACCTTCAAAGAGTCGTTTTCAGACGCATAGTAATACGAAGCCGCTTGATCGCAACCTGACCGCCACCATGCAATATGCCTGAATACACATATGAAAGTCCGCCCGATCGATCATCATGGCCAACGTTAGCTATGCGTAGGCGATCCGACTTCATGAAAAGGAACGAAGGGACCGTGTTAGACGCCAAGACAAATTTGAACAAGATGTAGCGGAAAATGCGAGAGGATTCAGCAGTGGCTTCCGTAAAAAAATCGAGCCCCTGACGGAAGATAAGTGCGACCACCAGGTAACGGCAAGGTATGCTCTTACATCTTGTATCACCCTCATGATAACATCTGCGCGCTCCTTTCCGTCGGGTTCGGATTGGAGATGTCCTGCCCAGTACGTAGATTGGTCATCTTGAGACTGCTTGAGGGATGCTCGCCAGTTGTCTACTTGGAGACGAGAGACCACGGAGGAGACAGCTTCGTCTGCAAGAACTTCTTTCCAAGAGGCCGCCAGCTCAGCGGTAGAGAAGTGGGGAAATCGCTAAAACAGCCTATCGTAGGAGTCGATTGTATTAGAGGTATCGTTCATATCGTCTGGTAGAGAGAGATTGTCGACAATGACAGCGGGTGATGAAAGATGATATGAGCGATGTCGAGATGATTTTCTGGTCCTGGCAGGCGCAGAGCACGTTGCCGTGTGGCAAGCGGCCGATCGATTCATACGACACCGTTTCCTCACGTGAACATCTTAACCAAGTCATGGCCGAGGATTTAGATAAGATATGTGAGCTAGAAACGGAGGACCCATCTTCGACGCTACCATCGACTCTCCTGGATCTAGACGTCTATGTAGTAAGACAGTATTCGTTATAGATAGATCATCATACCAGCTTTGTTGACAGTGGTGATTTGACGCCTGTCCACCTAGCCTTGCGGGACAGGGCAGCCGTGAGTGACTTCGTATTGTGACCTGAGACTCGCCAGTCGCCGGATGCAGGTAGAAGTGAAGATCTACAGTCGCCACGGTACAAGAGCTCTATTCGATTCATAAAAACAGCTCACAAGTTGCATAGGGCACACTGCCTAGTTTCGCTAATAGAAACGGGACGTCTGTTAGAGTAGAACAAGTGAGAGGATCGCATGCCTGAGCCATTGGGCAAGCGCAAAGTCGGCGCTCAAAATGTTGTAGTTTTTCCAGGTTTCGACGGATAGTCGAGAAGTGAGAACAATTATCGAGCTCTCATCATAAATGCGTACTAGTAGGCTAAATCGGCCGAGTAGTCGTTCCAGCCATTTATCTTAGCCACCGAGACCTGTCAAAGCCCGCCTGATATCGTCAATGAGGACGAGCGGAAAGTAAGCATATACAGTACCTGATCAACTGGTTCACGGACCTATAGCCAACCTACAGCGATTTCACCGTTCACTCAGCAGTAGATCAGTGAGGGGAACCAGGAATCGAAACAGATGTGAAAACCTACCTGCTGAGTTGTAAAATACTGGTTGGAAAAACGCGAAGGAGCTCTCGAGATCGGCGAGTACGTACTACACCGGAACATGCCGAATTTTGCCGAATGAAGCAAACAGGCGCTGTGACCCCAACTGGCCGGGGAGTTGATTTGCTCCACTCTTCATGTCGCTCATTATGTCAAACAACACCAGTAGAAAGGCAAAACCGCCGTTTGACCACGATACTACCGCCGATCTAATCATCAGAACTGCTGATAATGTCGACTTCCGGGTGCACAAAGTTATACTAGCCAAAGCGTCTCCCATATTCGACAGCATCCTCTCGCTTCCTAACCCACCGCCTGAATATGCCGCTGCAGAGGATTATGTGGACGAAATTCCCGTCCTGCAACTTACAGAATCAAATCGTATCGTCGACATAGTTCTGCGATGTTGCTATTCTATCTCACTACCCCCCTCATTAACTTTCATGGCGATGTCATTCATCATCCCCCTATATCGTGCGGCACAGAAATACGAAGCAGCCATCGTATCCAAGCGAGCTACAGAAATTCTGGGGGAGCGATGTGGTAGTAAAGACAGTTGCCTACAGGCCTATACGATCGCGTCTCATCTTGAACTCGATGGATTTGCCCGATGGGCAGCGCTCACATCCCTATCTTGCCCCGAATACCACATCACTGGATCGCGCTTTCAAGAACTGGAGCTGATATCCGCCGCCAAATACCTCGAGCTTGTTGATTTCCACGAAAGATGTCGCGAACAGCTCCAACGTGAGCTGTGTTCCCCGCAGTACTGGGTCGACCGCGTCGAGGACTTCGCTCCCATGTTCGAGCTTGCCGACCGCGAGTCGAAGTGCTGCGCGGAAAATTCGACAATATATATAGGAATTCTGGCCGTCGACGATTTCACCGGGCCACCTATACCCCCTGTGCCGGGAATTCGATATCAAGCAAAGCAATGGGCAATGGAATATCTTGCGGAGATCTCACGCCTTCTGAACGACGACCGTATGACCATCCGCGATGCTATTCGTAGCCCCAAAGCCGCGTCCCGTGCCGCTTGGAAGGCGGCAGAATGTCCGCACTGTCGCGAAAATGCGCTGGAATGTGTGATATCCTTTAGCCAGGCAGCGGAGGGAGCAATAAGCGAAATCATATCTTCTGTGAGCTCATAAGTTCCGAGAACCCATCCTGATCGCTAATCTAACCTTTCTTCTCGAAGGTTCCCTTCAAAGTGGGCTCATGAGCTACGACTCGCAAAGTCCGAAACGACTCGGTCATACAGCCGTCCGGCTGCCACGCCTGTCGAATTCGAGAATACCTTCGTTTACGAGCCTGTGTCGCCTTGTATAGCGCGAGGGTTATTGTGTATCGTATGTCGTACGGCCAGTTGTGATTAAGGCTTGGTGATCAATAGTTCCAGTTGCTACTGTATTGCCTTGATGCTTGTATACTAGTACCCAAAGAGGAGAATATTTGTGGGTCTCAGAGCTCCAATACGGCCCATGCAAGACATCTCGTGGCATCAGTGCGAACGGCCTGATATATGTTCTGTTTCCTGACCCTCTGTTTCAATGTCGTCATCAATCTGCGTAGGAGTAGACATACCGTGAAATGTTCTTCAAACGCAGCTGGAGTCCTCAAGCTCGGCCGCCTTCAGACCTGCCACCAAGGGGTTATCATGGACAAAGGTGACGACCTCGCCATCTCCATCCTCATCAGCTCGATTTCCCTGTGGATTGACAAATTCTAGAGGGGCTCCTATATTATCCACGAAACGCGGGGTGAGCCAGCTCTTCGCATGAGATGTATCGCTCATGGAGTCCGGAAGTTGGACCCGACGGAGGTGTGTGATAACCCGGCAAACAACTATCGAGATGCATCTGGTGGTTTACATGAGAAGGCATGAAACAAGTGAATGGGTTTTGAAGTAGTGACTCACGGGATAGTCGTTCGGTTTAGGTCAACGCTAGACTTTGTTGAGGTTCAGAAGCGTGATTAGAATATGTCATCGAATTCATGACGCACCACACTTTTGGATATTATCACCCAAACCGTAACAGCCCTAAGACAAGGTGAGCTAACGGCGCTGTGACGTGTTGATAGGTATACAAACATAAGTGCGATAGTGCCTATCGATGTTTTTTTAGTGATCTATCTGCCGGACGAGACCTCTAACTCACCGTCTCTCAAGAGAAAGAACAAGAGAGACTTCCGAACTCTCAATTTCTTAACTTCCTGTAACACTTTCCACGTACTTCGCCACGTATATATTTGGACTACAATCTCGGCAATGAAAAGACAGCACATTCCACCTAGATTTACGGCTGTGTATGCAGCACTAGGATCTGATGCGTGACCACTAAACGATAGCATGAGCTCAAGATAGCTTTGACCATCATTTAGGCGACTTACTCAATCACGGTGATTTTCCCTCCTAGCATATAGCTTTGATAGCACCCTGTGGAAAGGGGACGCGGCAATATCAACCCAGCCCAGTTAAGATACTGGAAATCGTGTATGACGTCGGCTAATAAAGAATCGATTATGAAATTCCACTCACCGTATCGCAGCATACAAAAATCATGCCAAGGCACAGCATCGACAACGGGATCTTGATCTTGCGTCCAGAGAGTACATATAATCGCAGAGCTATAAAAACTGAAGAAACAGATTATTGGACATCCAAATAAGATCGGCATTTATTTTACCTGCGACCCCAGTATAAAAAATCGCTCCGATGACCGCGTCCAGTCTCCATATAATTTTACATCTACAATAAAGAATGTTTATCGACTAATTCTTTAAGCGCAGCGACCACTTACGCTAATTTCCCATCGTCGGAAAATATGTGCCAATTCTCGAAAGTTTCGACTGAGCGCAGCAAACTCGCAAGCGCAGCATATCGCATAACCAAGAACAAGAGCTTCACTGCCGAAAACTGCCGTCGCCATATGCAACGTATCTCATCCGGCAAGGTCAAGATGTAGTCGTAGAGGAACCAAGCTGCACGAAATATTGTAGCGTGAGACGTTGGGATGGTAGACAGAACTTTACGCTCACTTGTAGTAGCAGCCTGGATGGAAAGGTGAACTCCCCTATCAAAGTTGCAACCATGAGACGTCAGAAAACGTTTGGAAGGATGGATACTTCGCTCACCAATCCTGCACGCCGTCCGCATGTGAGCTCATTTGTGGGATCAACCGATGCTCAGCATCAGTGTATACTGTACGGCTCGCAAGCTTCTTTAATACGGTATCGGTTTGACAACCGGCGCGAAGTAGACCAGCCTGTAAGACAGGCTACATGTGCTGAGATCATGATGAGATGCGATATATTAGCAACAAACAGTCTTTGGATGCTGATAATCAGCGCATGTCGACATACACAATATTTTGTATCATGATGTAGCCATTTTTCCCTACTACTGAGAGCCAGGCTCCAGCAATCACATACTTTCAAAGAGACGATAACGACTGAATCATCTCGGTTGTCGGGTATACGACTACGATAGTTAGTAGTCATAGGTTATTAACATAGCCACACCTCCTGTAAAAACTTACCACTGCGTATTCGGTGTATCTATCTTAGATACTCTGATATGATGCTGTATCAAATATCGACTTTTGAAGACTCTGAAGATTAGGAAAGCAGTGCAAGAAGATGACTGTAGCAGTTACTGTATCAGCGCGTGGACTCAGTCGTGCGGCGCATCGTAGGCAAGTAAGACCCCGGAGACTGCTCGTTCGTCCAGGACCCCGGTCAGGAGTATATCACAGACTCACGGTTTACTGAAATCTTAGTTCTCGAGATACAAGGTCCTCATGTAAAGGTGCGCTAAGAAGGTAGACACAGATTCCATTCAAAGTATCGAAAGCCTTGCCGAGAATTCACTGTGGGTGAGGGAAAGGTACAAAATCTGAACAACACCCATCGCCTCAGAATCCCTCAGATCCCGTCCTTGCTATGAATGTATTGCAGCTGTTTGACAATATATAGGACCCAGTCTCTGAACTCGATGGTGGCACATCACAGTATTAGCAAACGTCATGTATTTCTTATTGTAGCCCGGGATATGCAATAAGCCCGTCTCGAGTCTCATATCTATGCACAAGTTCGGCGGTCACACCAAACAGCAGCACGGTACTACGACTATTGATGTAACTTCGCCCCGGGTCGCGGTCGGTATATGTACTAGGTTAAATAGGTATGGAGTGCTATCAAACTTTTGGGTGGTATCCCTGAATACGCCGGTGTATGAATGAACGGAGGAACGGACGGACGGATCGTGCACCAGGCCGGTTGGTCTGAGGTGCAAAGCAGAATACAACACAGAGCACATCGAAAGCTTGGACAGCATTGCATCGCAATCGTTTGTTGTTGATCAGTTTCTTTGGCGCGCTTGACACGGTTTCGGTTTCTTGCTTATTCCTTCTACGCGCGGGTCTAGACGATGCTCTTCACAAGCAGACCCTCGAGGCGGGAGTACTCAGGCACAATCGCCGCGTAGGACATGAACGCGTCCACGTCGGGGTCTGCAACCTTCGCCAGTCCCAGCTGGAGTTCGGCCTCCGAGGTCGGCATCGCAACCACTGGAGTGAGGCTGGTTGTCTGTGTAGCAGAGTCGCCCCCGTTCGCCCCAGATGGGTTAGGACTGCCCGAAGTACCGAGGTCCGGAGTAGTGAACGCCGTAGACGGCGCATCGATCGTCGTCCCACTCATAGTCGTCCCCGTCGTCGAGCCCGTGAACGTCCTGATCCGGCCCGCGCTGTCCATGACTTCACCAAATCCAGCGCCGAGGCCATAGACGTTCCCGTTCGCCGCATTGATGTGATTCACGTCCTCGGACTCCTCCTCGTCGACCTCCAGCAGAATGTTCGCGCCCAGCGCAGAGCGCCCGCCATACGGCGTACTAGCGCCGCTCCCAGGCTTGCTCCCCGCAGGCGGGGCATTGATGTTCGTCCGCAACGGCACGCCGCCCGCCGCGCCCCAACGCTTCGCCAAGAGTCTGCGCACCTCCTCCTCGAACCCACCCCGCCCCGTACCCGCCGACGCACCGCGCTCCTTGCCCCACACCCAACGCGCAACATACGCACCACCCATCGCCGCACGCGAAGGGAAGCCCCCTGCGGGCGCATTCCGGTGCGGCACGACCTGCGCCGAGTCGATCTGTGTCGTTGCGAGCAACACGGGCGCATTGAACACATCGCCGACGAGATTCGAGATGGAGGGGAAGTTTGCGGCGGCACCTGTCGCGAGAATGCGAGACGGGAGCGGGCTGTAGTCATACGGATCGAAGGAGAGACCGGTGCTGTTCGCAGTGTTAGCTGTAGCAGCAGGGCGTTTCTGTTGTCCGGATATGGGGCTTGGGGTCGTATTGTTGGCAGCGCGGCTGCGTCCTGCGTTTGGGCCCAGCACACCTGATGTGACCATACGCGACCAGCGTACGCGGAACGACAGGATCTGGCTTTCAAGGAGACATCGGGGATTCGCTCGGAGATCGCGGAACTCGTTGACTTTGATACCAGTTTCGAAGCGGAAGATGCCCTTGACGTGCGAGAGGGGGTGACTGTCGCCTTGGAGGAGCCAGAAGCTGAAAAGCTTGTCATCGAGCCTAAAGAGCGGGAATATAAGCTTAATTATAGCGGATATATGGACCCAGTAGCACCCACCCAATGGACCCGCCGGGCGGAACAATAGCAACCAAGCGATCGAACGCGCTCCAGCTCTTAGTGTACATATCACGGACCAAGGCACGAGGCACATCCGCATTCCTAAATCGAATGAACAATCTGATCAACACTATAGATCGATACACTTACCTGCTTGTGAGCATAGCAATATAGCGGCGCTTCTCACTGGCATCTTGAGCAGGATGGGGAAAGATGTTGTAAAGACGAGAAGGTATGTACTGAGGGGCGGGTGTCATCAGGGAGTCTATGGGGCCGAAGGAGAGAACAGCGTCGGATGGTGATGGACACAGGGAGAGGTAAGTTGAGAGGTAGTCAGACGTGAACGGTGTAACAATCATCTCTGCAACAGGCATCGATCAGCAGAGTATCATTGAGATGGGTAGATCTACCCCACCTGGGTCGAAACCGTATCTGTCAACGAGGTATCGCGACACATTGCCGATACGTCTCCTGCCGCCCGACGTATCAACCTCGCCGAGCCAACCCCACATCCGCCTTCCCTCGTCCCTGGTGCCGCCAACGATCTCGAGCACACCCTCGTCCCAGTGACTCGGCGTGCTCGGTGTCGTCGAGTGCACCCACAAGCCGCTCGCGCACGCCTCGGCTTCGCCCATGCTGACGAACGCACCGCACATCAGGCTCGCCAGGAACGAGCTCGCGATCTGCACGCGCCCCGTGCTGTGCCATACTTCGGGCAAGGCCTCGCGCACGCGGAGGAACTGCGCCGCGATCATGCTCGACTGGCTGCACGTGCCGACACGCGCAGACATGTGCTCTGCACCGCCAAGGGCAGCCTCGAGACTGAGTCCGTGTGTCTGGGCAGATGTGTCCTGCGCGACGGCGGTGTTTGGGAGCGAGAAGGCGGTGGTGAGTTGTTGGTGCAGCGGTAGACGTGCGTCTAGGTTTTGTAAAGGTGGGACCGACGAGGTTTTCCACCAAACTAACGCTTGCTGCGAGACTTATTAGTCTCGCTTTGAAATATCGGAGTAAATTCTTACCTGTGCGGCACCTCCAACAGCTTTTATCCGTGCCAATTCATGGCTCTTACTGAGTTTTTCCATCAACATATCTAAATGCGTAAGATGATCAGCAATTTGCTTGGTGAAGACGCATATGTCGAGCTAAAATGAAGAGAATGAATAAGTCCACACGGAATTGCCGTCGATTATAGATAGAGATATGATCTTGAAGTAGACTCAGCATGCGGCGCTTAAAGCGACGAAGAGAAGAGTATATTCGCCCGCCCGTGCCGCCACGAAGACAAACCCCGCACGAAGCTAAATCCGAAGAAGAGGCAGAGGTCCCGTCATAAGGCAGCCAACGGTGCGCACGACAAAACGCATTGTAGTAGGGTGATGCCAATATCCCCAAAGTGGGGAAATGATCGGCGCGTCCTCACCAAGGTCCCCTGTGCCGCATCGCGCGATCGAGCCATTCTATATCATCCAGGTTGTATCGCAGAGCAGTAATGCTGATCATGTCCAAGCGTCTAGATGACAAGGCGCGGGAATTGACCGGACAGAAAATATCTTCGCGCCGGTAAGATCAAACCAGTAACCGGCGAATCACCGTCCCTCGAGAGCCTGTTAAAATGATCTCGTGAAATACACGTACCGAAAGCCTTCACCCACATTTCCACTGGCGTCGTGTAAGCCTCGCCGGGAGTCGTGAATATGCCCCCTTGTGTTCTACCAATATGTTTCAGCATTAGGCGGGGGGACGAGCAACGGCGTGTGCGCGCAATCGTCGGACATACTGAGATGGACCCAGAGCGACGTGTCACGGAGAGAACGGGGAGGGGGACTCACTGGTACTCAGGCAACTCTGTATCAAAATCCACGGTCTCCACGCCAACCAAGTCAAGATTCTCGTCCAGGACAGAGGCCCGCAGCTGGTCGGTGGCAAGCTCCAAACCGAGAAAGAGAGACGAGGCGGACTTGGGAGCCATGGCGGTCGTCGGTGTAGAAGAAAGCGACCTTCAGCAAGCCAGAAGCAGAAGTAAAGGAGAGGACTGTGTCGTCTGAGGTCGTCGTCGTCGTGAGCTACGACGGGGTCGTGGTCAAGAACGAAGGTGGAATCGGTTGTGTCTACACCGAATTCGAGTCTTTCGTCCATCACCATCACAAGTCGCTTTTATTTGGCCTTTATTTGGCTTCTTCTCTGCCTCGTGGGAGGTCCTTCCCACGCTTTCTGTCTTAATCACTGCTCTTCAACGACCAAATACCTCTTGTTGTCAACCACCATGAGCTCGTACACCGTTCTCAGCCATTTATACTGCAGTTTCTTGTGCGGATCGGCCAGAAATTTGGCAAAAATACCGCCCAGGCCGGCTCGCGCTCGTGGTCATCACCCGCTGCTTCGGACCCCAGTTGCCTGAATCATACCATCGCGGATGCAAATTGTAACCTTTCTCCGAACAAGCCGTCTCCAACAGGCACGACGCAAAAAAGACGACCTCACGACAAGTCTCGGACAGAACTTCAAGCCGCCATGCGTCCCCACACGCGCAGCGCAGATCGCCACATGCAATGCGTCGTGGGCGCATGTTTGCCCACGTGGGGCCGAATTATCTTGACTGGCTTCCCTCCGCTTCCCTGAAGGTTGTCTGGGTTGAAAATGGGCAGTCACATAGACTAATCGAAGTTTTCATCGTAAGTAATCGGTAAAGCATGTCCGCCAAAGCGTGATTATACTAGATGCTAAAACTCTTCTCTATCGAAGTCAACGACCCTACAATTTACAGTACAACTGGCACGACCTTTTACGCAAGGTAGGAAGCTATGAATAATACAGGATAAGTTACCTGTCTGAATGATATGTGTACTATTGCTGACCGCAAACACGTAGGGCAGCAACTGTCAGGTAGGGCCGGCAGGCCGTCCTTCCCGAGCTCCATTCCCTTCAGTCCTCATGAGCGCGCTTTTTACCACGGGCCTCATCTTCCGCAGGGAACGAGACCTTGCCAAGAATATTCAGCTCAAGAATAACAAGTATGCAGTTACATGCTCACATTTGATATCGTTTCCTCTAGTCTCTCCTCCAACTCTCTATGCCAATTGACCAAAGCCTTTGAAGAATCCTCGTGGCAGGGCTTGAACTTGCATTCATGGACTCGTTCCATGGCAAGTGCCAAACCTGCGGGATTCATCAGGGCTTGCCGAATCGGTTTGTCATCTGACAAAACAGAATGGCTGAGATCCCATAGATAGCGATTGAACCAGTATTTTATCGCGTAATCAAAATCCGAGTCAGGAGGACAATCTTCCGGGCTCGGGGCGGACTCGGATGGGTGGATATCCCAGTCGGAAATTACACCACTGAAATGCTCGTCTAGCCAAGGACAAGTGCATTCTGTTTCTGGAGGACGGCCGTAGTTGGTGGAGTAGCCGAGCCATATCCATAAAGGCTTCTTCTGGCCTTCATAGTGATCAAAGCAACCTTGGGGAGTGCACATTTTGGCGACAGCATCGATGCACCGAGCACGGTACTTAAGAAGCCGTGTTATCGCTGTCGCAGGGACGGTTCGATGTTCTGGGAGCTCGGCTTGTACGATGTCTTGCTTCGGCACATTAATCGTCTGCCTCGCCGCCGTCTTCATCTCCTCTGTCATGCCAAACCTATACGCAACCAGGTATGCGCGAAGACAATGCTCCGGCTCCAACGCACGCCGCGCGACCTCCTGGCGCGCATACGCGCGCACACCGTCCGCCTCGTACTTCTCCCCCGCCTCGTACATTGCAGTGAGCAGCTTGGAATCGAGCACGGGGCGCGCCACGGGGTAGCAGCAGCGCACGAAGGGATCGACGACGGCCGCTTTTTCCGTAACGCGCACGATGGGCTTGCCGTCGACGTAATCATCGTCAGCGTTGGCGTTGGCGGCGGCGGCGGCGGCGGCGGCGGCTTGCGGAGGGTGAGGGACGGTGAACATGTCCTTGAAGATAGGGGACGCCCGCGCGAGGACGGCTTTGCACAGCCAGAAGCGGACCTTGTCTGATGTCTGTAGGACGAAGTCCGCCGTAGGGTCGTCTTCCGGACGGAAAGGAGACTCCGCGATGCGGATTAAGGGTTGTTCTCGCGGTGGCATGAGGATGAGTTCGTCTCTTTTCCGGAAATGAGGGAATGCGGAAAGTTAAAAAACTCGAAACACTCCCTGCTGTCTGCCGGATCGGCCTCTGTATCATTGTATATGTAGGATTTAATGTAAGTTCTAACGTTATTTCATGAATACGCACGAAAGTTTAGCTGGATCAGGTGTGATATATAGACGGCCGCAAGAGGGGGAGAGGCAGGGAGAGGCAAGGATGAAGAAAAAATGAAAGTGGCGTGACCGGGGGCTTGACTTCGGTCTCCAGCTGTATTCGGGGTCCTTCAGTTTTGCGATGCGCTTGTAAACGACGCGCGTCCCTGATCATGTTCGTTCGTGAACACCATTTCTTCAGTGTCGTGCTAGCCTGTTAATCAGGTCGTACTTACAATAATATATCCTCCTATAGACAATATCCTGCCTCAGACACCGAATCGTCGCTCTAAATGCCACGATATCGCAAAGCCCCATCCTTGGAACCCTGACGAAGCATTTGTGGCGGTAAGTCCAACACGTCCAGCACACTTCTCAGGGACGTACGTATAGTTGTATCTCGTCTACGGGCATTCACATGTTTCTCGCTTCCAATCACTTTATTTCAATCTGTACCAACGTACTGCCACTTACCTCGATCTCCGTCGTTACCCTAGTCATCAAAACAGGTGATGTGCACATCACGCCAGGTGTCCTCTGGCCTTCTTGCGTCTCCATGGTAGTTTCTGTATAAGAAGAGACCGTGAAGTGGATAATGTAGACCCCCTGATGCTGGACATCCGCTTCCTCCAGCAGCGAACTCGCCGGTCGACAACATGGGCCTTGAGGAGAGTGTTTTAGTGTGGTAAGCACAACAAACCTCTATGACTAGGATGACTTGAAATATTGCGGAGTATAGGAGAAGTCAGCTGTTCATTCAGGCTGCTACCACGAGTGAGCACTACCTTCGCAAACGATATCGCTGCTTCTGAGCGAAAACAATCAGCTTGGTTTTGTTATGACTATTTATTGACACTGCCGGACGAACTGCGCTGTATATGGTGGCGCCCCTTCTCGTCAACGAAGCTCATATTCCTGCTCCTACGATACTCGGCCTTCGCCAACCTACTTCAGTCGATCCAACGCTTCGTTCACTGGCATTTATATCCTGATGGCGGCACGCTAGAGTAAGGAACCTGGTTTCTGTTTGAAGATGTGCTAAATTCTTGGCACGATAGATGCAATATTATCTGGAAATTCAACTTTATAACAGAGGCCATCTTCTATCTATCCTTGACAAGTACGTACCAATAATGTGACCGCTCGGCCACCCTAAACGGCTCTCTTTCAGCTTTCACGGCGCTACGGATATATGCAATCTCTGGACTCAATATGAAGGTCTCATTGTCAATATCGTGTCTCGGAATCGTCTTCGTGTGTTGTGATCTGGTACGCATAGTTTCGTCAAGACGTCGTATTATCCCTAATGACCCCTTCATCCAGTTTCTCAATATGATCGGGACAGTTACTCCGCGCACATTTTCTTCGGGATGCTTCCAAAGCTTCAGTCTCGGTGGTCAATTTGGCGAAATTTTGTGAGCACGGCGCATCGTCAGTGTTGTTGAGACGACTAACCCGGCACGGTCCGACAGCGGAAGGAAGTCATCCTTCAACGCGGTCTATGCTGCTGTCGGAATAAGCGGCACATGCTGTCTCTTCCTCTCTGAATTAATTGTGCAAGCCTACACTTGGCGGAGTACATGGCAAGTGATACGTATCACAAAGAGGCTTGGGAGTAGAAAGCCGTTGCAGTTCTTCCTACTGAGAGACGGTAAGCTTGCGCAACTATCTTCCACCTTTAAACTAAGATGTTTGCAGGTACCGTGACATGGTTGTTAGTGCGCCATCAGCTGCAATGACGTGCAACTCACTTTGAATTTATGCCAGGATCCTCACTATGTGGGCGGTGATATCGGAGAGCGTGGTGCGTTATTTACTAGCCCTTGAACAAGCACAGCCACTTATGTGTTGCGAAGTCCGGTGTCGACCTGCGGACGATGACCACAACGTGTGTTCTTTGATCTCGCATTCCTCACATGCTCATCGTCACTCGTTGTACAGATGTATCTCGATAATCGTGTGCCGCCTCATCATGCGTCTCCGCCAAATCCTGATCTCCGACAGCATGGGTGGCACGGCGAGCTCGAGGAGCTGGATGTCGGCACAATTTATAGGGAACGTAGGAGCCCCGCTGGATTTGTCAGTTCGTCAAGAGCGGCATCACGACGAGGACGAGGACGAGGAAGTTATCATTAGCGTGCATGGCAATCCCCTTATCGCAGGCTTGGAGGTTGCGCACCTCGAGGATGATTGGTCTGTTTAGTGTATTGATTACCTCTGAGTCGCCGTAGGCTATGAGTGATGTACTGGCTAGTGTGCAGTCCTCAACCCGTTCGGTGGGACGCATATAGTCTACATCATTTGTATCGGAAAATTCGTAGCCGCACTCAGCTTTGTATTCGTTCTAACGGAGCATAGCTACCTAGCCGCAATATATCGGGACAAGAAGGGGAAGATCATGGAATCATCGGTCCACCATATCGCTTTCACTACATATAATAGAATAAAACTCCTGCAATTAATTTAAGGCTCGTGATGACGCTTTTTTCCTCTAGTTGCGTTTTCCTCAAATGGCACCTATGTTGGAAAGTCTGCATTAGCGTTATAGGACACTTGCCTTCGCGGAATACTCACCAATGATGTTCTTTTATCGATTCTACCCTCAATGTCTTTAAGGCAGGCCACTAGCTCTCTGGCGGCGCTCTTCCGACAAGACTGACAGTTGTCGACAGTTTGTAGTGCAACAGCCAACGCGTCAGGATGTAGAAGTGCCTGGTGGATGATCATTTCGTCCTTCTTTATGGACTTGTGAAGAGCCCATATGTAAGTAGCGAACCATTCCTTCACGATAAACGGGACGGGGCCGTAGTTCACGTCCTCCTCCACATGGTCAGGAACGTCTGGAGCAACGAAGCGTGTTTCGATGATGCGCTTGGCCATGCAAATACAAGTGCATTCCTTGTCCATAGGCGAATACGGATTTTCGCCGGTGACGTCCCACATAGGAGGCTTTTCCAGGTTGTAGAAGCGGACACATGCCTTCGGCGTACACATATCCGCAACAGCGGCGAGACACCGCTCGCGATAGTCCTGCAGCTGAGTAAGTGCAATGGCAGGAACGTAGCAGTGTTCCGGTAATTCTGGGATGAGGAGGGACTGCTTCGGTACGTTGAGCGTCTGTTTTGCTGCGACGAGCATCTCCTCCTTCATGTCGCACCGATACGCGATGAGATACGCACGCAGACAGTGCTCTGTCTGCAGTGCATACCGAGCGACCTCCTGCCGTACGTATCCGCGCACGGCATCTGCGTCATATTTCTCGCCCATCTCGTATGCTTCTGTGAGCTGCAAGGCGTCCAAAGCGGGCCGCTGCAGCGGGTAGCAGCAACGCATGAACACATCGATGAGAGCTGCTTGCTCTGTAACATGCACGATGGGTTTTCCGTCTAGATATTCGCTATCTGGGTCTTCCGAAGAAGTCACAGTAGGTCCTTGAGAGGGACGCGGCATACTGAACATGTCCTTGAAGATAGGGGATGCCCGCGCGACAACCGCTTTGCAAAGCCAGAAGCGAACGTCATCGGACGTTTGAAGAATGAAGTCGGCAAAAGCGTCGCCTTCGCGATGAAAGGGAGGCTGTGAAATCCTGACCTCGGGCTTGTCTTTCGTTTGCATGGTGTCGGTTATGAGTGAGAGACGAATAACTTCTGGACGGAAGTCGGTAATCAGACTATGTGTTCGGGGTCCTCACCTTGTTGTGTTTAATCGCTCCGGTGTTCGGGGTCTCTGTTATTAGCAAGCTTATTACGCTGCGTGTTTATTCTTTCTCTCAAGTCGCTCCCGATCGAAACTAAAAGCGTACGTACACGGTGGTGAAGCTTGCTTCTTAACTCGGCCTCATTCTAGCAGGGTGCATAGTACAAATGCGCCGGAAATGTCTGTCTTTGCTATTGAAGACACCACTAAACCATGTTTAGATCATCGCGACGTTTGGTTGCTTCTGTTGCGGGTCGGATTCTTCAAAAGGCACCTATGACGGCATGGATTAGTCTTTTACAATACCTATGTGAATACAACTACAGTTATGAAGCTCACCTTGGCTACGCATTTGTCTATCTCAGCCTCAATGTCCTTGAGTAATTCCACCAACGCCTGAGCGACATCCTTTCCACATATATCACATTCACTGCTTGCGTTTTCTACCGCATGCCCCAGCGCTTCGGAATCCAACAACGCTTGACGGATCGGCACGTCTCCCTTCTCGATAAGACTACGAATATCCCACAGATAGCGAGTAAACCAGAGCTTCATCTTGTACTGAGTGCCTCCTTCGCAAACGTCATGATCATCATCGGAGGGGTGGCCTTTGACGTGCCCCCCATTGTAGATATCGCTGTTCAACCTGCAAGTGCATCTAGGATCGAGCGGTTGATAGTCGAGCTCAGGGGAGCCCCAAAACCACATCGGCGGTCTGTCGTTCCAAGTTAAACGAAGACAGCCTTGCGGCGTGCAGAGCATGCCAACGGCACGAAGGCACCGGGAGCGATAACCTTCCAGTCGGGTAATAGCCGTTGCTGGGACGAGATGGTGCTCAGGGAGCTCCTGAAGTACAATCTCACGTTTGTGTGCCTGGATGATTTGTTTGGCAGCAGCGTGCACCTCCTTCGTCAGACCGAATCGATACGCGACAAGGTAGGCACGGAGGCAGTGTTTCGGATGTAATGAACACCGTGCTATCTCCTGTCGTGCATATGCGCACACGGCTTCCGCCTCGTATTTCTCGCCTATGGCGTATAGGTTGCCTAGCATTGTGGGATCAATCTCGGGGCGGGCGATGGGATAGCAGCAGCGCATGAATACATCGAGAATGGCTGCATCCTCAGTCATGCGCACGATGGGTTTATTGTCGATGTACTCGTCAGGTCCGTCGGCGGCAGAGGTTCGAGATGGTTGTGGGACATCAAATAGATCGTTGAAGACGGGTGATGCCCGAGAAACTACAGCCTTACACAACCAGAAGCGAACGTTGTCCGAGGTTTGTAGAACAAAATCGGCGGTAGGATCGTCGTGTGGTCGGAAGGGGTGGCTTGCGATGCTAGTAACCAATTCCGCTTCAGCTGACATGGCAGAAACAGGAACAATTAGTGTTTCAAGTTCTTATACTCCAGCTTCGACGTTCAACGGAGGGTGTGTTCTGGTCGGTGACGCGTCGACGATGAACGAGCTGAACTGTTCGGATGATGGCGATCAGGTTGTTCGTGGACAGCGGGGGGTGGCTATCTATGGGCAGTTATACAGATCAGATATCACTTTACGTATAACGAGGCTAAGGACTGACGTTAGGTCACTGGCAAAAGTATGAGCGTAATAAGGCGAACGCCTCGCCACACGGCCGCTGGTCTCGAATCTTGATCGGAGTTTGCCGAGAAAAAAGCACGTGAGCGTTTCAACGAACGACGAGTCACGACTCACGACTCTCATGCAGCCATGGAGTCTAATTCCAGCACTTCTATGGTTCAGAGCCTTAGACTTCTTCTCACCGAGTCAGAGGTATCGATTGGGCATCATGATTATTTCAGGTAAATACCACGAAGATCGCAGGTACAGCGATGCTCAGTCCTAAACTTCAAATTCAACACGGTAGCAGCATGTAAGTAGGGTACGGTGGATTGGATGTCAAAACAAAGAGCTCATTCATACGAGGAATACAGTAGTCTTCGCTGTTGGCCGTAACACAAGGGAAGAGGACCAAAGCGCAACGTTAAAGCCAATGACATCGCAGAGGTTAGAACCTTCCCAGACCTCGGCCCACATCGCTGTAACCATGAAACGACTAAGCAAATTATCTGAAGTGCTTTTACAGGAAAACTTACCAGAACGATCCTGCTAATGTCAGGTATTATATATTATAACCTGTTCTTCTCTCGTTCGCTTCCTGTATGAGTCGCTCATATTGAACAGCCCTCACTTCATACCGCATCTATGAAAACGGGTTCAGCTGATCACTGGGGGTCAATATAGAATACGTACGTCATTAATGACATTTTTAACCTCGTAGTCAACGTCTTCGCTAATCCTTTTGATCAAGTCCAAGAGTACCTTGATGGCACCGGTGCGACAAGTCTTGCAAGCTGCCGCCGACTCCATCGCTCGCGAAAGTGCTTCTGTATTTCGGAGCGCCTCGATAAGGGCCAATCTCTCTTCGCGAATGGACGACTCAATCTCCTGGAAGTAGTCGAAACACCATTTCCTGACGAAGTACGCGATCTCATCCCATGCGGATTCTTCGCTATCCACCATCGTGCCATCCTCGTCTACTAGGAGGATTCCGTCCACGCACTCGCAATTGCACTTCTCCCGATCGTTGATGTAGAAGTCCCATAACTGGTGATGTGCCCATACCTCCGTGTCCAGGGCCTGTGACAACCAATAGAGAGGCGTACACATGTCTGCGACAGCAGACAGCGCGCGAGAGCGACATTGAAGAAGCCGCTCGTGCGTCGATGGAGGGACGAGTTTGAGTTCTGGGTATTCGAGTCCCGATAAAGCGCTCTTTGGCAGGTAAACAGCTTGTACCGCAGCGCGATCCACAATGTACTCCTTGTTCAGGTAGCAAGCAATGGTGTACGCCCGAACACAATATGCCGGCAACGAGGCGTAGCGTGATAGTTTGTCGAAGACGTGTTCCTTGACCGCTTCAGCATGGTACTTGTCCCCTGCACGATAGAGGGCTACGAGGTCTGATATGCCGACATCTGGACGAGCTCCAGGATACAAACACTGCAACAGGGCGTGTAAAAGTTTGCTTTCTTCCGTGACATGCACTACTCGTTTGCTGGACGTGGAGTGATCGCTGAATGCAGTCCGCGAGGGCAGCTGAGGGTCTTCCAGCATGTATCGGAAGATAGAGGACCCCTTGCCAAGGATAGCCCTCCAGACATGGTATGCGACACCATCTGAGGATTGTAATACAAAATCTGCGGCTTCGTCGTTGAAAGGGGAGAGTGCTACTTGAGCAGCTGTAGAAGCTGACATGATGAGCTAAGATGATGGTCGTCTCGAAGAATGGCTGCAAATAAGACCCCTGTTTTCCGTGGCTCCTAACCAACCTTGTGAGTCTAGACCTTGGATATACCGCACACTGGCAGTTTAGCTGATTTTTGGCCCGTTTCAAGATTGTTCATCAAGTATGCGCAGAGCTTTGTGGCGATCATGGAGTGCTATATACAATGAATCAGTGCACTTATAGAAATGCTATAACGTATACATGACAACAAGTGTCACGAAGGACGGAAGGACGGCGTATCGCAAGTTGTGGGCCCGGACCGGGCGCGGGACGTCGATTGACTCGGATTCTGCCGCGCCGACCCTAACCCATCCAGGCATCCACACACGCTCAGGCCGAAGCCGATTATTTCTAGCAGTCAAAGGCAGTTCAAGTGATGATCCGGACGTAAAAGAATACATGGAGCGGACCAGAATGGTTGAGAGCAGGGTAAAATTATGCTGAGACAGATTTTACGAACGGACAGTGCTTGTAAGCAGCAATCAGCTAGGCTGCATCTTGGCCGTTCGAAGAGAGACTGTCCGTGCGATGGTCAGTGTTAGCTGGAATGAGAAAAGTGCGTACAGTAGCTCTATTTTATCCAGATAAGATTGGTATGCTAAAATTACTGGGTTATCATCATCTAGAGCGTATTCGAGCTTGGGTAAAACATCGAGTCAATAAAGATACACGCAAGGAAAGGCAGGTTTTCATACCTTGTTTGGAACGCAGGAAACTGCCTCCCTGATATCTATCGTCAGCTGAGCAAGCTGTTCTATAGCTCCTGGTCGACAATGAGTGCACTTGTACGCCGATTGAACTGCACGCTCAAGCACCCTCGGGTCGTTGACGCTGTCAAGGATCGGCATGTCGTCGCGATGGGTGGCTTGGTAGAGATCGCTCAGATAATGCATGCACCACAATTTCACGCTGTAATCAACCCATTCTTCTCCCTCTTCGCCCTCCTCGCCCAGCTCGTCCCGGGCGGACCGGGGCCCCATCGTATGGTATTCACCATCCCCACAGCAGTTCCAGGACCGATCCTGAAGGTCCCACATTGGCGGCCGCTCGCGTTGATACTTATTGATACACCATTCGATGTCGATTATGTGGCTTATGCGGTTTCGGCACTTGACGTGAAACTGAACGAGTTTTTCATAGTCAGAGACAGGGATAGTGTCAAACTTCCCTAGCTGCTTTGCGTGAGCGAGCTTGTTACGTGGCAGTTGCAGTGTCGCTTTGGCGGCTTCCGTCGCTTCCCTTCGCAGACCCAGTCGACATGCATCGACGAAGGCTGTAAGGCACTGGTCAGGCAGCTTGGAAAACTTGGCGAACCCTTTCAGCGCCTCGTGTTTGACAACGTCTGCTTGATACTTGTCGCCCGCCTGATAGAGCGCGACGAAGCTGGAACTATCGATATTGGGGCTCGGTATCGGATAACAGCAGCGGAGAAACTGGTCAAGGATCTGACTCTGTTCTGTGAGTGATATAACGGGATTGCCATCGATGTAGTCGTCCTCCGAAGCGTGCTCTGGTGGAGGTCGGGGCATGGACAGCATGTCGCTGAATATAGGGGACGCCTGAGCTAAAATAATCCCGTACACGTGAAATAGTACGGAATCAGAGGTGCGGATGAAGAGATCAGCTTTGGGGTCGTCGAAAGGCGATGAAGCCAACTGGTGCACGCTGAGCTGGGCCATGCTTGGTGGACGTGAAGGAGGAAAACAGGCCGGACAAAGGGCGTTCGGCCCAGAGACAGTGCGATTACGTGGCTTCTTCGAATTGACGTAACAACGCTGTCACCGATGACTGGCACGAGACAAGTAAGAGGGTAGAGCGAACCCATAGGAACTTAAATTAGTGTAGAATCAATAACGTACAACACTCCAAAAAGTCTAATAGGCACGAAGCCGAACTATGCACTGGATATCAAGACCACGATATAACTCAACTGGAGACATCTGTCCACGGAAGCTGAACCTGTTAAGATAATCTTCAGTTTGCGAACAGATTAATAGGAGTAGTTGCTCACCTTTGCCACATGTGCAGCGATCTGTGCATGTAGCGAGCACGTAAAGTCGGAGATATGCTCGACCGCGACGGACAAGCACCTGCCACAGGTCCCTCGTCCGTCTGACATGTAGAGAGCAAGCGCAGATGTCGTGTCAACGACGCCCTCCCATGGCGTCTCCCTCAGCGCGGCGGATATACTCGCCATGTAGCGGATCCACCAGGGCTGAACGCGATAAACGCGTCCGACACGATCGCGTACAACGGTACGCGTGCAGCACGTATGTGTCGACCAAAATTGGGGAGGAGCCTTCGTCGTCCAGAGCCACATATGCGTAGGTGTGAGGGCTGCGTTGCAGCAGCTTGAGCGGTAGTCGAGCAGGTTGCGCAGGCACTCGCCGTGGATGCCTTCCTGCATGAGCGCCTCGATCACGGTCGAGACGGGGAGACGGAGCGTGCACCGGGCCGAGACCCGGGCGGCGTCTCGCAGCCCGAAACGGCAGGCTGTGGCGTACACCCCTAGCGGGTCCGTGTTCGCAATCCTCATCAACGCTTGTTCTGCAGACCGCAGAGCCCAGTCCATCTCGTACTTCCGAGCGGCCTCCACTACTCGTTCTACGTGCCAGAGCTCGTCCAACGACGGCGGTTGTACGGGGTAACACATGCGGAGTAACGTGTCGAGGGTTTCTGAATCCTCGGACACAGGGACCGTGGGAATTACGTCGTCCTCGATCCCACTATCGCAGCGCTGCGGTAAGGGTAGCATAAACATCCCGTCGAAGAATGGCGACGCCTTGGAAAGGATGGAACGTAGGACATGGAAGTCAACTCCGTCGCAGGATTGTAAGACGATGTCAGCGCTGCCATCGTCGTAAGGGTGCGGATACAGGGGTTCAGGGGTCGAGGAACGTGAATCCATATCTCCTGGAAGACATGAGTGGGTTGTTGGCGAGGGTAGAGTATTACGAGCGAGATATAAGACAATGTTGACGATAGTGAGTTGTCGTTTTTTCTTCAGACACGGTAGGAAACGGGTCCCGCGTGAAAAGATTTTTTCGCGGAGATGTCGGCCGTTGATTTGTATAGATGATATAATCTAGACTCCGTCGGGATATGATTTGCGAGGTTTCAAGGAAATGAGGATAGGAGTGGTCATGTGGGCGTGCCCCGGGTAACTAGCGTTACGTGGCATGCAGAGTATAGTGGATCTCGAGTGAATCGTGTGGATTATAGGAGGTAGGCTCTGTAAGGTTCATGAAACCTCCAAACGCTCCAAGGCTTAGGGCTATGGATTCGATAGACAACACTTGTCTATCGTCGAGGAGATTCATATTCTAGAGTGACCTGATGTTAGGAAGGGTCGGACCGCCAATTCAGCGCCTGCACTGAATGATCTGAGGAGTGGACTTACTTCTTGAATTCTAGCCTCGAGATCTGCACGCACTTTGGCTAGGAAGGTTGTAAGCTGAGCGACTATAGGTGAGATAGAATGGTAGGGACAACCCGGTCGCGGTATCTCTAGAATCAACAAGCGGAAGGCATCTTCAGTACACACCACTTCGCAAACACTCCCTTACAAGTCCTTTACGAGCTTAGACATATATTTATCCCACCAGCCATGGATTCGACGTGATGTTCCGGCACTATCTGAGCGATTCACCAAGGTTTGACTGCAATTGGAGCAGGCATTTTCCCAGTGGCAATCGGAAGCTCCCATGTTATCCCAACTCGAAACGTACTCCACTGCTACATGAGAGCATCGAAGACGATATTTGACCAGTCGGCGGAAGGCGTGACCGCTGATGATATTGAGTTCGTGATCGAGTGCGTCAACAACCTGAGATGTAGTCAAACGGAGGCACCGCGCGGCTGCAAGCCTCGCTATATCTTCGAAATCGGCCATACATCCAATGGCGTAGATACGCACGGGCTGTTGATCGACAGCCTGCAGTAGCGTCTCGCGGCATGCCTCCGTCAAGATATCCAGCTCATATTTCCTACTGGCTTCGACCAGCGCTGCTGCATCGTCCAGCGAAGGTGCAGGATTGGGGCCAGGCATGCACCACTGCAAGACAATGTTCAGGACATCGCGACACTCAGAAAGGCGTACGACAGGAAGACCGTCCATATAGTCATCAGGATTTGTCCCGATTGGTGGCTGAGGGAGGGAAAGCAGGTCTGAGAAGACCGGGGATGCTCGAACGAGATCGATCTTGAACATTCGAAAATCACCGCCGTCCGAAGAGCGAATGATGATGTCGGCGTCCGGATGGCCGAAGGGAGATGTGGTGGGCAAGTTTGCGTCGCCGTCGAGGTCGGTGGACATAGCAGTGAATAAGAGGGAGATGGCGGGTGGAAGTATGCTGCTCAGTCGAGCTCGCTGGTAGGAAGTCGAGGGAAGTGGCAGTCGAAGTGGCAGTCGGTCGCAGATGGGAGCGGCTAGAAGTGTACCATGAGAGCCTTTATAAATGCTTATTTTGATGAACTTTGCGCCTCGAGATTTTGTCGTGTGAACATTGATTGCGTTTGTACACCATATTCTTTGAGAATACAGAAGACAGTGCGAGTCATGCCCTAAAGCGGTGGCGTCAGCGATTGCGAAGAATCTTTATTACTGAGCGCGTACATTTCACGAGTCATGAGTCGAGAAATGGACAACATCGAAACCTGGTCCGTAGCTTGCGTCCCAGTCGAAGCCGCTGTGGTGATTCTCATCCCCAAACGCGATGATGAGCTGCTCTGCCTCGTCTCCACCACGCACGATCGGTCGAGCGTCCTCCTTGGACTTGCCCTTCGCGCCTTGTCCGAAGATATGGGACTTGTCCGCAGTCAGGAACGTGCCTATGTGGCGGAACGTCAGACTGATGCGCTCGCCATTCTCGGCGAGTTCCTCAGCGGACTTGGTCGAAGCGGGACGCTTATCGGTGCGGATCGCATGCAGCCATTTCGCATTCGTCTCGAGACCCAGGACGAATATGGAGTTGTGCGGCAGGGGCACGCGTTGCTGCTCGCGTGAGGCACCAGGCGCGCCTGTCTCCCGTACCTGCGCGTCGGAATCCTTCTTCCTGCGCAGCGTCATGACGCGCTGAGCCCCGAGGCTGACGTTGACGATCTTCGTACCGCGTACGATGTCTATTGTCTTGTCAGAATGCTCGGAAATATAGTCCGCGCCACTGCGGTACCATTGGATGAGGACATGGTTGACGGGGTGATTGACAGCTTTTTCAACGTGCTTCTTAATCAGTGCGACTGTCGGAGAAAAGGAGTGAAGGGGAGGAGATTCGTCCGCAGGGTGGCGGTAGATGGGAAAACTATGGACAGAAGATTTGTTAAATGAAAAAGCGGATCTATGACAAGCGCAGTATCGCATACCTCCCGTCGGTATTCACGTCTCCTTCAACTGCTACGAGTCGAGGAACTTCCCCTCCTGAACACAAATGAGTATTTCATATCACAAGACCTGTGTAGACTGTACCGCGGTGCCTCATCGTCTTCCATTGTACTTCGTCGCGTAGCTTCTCGAAGGCCGTCGCAGCGAGGTCAGGTGGCAGGAGATCAAGAGTAAGCTCTGTGTCGCCTTCGCCGACGCGCTCGCCGGGACAAAGGACTGTTGCCTGAGTGATACGGTTTCGAGAAAAGTCGGCCATGCTGCGCGTATTGCAGACCGTACCGTTGCCTATGGGACGAGCTTATATGCTGAGACCAGGCTGTGCTCGGCTACGTAAAGTCAAGTCAAGATAGACAGTTCCGCTCTCTTCGAAACGATGAGTCGTATTCTAGCGCATTCCGTGCCATTCGAAAGAATACGCTTGTTTCCTTCATTAGAACGAAGTTACACCACAGACATACCACAATTTCCGTGGGAAGGGCTAGCCCACGGAAATTCGAGAGGCGTGCTCCCTGTCTCGCATATATCTGTGGCAAGAATTTGATAAGGATAGCATACCTTTCTTATCCCTTTAGTACCGATTTCTGAGCGCCGGACGTGTCGATAGAA